>OY759158.1:15780598-16307571 GCA_963662125.1 Diplazon laetatorius
ACACACACACACACACACACACACACACACACACACACACACACACACACACACACACACACACACACACACACACACACACACACACACACACACACACACACACACACACACACACACACACACACACACACACACACACACACACACACACACACACACACACACACACACACACACACACACACACACACACACACACACACACACACACACACACACACACACACACACACACACACACACACACACACACACACACACACACACACACACACACACACACACACACACACACACACACACACACACACACACACACACACACACACACACACACACACACACACACACACACACACACACACACACACACACACACACACACACACACACACACACACACACACACACACACACACACACACACACACACACACACACACACACACACACACACACACACACACACACACACACACACACACACACACACACACACACACACACACACACACACACACACACACACACACACACACACACACACACACACACACACACACACACACACACACACACACACACACACACACACACACACACACACACACACACACACACACACACACACACACACACACACACACACACACACACACACACACACACACACACACACACACACACACACACACACACACACACACACACACACACACACACACACACACACACACACACACACACACACACACACACACACACACACACACACACACACACACACACACACACACACACACACACACACACACACACACACACACACACACACACACACACACACACACACACACACACACACACACACACACACACACACACACACACACACACACACACACACACACACACACACACACACACACACACACACACACACACACACACACACACACACACACACACACACACACACACACACACACACACACACACACACACACACACACACACACACACACACACACACACACACACACACACACACACACACACACACACACACACACACACACACACACACACACACACACACACACACACACACACACACACACACACACACACACACACACACACACACACACACACACACACACACACACACACACACACACACACACACACACACACACACACACACACACACACACACACACACACACACACACACACACACACACACACACACACACACACACACACACACACACACACACACACACACACACACACACACACACACACACACACACACACACACACACACACACACACACACACACACACACACACACACACACACACACACACACACACACACACACACACACACACACACACACACACACACACACACACACACACACACACACACACACACACACACACACACACACACACACACACACACACACACACACACACACACACACACACACACACACACACACACACACACACACACACACACACACACACACACACACACACACACACACACACACACACACACACACACACACACACACACACACACACACACACACACACACACACACACACACACACACACACACACACACACACACACACACACACACACACACACACACACACACACACACACACACACACACACACACACACACACACACACACACACACACACACACACACACACACACACACACACACACACACACACACACACACACACACACACACACACACACACACACACACACACACACACACACACACACACACACACACACACACACACACACACACACACACACACACACACACACACACACACACACACACACACACACACACACACACACACACACACACACACACACACACACACACACACACACACACACACACACACACACACACACACACACACACACACACACACACACACACACACACACACACACACACACACACACACACACACACACACACACACACACACACACACATACATACATCCGGACATTTTTTCTAAATGTGTTTTTTAGGTGTTTTGAGACATACTAAACACGTTTTCATGAAAATCTCGAAAAAAAAAAATTTCACGAAAACAAAGCTTCCTCTATGAGGAAGCAAAAATTAGTAATCATGTATTTCCATGAAAAATTTGCAGTTATAAAAGATGAAAAAAAGAAACAAATAATAATAGTAATCAGAAGTCTGATAAACCGGAATTTGAAAAAAAAAACAAAGAAAAAAACAATCACACCAAAACAACGAAATGTCTAATTTCCACGTCGATTAGTAAATTTAAATTCGATAAATGATAACTCGATAACGAAATAAACCACGAAGAAATGAAATTTCGCGTGAATTGCGCGACGATTGAGGACGAGTGTAAGAGAGAGACAGAGAGAGGAAGACAGAGCAAGACATAGGGAGGGAGATAAAGGAGAAAGAGATATATATATGTATACATAGAGCGTGAGATAGAGCGAGAATACAAGAGACGGAAAAAGTCGCACTGATTAAAACTGCGGAGAATAACGAAATGAGAAAACGAAGGGTGGTTAGATTTTCATTTTTTTTTTTTTTCAAGTACTTACCGCGCCAGCTGGAATCCGCAGAGACGGTTTACGCAGAGGAAAAAGCGTCGACGACTGAGACGGGGGTTTCGCAATTGGACGATCCTCGGGAATGTATTTAATTCGATTGCCGAAGACAGCCCACGGTGATTCGAGACCGGCGAGCGAAGAAACCCAGGCTCGAAGATGCGATGTGCGCGGCACATCAAGATGGCGTCCGTGGCGTCATCGGGCGGTTGCGGCACGAGCAGCGCCTATCGTTGAGAAAGCGGCGAACCCGGGGAACGAGCGGGGCGGGGAGGGGGGCGGGGGCTGCTTCTGTTTCCGGCGGAAATGAGGCCTTCGCGACTAGCGACTACTATCACCCCATTCCACCGGGCCGGAGAGGAGAAAGCTCCTCTGCCACTCCTGCCGATGTTCTCGCGAGAAGCTTTCTCCCTTCCCCCCCTCCGGCGCCTCCGCCCCCTCCTACTTACCGATCTGGCGACCTGGGGCGCAGCGCCACAAGCCCCCTCCGTCGAGGATTTCGAAAATCGTATTTATATTCCATCTCCCGAGCGTTCGCATCGTCAGGTGAACCAACGCCCTTGAACGACCTCGCGGCGCTCGGCCGAACAAACGGGTGGAGGGGAGGGGATGGGGCGGGGGGTCGCCTTCGTCGCCAAACCTCCACCGCCAACCAACATTATTACCATTATTACGTTGATAAGGAAGACGACTACCTCCGAGATAGCGCACAACACTGATACCGAACTCGCACTGACTCGAAATAATAGTAGAATTGAAAAAAAATATGAATAACTACTTTGTTGTTCAAAACGCGAAAGTTCATGCCCGTTCAACGATGCACGTAAGATTGAGACTGAGCCGCGAAATTCGGTTGTGACTGACCGCAAAATGGCCGTCTCGATGCTTCGAATTCGAATCGAAGGGTTAACGAATTGATCTTTCGATTAAATGTGATGTTGTTACGGATTATCGGCAATCGTTCCTTCACGACCGATTATTACGCGTCAGCTCCGACGTGTGCTTGCTGCACGCTGAGCTGATTATACGAAAACTTATTACTCACTTGTCACGGGCATTGTCGAGACGCTTTGTTTTTTTTACAAACCTACCGACAATGATGGACGTTCTTTCTGTTCTGATCATCGTCTTCATTTTTTCTGGCTACAGTCGACTCGTCGCACTCGCGACGCCAACGTACCAATCAGCGCACGGTTCGACCGAGTCAGCCTATCCGCGCCCGATGCCCCCAACGGTTGTTGCAAAAAATTTTGAACCAAAAAAGTTTTCTTCTTCAATAATTATTTTCACCCAATGTAATTCAAATTTTAATAACGACGTTAGTGAAATATGGTTTATAATGAAATGCTTGAATACTGTGCACGACAAGAATCGGCATGTGAATGATAATTCGAGAACAGGAAGATATTTTTTTGGTTTTAATGGTCATTACGATAGTCGACTCGTTTCATTAGCGATGAACGGTCCAATCGGTGCACCGGGACGATCCGACCAATCCACCGGTGGCATCGCCGGCGGTTGTTTAAATAACAAGTTCCAATGTTTGCAGGCACGTTACTTCCGTGGTCGGGTTGGGGCTCCCTCTGTACGCCAAAGGCCCAACCAAACTTGACTAAAAGAAGAAGAAGAAGAACAAATAACAAATTCACGGCGGGCCAGTTATTTCTTCTCGTTAATTATCTTCAGTGTACATTATCCAAGTGTTTGACATCCGGAGATGGCAAATGTGATTTATAATCAAACAATTGACGATTGTGAATAACGAAAAGTGGGTGATTACATGACAAATGGAACATGAGAGTAGAATACGTATATTTTTTTTTTCTTCAACGGTCCATCCGGCCCCGTCGTTTCAGTGCAACGACATTGTTCGACCAGTTATATCAGGAAGACAATTTTCCATTGATAAGGTGCGTGCATCCGGCCTGAGCTTCGGGAAAATCCGCCTTTAGTGCACGACCGAGGAGACGACAAGAATATGTGGTACGTATACTATACAGTTATACGGATTGGAGGAAAAAGTAAGGGATGAACACGGGTTACGGAGGGTGAAAGATAAAGGAGGGAGCGAGAGAGAAAATGGCGGTTCGAAGGAGTCGAACGGAGGATGCTGGGTCGAGGCGTATTAGGCGCCGCAAGACGTGAACCGTTCTTATAATAACGGTTGGTCCTTTCGACGACGTAATTTTCGCTGTATGCCCGGATTAGAAGCCAGTTCTGGGGTCTGGCTATTCCCCACTCGTAGACGTGAAAAGTACTGTCCCCTTTTACATTGCAAAATATCGAAATTATTTCATTCGTGAATTATACAATTTTTTTTTTCAAACGCATCACGTCGATCGTCGTACAACGCTGGAGGATGACATTTCCGTGAAATATTCGAGCAATTGTATTCAGCCGATGCGTTTATGATAGGAGAGGTACGATGGTTGTCTGATTTACCGACCGAGGTACGTAAAAGTAGCGAATGGTGACAAAAGTTTTGCAGCCGTTCACGGTCGGTGCAGTAATACCGGATAATCGGATCTGTTTCGCTCGTACGATGAGAAAAGAAAAAAAATAAGGGTGAAAGAACTGTGAAAAAGACACGGTTATCCGCACACTTACGACCTGGGTGATATGTGCGTGTGTGTGTGTGAATAACACCGTTGCAAAAAATATTGAGCTATCGAAATATCGAAATGAATGGACAACGAAACAACGAATTAGACTGTTTGAAAAAAAAAAATTGTCAGATATATTTGAATATTTAACGACGAATTTTTTTTCTTTACAAGTCGTATAATGATGAATATAATAAAGAACGTAATCGTATTTCGGAAAATTAGTTTTATTCGTTTCATCTTAAATCTAGATTAAATATGGACTCCGTGAGATAGACATTTTTTTTAGTGATTCGATTTAATTTCTAAGGCTTGAGATAATTAAATAACGATGCGCGTCGCGATGCGAAACTAACCTCGACTTATGAATTATTTTGAATTGTTACACGCAGGCGTGAGTGTGTCGCACGCGAACCATAGAATTTTCATGTAAGATAAAACGCAGCCCGGGAGACGGTTGATAATTGTCGGCGGCGGTTGGCTCCTCGGAGTGATTCACACCAGTACCGGAGCTGCGATCCTTGGTGGCTCCGTTGTGCGAGGCAATTGCGAACATTGTTTCAATGCCCATATCTGAACGGAGAAAAATAATTGAGACATTATATTTTCGTTTCTGCATAAACAATTTTGTCGAATATCCTTCGATATCGAGATTGTGAATATCGCGAAAAACAAAATTGTCAATCGACTTTATTTTCATGCATTAACTCATGGCGCCGTGTTAAAGCGTGACAAAAATGTTTCGACAAAGCGATCGGCGAATACTCACTTTTGAAACTCCCACTCGCGATTGTCCAACGGACAGACCTGCCTTGTCTTGAGCCAACGAGAGATGCAATGGAAATGGAACGCATGCTGCACAGCCAAAAAAATGGTTTTTTCGCTATTAAAAATTGTGCAATCTGCGCTCGTGAACGCGCGAATAATGTTTTTGCGCAGGAAAACTATCGCTAGTCATCATCTAGAACGTTCAGCGAAAAAATATTGAAAAATGATTTGGAACGCACGTTGCACACTCCCCAGGCGACGGTGCACTCCTCGCTGGTCGCCGATGCTTGATTCGCCTGACACTCGATGCAGAGATCCATTATGTGGTTTCTGCAGATAGCGCAGTTGTCCACAACGATGTCTGTGACAATTTGGGATAAAAACAAATTGTTATAACAATTTATGACGCTAATTATTTATTATTTTTTTCTCAAACCGATTAGCGACATAAATTTCGCAGCTGTGGAACGATAAATTATTGTCAAACTCACCCCAAGCCCATAGAGCAACGGCATTCCACTGTAAAGAAAGAATTTGTTATTTTTATTAATTTTGTAATCTTCAATTCACGTATCCACAATACAATCACAATGACAATGCGCCGGAAAGTAAGGTTAGGAAAGACGTGTTCGCACAAACGGGACAACAAATCACGATGATAACAATTTTCGTGTATCGCACTTATATTCGAACTCACCTTTTTCACTTCGAAACGTTTTTTATCGCCTTTTCCGCCGCTCGAAGTCGGCAAATCGCTTCCCTCATCGTCGATGTCCATTGCCGACGCCATCTTCGAATTTTGATAACTTCCAGATGCTGCGGCAATCGATGGCAGCGCGCTATACATCCGGATGAATCACGTGCGAAAAAATTTAATTGTCTAATTCAAATTCATCAAATCTCAATAAATCGAAAATGTTGTATTCTCTTTTATTTCGCTCATGAAATTGTCACGTAATTATGATCAGATGAACTTTTTTTTTCTTTTTTTTATTGCAAACCAATTGCCGGATCGAATAAATATTCCGATTGTTTAGATAATATTTCGATTTATTATTAAACGTGCCTACACGATACAAATCGGGGGGACAACACAATGTTTTTCGATATCATTTTATCATACGGTAGTAAATATTCAAGATTTTTTTTTTTTTTTTTTTTTTGTCGTTTCATATTAAATATAATAAATATGAATGTATCTCATATACATATATAGTATACCTATGCATGGCGGGAAATATACATGGATTTAGTATACTATACGGTATATTCAATATTTTGCGCAATTATTTATATATATATATATAAATATTCAGTACAGAGGTAAAGTAAGAGACAAACGTTTGTAATTTCTTTTTCGTTTTTTTTTTTTTTCAAGTACAGAGCTCCGCTGTTGCTTCGCGTTAACGCATTTGGATCGAAGAATAATTATACAATTTAATGTTCCACGATGAAGGGGGGCAGGATAATTATTATTGTTCTTTTCCAAAATTTTCTTTATAATTTTTTTGTTCACCGACTTAAAATTCATCGATTTTTCGTTCTTTCGAAATTTGAAATAGTTTTTTTTTTTTTTTATATTTTTTCCTAGATATGATCAAGGATCGGTGTATCGGACAAACGGACAAAATCGTGTCGCGAAAAACCTCTTGCCAGTTTGAATCGGTTAATTTATGTGAAAATTTTGTCCGTACGTAAGACGGACAAACACACAGAACAGACAGACAGACGGGCGGGCAATGAGGCAGACAGAGCGATATGCAAGCTTTGCGCGAATTCGCGATTCGACATGAAATCGACAGGCCTCACCCACAATGAAACAGGGACTCGTTACAATCGGGGCCGGTACACACGTAAGTACAGGGATAGTTTTTTTTTTTTATCATCAGATTACGACGAGATGGTCGATAACGACGTCACGAGACCGTTACATTATCCTCTATCATACAAATACAGTGAGACACGTATTTTATTTTCTTTAATTTCCTTTTTTTTCACATATTAAGAATATAGTATGTCTAGGTACTTTGGGGGGGGGGGGCAATGCAAAGACGCTACGAGTATCGATATTTCCGTTTCCAATGAATCAAGAGTACGGGGCCATCGATATTAAACACGGATTCGTGCAGGCGAATCGGTTTGGCCATTGAAAAAGTTGGATATCACATTTATATTAGATTTTTATTCAATTATTTACTCCTTCTTCTAAATTATTTATATATATATATATTTCTTATTTTTTTGGAATTTTTTTTACAGTATTAGTTTTTTTTAATATTTATTTTTTAACGAAGCAACACCGCGAAAGCCGGTCGCGATTCGACATTGATCTTTGGCCACGGTCGAGAAAGGACCTCTGAGAGATTCAACCCTTCGAGGTCACGCGTTCTGGAAATAACGCGGTGGTCACGTGGGGTCACAATGACCCCAGCCGTGTTTGAACTATCGCCGCGTTGACAATATCGTTCCGAACGAATCGTAAAAATTCAGGATAACAGTTTGAAAATACTTTGAAATGAGAATATCAGGGAAAATATTTGTATGTCACGCTGTCCGTAAAAGTGCGGTTTTACGCTCACTCCGTTCGCTTCAAACCGCATTTACGGACCTTGTGACATAAAAATTCGTACGACACTCGTACGAAAAACGTTTTCGGGACTCGTGTGATTGCAATACTCGCCTTCGGCTCGCTCTGCAATCTCACACTCGTCAGAACATTTTTTTTCGTACTCGTGTCATAATATACTATTTTATCGGATTAAAGAAATGGCGAAATAGAATCAATGCGTGAAAAGTCCAATTTTTTACTGGAAAAAAAAATCATATCTTTTACGATTTTCAATTTTTTTTTCATGAAATTTTAGGGTGATAATTGATTAAGATAAATTTTAAGCTCTTGAGATATGACACTTTGAGGGAAAAAAGGGTCAGCTCGTCGGGCCGCCAATAACGTACAGTAATTTAGGCTTGAAGTTGTGCTTGGGGTAATTTTGACCCCCCAGTGACATCGAAGGGTTAACGATAAAATTCGTTATCGATCGTGCCTGCGTTCCTCCCGATCTCTCTTGATCTCATCGTCGATACTCGTAACGTCGACGCTTCGCTTGGTTTTTATTTATTTATTTTTTTCTTATTTTTTGTTTTTTTTCCAATCTCCAATATATTAACTAACTTTTTCAATACAATAAGTCATTACGGCGTTATCGGTATAGTTTAACGCTGTGACAGCGACGACGAGAAGCGCATGCAAATTAAACTCGAACGTAAACGCAAGCGATGTGCGACTTAAAACCTTATTGCCACCTCTCCCTCTCTCTCTCGCTCTCTCTCTATTTTTTTTTCATACTTCTCATGATTTCCCGTGATTTACTCAATCCCTCGCTTCTTTTTTTTTCACCCTCAATCATCTCGTTAGAATAAATATCCTTACGCTTTCATTCGCTTTCGTTTAATCATTACGTATTTACAATTGAAAAAATTTTTCCTAAAACCATTCACAATAAAAAAAGAAAAAGAAAAAAAACAACAAATATTCGCGTGAAAATCTTTCGATGACAAAATATTTTTTCGCCCCCATAAACACGCGAAAAGCTTCAATCTAAATGTTTATTTGGTTGTGCATATTTCGATTTGCGCACGATCGACGGAGCGTTGAAGGAAAAAAAAAGAGAAAAATCCGTCGCAATCACGTGACGTTTGATATCACGAACGCTCCGTCAACGAATCGCAATGGAAACAAATCGCAGCTGTTTCCTCTTTTTCATTTATTTTCTTTTCTTTTTGTTTTGTTTCTTCTTTTTTTCATCTTTGTTTCTCTCCTCTTCGTACATTAATCTTCGTATAACATTAACTCCCCCGTTGCCAACTACGCGTTATGTAAAATAGAATTTTTTTGTTTTGTTGTTTGTGTCGTTCAGAGAAAAAATGGGTCTACCGGTACATCGGTGACGTGCCAATGGAATGGTTTCGCTATAAAATTATTATCGATCACTATTATTTTTTTCCCTTTTTTTTTTTTTTTTTTTGTTTTTTCTTTCTTGGATCTAAATGTTCAGTTTGGTATGGCACAAATGGTCAGCTTAATAATCCTTCGGATTCGCCAAAAGGCGCGGGGCTCTTGCGTGTCATCTGTCTCTCGTTACAAGTGTGTGTGTGTGTGTCTGTGTTTATGTCTGTGTGTGTGTGTGTGTGTGTGTGTGTGTGTGTGTGTGTGTGTGTGTGTGTGTGTGTAAGCGTGTGAATGCGATTACTACGTTTGACCAAAATAATTGATAATCCAGTGCCTACGTCGAATCGAAGCTCGTTCCGGACAAAAATTCAAAATTAACGCTACGTCTGACTCGAGGCTAGACTTTGCATCATAATTTTTTTTATTTTTCATGTCGAACGCGTAAATATGTAGAAAAAAACTACGTCTTCGTTTACATTCCGAAAGACAAAAAAAACAACCAAAAAAACAAAAAAAAACGAAGGCTTCTGAATTCACGCGAGCCAACGAACTTCGACTCGTTCGGAACACAGAGCTTCGTTTTTTTGTTGTTGTTATCAATCGACAAATATACGAATACCACAACTCTCTCGCGATCTAGAGTAACGATTTAACTTTAGGCCTGATTTTCAATTTTACGCTGCTAAAATTTGTTTCTATATTCTTTTTTTTTTTTTTGTTTTCTTCAATTTTTCAAAATCTACGGCCCACAAACGAAATGTTCGAATTTTATCAACCAAAGCGATACAAATATCGTGGATCACTCGAAGACTCTACTAAAATCTATCGTGTTGGTGTTTTTTTTTATTATTATTATTTTTTATCGTTTACTTGTAACGTCTTATAAACTCGGAGCAGCCTTGTCATCACATCTGCAGGCACCTTTAACCGACGTTTTTTTTTTTGTTTTTGTTTTGTTTTTTTTTCTTTTTTCGTCCAAGAAAACGTGATCGACCGGATCACAGCGTTAGATATTGTCACATCACCACGTTCATATGTAGTACATAGGGTGCAGACAATCTTTCTCTCTCTCTCTCTCGCTCTCTCTTTCTCTCTCTCACACTCGCTCTTTCTCGCTCTCTCTCTCTCTCTCGCTCTCGCTCTAAATGCAACGACTGTCGAAATAGTGGCTCTGTGCTACCGACTTATGTACGTTTTCACCATTGTCAAATGGACAAGAAATACGGCAGTATGACGTTTTCTACCACGTAGATAGTATCTCGAATGTATCTCGACTCCCCCATCATTAATATTATCATTTTTTTTTCATCATTATTATTATTATTATTATTATTTTATTTTTTTGAAGATTTATAGTAAGGTCACAACGTACACCGGGCAACGTCTCGCGCACGTCACACGTGCGACGTAACGTCCCGTTAATCTTAAATTATGTCATGGTGCATCTTCATCCCCCCTTTCGTTTCCAATGTTACATCCGAATACGATGAAAAGTTCACGAAATTCAAAATTGCCGATCAACACAATCTCGAACGCCTTGTCACGACTTCTCAGTATTGAGTTCACAAAAAAAAATGTATAATAAAAAAGAAAAAATTCAACGAAACTATGCCGTAACAACGTTTGGTATAATAATTAACAATACAACACAGATCAATTTGTTTTTTTCCCCCCTAATATCGTTTATCGAAAAATCCTTAATCAATCAATGAGTATTTCGAGAATTTCTTTCTCTCTTTTTTTTTTGTTTTTTTTTCTACAAATTTTTCCGAGCACGTTTGAGTGCCAGGTTTACGTATTCGTGTAAAAATTATTTGACATTTAATTTCCGAATTGTAATTAACGAAACATTTTTTTTTTTTTTGCAATGTGAAAAAAAATACTATTTATGCTACCGAGTTAAGCGTACGTAATCAAATAATGAGTCCCCGCTTCGCTCTGTTCTCGAATCGACAGACGAAAAAAAATTAAAATACGCGTGACGAGATTCTGACGACGTCTTTGAAAAACAAAAAAGTTCCGAGAACGATGGAGAAGGAAGAACAAAATCGTGGAAAACAAACAAAAAGTTTTGCGAACATCTTTGGTATCTTAGCAATGCTCCAGAAAAAAAAATCGGAGCAACTCGATCCTCTCTCTCTCTCTCTCTCGATTATAGCCGCCTCGTTTTTTCTTTTTTCTTAAAAACCAAAAAAAAAAATGTAACAAATCACTGAGAATAATTAAGGTGATGATGATCGGCAGAAACGCCACAACCACAAGCATTGTACAAGGGCTCAAAGTTCATAAATATTTATCTATAGTTCTATCAATCTCGGGAAAAAAAAACAATTTTGACGAATTTATCGTTCGTATTCCGCACGACGGACACTTAATTGTTAAGTTGAGAAAATAATTGTGTCTTTGTTTGTTCGTTATATTGCAAGCAAAGTTTGTGTGTGTGTGTGTGTGTGTTTTTTTTTCTCCTCGTCATATCAATGCGTCGTGAATCTGTAACCACACTATCGACGATATTATTTATTTCGATGATTTTTTCTGCGACACGCTTATATGCTTATTCCGCATTTCAGCGTGTCGGTGATCGAAATTTTCGAACCTCGACGGTGGCGACACATTTTTCGCGACAATCGATGTCCGTTCACTGAACTCTGTTATTTTTTTTTATTCGTTTTCTATCATTTTCCAAACCGAGATGAGACTGACGGTTGAACGTAGCACCCGGAAGTTGATTATCTTTGTTTGTCGGGTCGTCGACGAGTAAACGATTCAGGTGATCAATCGCGGACTGTGAAGACCTTCGACCTGCGTATCAATCTGAGGATAATGTTGAGTGTCCGGTGGACCCCAATCGTGAAGATTGCCACTGTTGGCCAATCGGTGAGTCAGACGATGAGCTATCGAGAAACCCCCGCTGCCTTCGAGCTGCGTAAGCACGAGGATTACTTGCCTGTGAAAATAAAAACACGGAAAATTGAAAGAAAAAAAAACATATATATATGCACACTACCGTTCTCAAGTATCAGGACACTAATCTGGCGCGCTAGCAAATCAGAGTTCTGTCTTTGAACGTCGATAACCTGGCGACAAAGAGAGCTAGAAGCTCTGTCGAAGAGACGTTTTATAGCTTATGGAATTTCGAATTCAACGATTATTTTTTTCATAATATTTTTATCACCGAATACCGAGATACGACGTAAAAAACATTTCTCAAAAATTCAAATTGTTTCAAAATTTTTTATCTCAACTTCAATTCACCGTCGGACCTAGAGAAATTTTTTCAGGAGTTTGGAATTTTTTTTATCTTAATCTCTGAAGCTTTATCTTGAATTTGAGTAAAAAAAAAGTATTGAAAATCTTTACGGGTTCTTGAGTTATTACGAATTATTAGAATATAAATTTATTAAATTTAAATGCAACTGTTACTTATTTTGGCCTTTATTGAATTTTGGCGCTCCCAGAGGATAATTCGGGTTCGAAATAAAAAAAAAAATTATTCTCACAATTTGAGTTTCGTATCTAAATTCTTATTCCCCCGTCGAATAAATAGCAAACTTCGGGAGACTTGCGGCAGAGTTAAGAATTGAGACAGGAACCTCAACCTTTGAGGATATTTTTTTTAAATTCATTTCAAACAATATTATCCTCTGAAAGCACTGAAATAAAATTTAAAAGAGGCAAAATAATAACCACCGTGTATTGTATTATATATACAGGGTGGTCCTTATTATGGATTTTTATTTTCAAGGACGATATTGCCGTACCTGTGCAAAGGGGGAACACTGTCGGCCGTTCTGAGTAGTCCTCTGGTCGACACGACGTTGTAACTCTCGTAACAATCGCACTTAACGTGAATCCACTTGTTGTCGTGACGATTTTCCACCATCACGACCAAACCTGCCCAACCTTTGGTCAAATAATACGCGGTCATGCCTTCGCGTCCCTGAAAAAATACAAAAACAAATTATTCGTCATCGGGTTTCCACTTTTAGTTCTTTCCTGTCAGGATGATTCAATTGATTTTGCTTCCTTATTGAACTTCCTCATTTGCTTCCTCAAAAACGGTTTCAGCTACAGCCCCCAAATTTAAGATTTAAGCTGCGGCTTCGATTTAAATTCCAAGAGAAATTACAATTTTCTACGCCCACTGATGAATATTTAAATACCAAAACCAGCTGCAATTTGAAACTTGCGAATTGCAAGTCTCAACTTTTTTTCCTATCGGTACGCTTGAATGAATTTTCTTGTTAACGACAATCAACGTTGAATTCACCTCGTGTCGCTGTCCTTTGGCCAAAGTCAAACTGATTATCGCATCGGCGAGTACAAACGCCGGTGGTGAAATTTGTTCGACGAGTAATCTCTTCGAGCTGTGAATCGCCAGAACGTATTCCGGATAACTCGAAGTATCCTCCATTCCGGTGTGCCAATGATTGAAGGCCAGACAAACGACTATGTACAGATCACGCTCGAGCATCTTGTGACAACCGACGAAACCCCGCACCTGACGTTTGCTGTGCTCGACCAAACGTCCGACTTCCGGGGCTGCGGCCGATCGCGTACGAAACACGACGACGCAAAGATCGAGTTGTGATCGTTGAGATTTTTCCGAATTCCTGGAACAAATTTTACCATCGTAAGGTTAACTCAAATTACAAAATACAAACACTCACGGAAACGATGAAAATATTATTTATCTATCAGCAGAAATTTTTTAATCAAAGATGGTTTTAAAAACTTAAAAAATAAAAAAATAAAAGATTCTAGCTCAGACGTTAGCGAATTAACCTTGAGGATTCGATATTTCGTGACAACAACAAATGCCAGCATCATCCATTAGTATTGATAAATAATTAAACATATTCACTTATTTTTTAACCAATGGACTTGATAAATTTTCTTTTTAAAAGAATTACCGAAAATCCATCTGAATAATATCCGAATAACAGTCAAGGTCAAGCTTCGATAACGAAAATTCTTCATACGTACCGTTGACCCTCTTGAAACAGGGTAAATTCCGTTTCGGTCGGTTCGAGCACGGTCAATAACACGCAAGACAAGTGTCTCAGAGACGACAAGGGTGGCAGAGTTCCTCGCAATCGAACTTCGCTCCAACCAACCCTGGTCTTGCAAATGTCGATGCAATCGAAATATTTCAGCACATCGTCGAACGATATCCAAAATACACCGTCCGAAGCACCGTGGGGCATCAACATCTCGCGCAATTGGGGAGTCCATATGGGACTGTCGTCCGACCAGTCACCCTTCCAACTGTAATGACCCCAAGGATTTCGCAGCCTCAGCAAACGTATTCCCTGCGAACAATTTTACATCGATAAATTCATATAGAACCAAACAATAACAACAACAATAACAACAGAATCTAATGACAATTCAACCAAATTTTGAAATCAAAATTTCTTACCTGAACATCCCGAACGTCGAGAACCGAGTAGGCATGTCTGAAATATTATTGTAGAATGAAAAGATGCATCAATTTTTTATCCAAATAAATGTGATCGATAACATTAGTTTACAAATTGTTCCGCTTCTGCGAAAACCTAGTGAAGAAATAGTGTTACACAGACTAATTTGGAGTCGCTGAGAAAGAAAATGACACTCAATTATTTTCCCAAAGAAGCGTTTTCAAGATCTCAGCGAAAAACATGGTTCTCGGCCTTTTTTAAGTTATCGACGCAAATTTTGAAAATGAATATTGTTTAAAAGGCATGTTCTTTTCCTTCACGACAATATATTTCTTGTTTCGACCAAAATGGTATTTTCTGAATTACAGTTGCTGGAATTTAAACAAAAAAAAAATGGATTTTTCGAGCGTTTTGAAAATTACACATGTTTATTTGCTCTTTGCAGTTGGACATTTTTGTCTTACAGGTTTTGATGGTTGCAGGTGAAAAGTTATTTGATTGATATCATTATTTCAATATTTATTACTCATTAACGCTTTTTTGGGAAAATAAATTAGTCATTTTTGACTTTAGCGATCCAAAATTAGGCTAAAAAAACACTTTTTGCGGAAGGTTCATTTTTCGAGTAAACTATTGTCATTTGTATTCGTGTTGATACTCCTCACTCACACTTCTAAAATAATAACACGACAGCCACACTGGGTCCATTCTATCAAAAAAAAAAAAAAAAAAAAAAAAAAAAAAAAAAAAAAGATTGTGATCAAACTATCCGTCCAGGGCGGTTGAAAAAAATTGTAGAACATGATTTAAATCTTCCAGATGATGTACGAAAAATGTATTCATAATAAAATAAAATAGCAACGTGTTAAAAAATATCTCTTCGGGAGCCAGAAAATATTAGATATTTACGTCTTGAGTAAATCAACTGGGTCGATTGTACCGAGTGTGACTGTGAAGATGGAATTTCATACCTAGGTCGCAAACCCTTTCGCTGATATTCATCCTCGTCGACCTTCATGTTTCCACCCCCACAGCTCGCACCCATCAGAAACATTGCTTGACGCGATGACAACAATTGAGCCCATATGAGATCCTTGTCGAGTTCGTCCTCGCTGGGCAGGGCGGAAGGTTGCAGTGGCACGCTCTCGCACGGTGCACCGGTAAGCGTGGCCAGACCCTCGATCGCCCGACCGGATACTAAAGCTTCGTAACAACCGTGTATCTTCGCCACCGCTTTTTCGATCAGTGGCACCCAAAGCTGTTTTCTTTTTGCCTTAAAAACGAAATAACGCGTACCCGATGTTATATCGTCTGGGTTAAATTTTCGTTCGTTCGTAACAATTCGAAATTAGGATGTATCACGTTATTAAATTTTATTATTTTTTTTTATTTTTAAACTTTGCCGATTACGAGGGAATTTTTATAGCTACCTACGTTCTTACTATTTCTATGTACAGATTCGGTTCGAGTTCGAAAGAGTTCGACATTAACGATGTTATTGGATAGCAAATTTTTTTCCCCTCATTTTGTTTGGAAATAATTTATATTGATTATATTTTGCTCCATCGATTCTCAATAAATAAATGGAACAAAAAAAAATAAAAATCAAATCGTGAAAAAAATGTCCATTTGCAAAAAAAAATAATCAATCATTGTACTCTGTTTCATTATGAATTGATGAAGCAAAGTACAATCAACGATTTATTATTTTTGCTCCAAATGACAATTGTTTCACGATTTAATTGCCATTTGAAAAAAATAATATAAAAATCTTCGATAATTCAAATATAAATTATTACGTAAAATAATAAACTACTATCCAATAACATCGGTAATGTCGGACTCTCTCGAACTCGAATCAAGAGTTAAACGTAGAAGTCTCAATTACATAGCTACGAAAATTCGATCGTAATCGCCAAAGCTTCGAAAAAAAAAAAAAAAAAACAATAAAAAAAATAATCGAACCAAAGCAGCTCGAAAAAATAATAATAAATTTTCGTCGGCAAATGAAAAAAAATCTCACCTGTGAATAAACGAGATGTCCACGTTTGTCGCAAGGAAGAAGATCATCGACGAGCACCGTGGTCCATTTTCCATCTTTGCATATTCTCACCTGATAAGCCCCTTCCGGACAAGTTTCCCTCATAACCAGCACCCTCCTGACCAGCTCGTCGCTCTCGGCCAGTACCGCCAGTGCCGACAGCAGCCAACAATTGCCAAGCACACCTTGCGATATGTCCGACGGCAACGGGGTACGAAAAACCGCCCACGGCAATTTCGAATCAACGCTCGAATCCACATTGATCTGATGGGGTCTTCGCCACTGTACCACATGATTGTCCTTCGTATCGGCCGGATTGTAATACAACGATTTTGGCGCAGGTGGAAACGAATCGTCGACGAAAGGTTCATTAGTTTCTTTGCAATAACGCACGATTCTTTCCCACTTGTCCAGAGCCTCGCGTTCCTCGATGTGACGCAAATTTTCCATAACCACGCTTTCCTGACGTTGTATTCTCAACGTTGACGTGCCGGGTTCGTTGATTCTCGGTCTTTCGCCAGCCGCCATTGACAATGTCTTCGAACTTTGGCACATTTCGCAAGTTCCGTTGGTACTTTTATTCTCATAAGTGCACAATTTACATTGCCACTGTGTATGACCCATGCTCGCCGTGTCCTTCACTCTCGTTCCCAATTTTTCGGTAATACCGGAAGAACCGTTTCTTCTCACGGAATTTCGATGTCTCGGTGTGACGATTTTCGACGCCAGGGGCGGCGTTGGACAAGCCAGCCGTGGAATCGGGCTACGTTGACCCGATCCACGATTTTCCAAACGCGGTATTTCCAAAAAATCCGCCATTGTTTTGCAAGCGTTGCAATTTTGCGCGCTCAAAGGATTGCGCAGAGTGCAAGACGGACATACCCAACTCTCGCCCTTACGCAAAGTCGAATCTTCGGCTCGTGTTACGCTGCGTAATTTCGAACCGCCGCAAGCCTCGCAAGTGGTTCTCGTTGCGGCGTTCAGAAGAGTACATTTTTTGCAAGTCCAAGCGGGTATGGGAGTTTCTATGTGATCCTCGAGATCGGATTCGGCGGTAGCGAGTGTGGCTTTGGGTGGTATGTATCTCACGCTGTCGCGTGAAACGACGATGGGTCGTTCGACCGGGCCACGACAATTGATACCGTCTTTGGTGACGGTTATGAGACTCGGTTGTAGAAGCGAAGCCGGACTTCTTTGCGAACCGCATATGTCACATCCGGTCGACCACAGAGGATTGTAAGCGTACGAACATTTGCGACAAGTCCACATGCGTTTCAGGGGACTCACTGTCGAAGGATTGGGAGTGTCAACGGGACTCGTGGATTCGCTGTGAGCTCGAACGTTCGTCAAACCGAGTTTATTGACAGCGTTGGTTGTTCCGGGAACGACGCTTGCGCTGCTGCTGCTGCTGCCCTGTTTCTTCGGCAAAGGTGGCGGCGTGTCAGGATCGGTTATTCCTATGTACGAATATTTGGGTCGTGAATTGAAAGCCACCGAATGTGGGGGCACGGCTGGCGGATCATCGTCGTTGAGACTTCGACGATTGACGACTTTTTTGCGTGTCGATCGGGCAACCGCGTCAACCTCGGAATAAGATCTTCGATAGGACAACGGCCCAGCCGACGACAAAGGTCGGGGTTCCCACGATGGAGAACTTATCACCACGCGGCTGCACGGTGCCGAAGTTCTCGGCGCGTCGCAAGCCTCGCACTGTTCGAATTCCGAATCGTTGTCCAGTGTACAATTGTCGCAACTCCACAGTGCGTCGTCCTGATGCGCGGCTTCGGACACCAAAAGACTCGTCGGACGTTGCAGACCAACGTGATCGCCGAGTTTTTGCACAACCGAACCGTTTGACAATGAACGGCTTACTTTTGACTTGACACGCTCGTACATGGTGCTACCGTGACGCTTGGGCGAACATTGCGAAGTTTCCGGTATTCCGGCGTACGACAGACCCGGTGGATCCATGGTCTCGACGGCTGGCAATACCCAATCGTCGCGATTAGTTTGACCGCGTTCGCTTCTGTTGAGACCGCTCAATTGTGCCATGCTCGATGCCGCATCGAATAACTGACGCACCACCAGACCCGTGCTCGTTATTTCCGAACGATTTTCTTGCTTTTGCACACCGAGTTTCAGGGCTTTCAATCTTTTTCCACGTCTCACTCCTATCAACTTTCCGTTTGTTTGGGCGATCGTCGAACTCGCGCCGCAAGCCGCGCACAATGGCGTCGCGCTGCAACTGTTTTTTTGCAAGCAACGTATGCAGGTCCAACGTGTGACGAGCAGGGGTAGAGAAGGCGAACGTCTTGGCGGTTGATCACGCTGGCACAATCCACCCGACCACGATCCTCTGCGCGAATTTGATTTTCTTGGTACATCGGACGGCGCTGATTCGCTTATCCCGATGCTGAAATAAAAAAAGAAAATGTGCGTTGCGACAACCAATGTTATTTATAATTTCAATTACAATCAAAGTTTGTCGATTCACAAACTGACATTCTAAACCTTTCGATAGAAATAATGCATCCATATATATATATATATATCGATTGAATTTATGCTGCGAATGGTAGAAGTGGGAATTAGATTTATAACGCGAATGGTAAAGCCCAATCCAAGTCTCCGAATAAATTACATTGTCTCAGGACCGACTCTTCCCCTAACAAGATATCACTATCGCAGTATTTACCTCACTGGCATACCTCGTACTGTAAATTATGCCAACAATTTAAAAACATATCTCCGCAACGGACAATCTAACCGAACCAAAGTTTATTAAAGCATGCTCCCGAATGACGAACTCGAACAAACCTCTCCACGGCCATCGAATACAAAAAAAAAACCATTGCCCCGCTCGTTAGTGTCTCAACAATGTTTACAAAACAGAACCAACAAGAATATATATATGTATATATATACACACAATCCACAGCTACTAAACGACATTTCGACAACAAACGATTCTCACCCAATTGCGGTAAGCAAAGTATGCTGCTGTTCGTCCCCGCAAACGATCCCCGAACAATCGGGTTTGCCATTATCGTCGTTCCTGGAACCCGGATCGTCGCCGGCGCTGGTCGTCGCTACGTCGTCAGGTTTGAGCGGCGGGCTGGCTGTGGCCGAAGTCAACGAAGACGAAGACAATGACGACGACGACGACGAAGGCGTGCACGAAGATTCGACGATCGTGGCAGGAGACGCGGCCGTTCGGGGAGGTTCCGGGGAATTGGGCGACAGCCTGGAGTCCGGCGTGTCGTCGGCGGGTCGGGCCCTGAGGCCGCAAATTTCGCAGATCGGCGTTACGTCGGTCGACGACGAACGGTCGACGTTGGCGGAGCAGTTGTTGCAGCGCCAGCGCGTTATCTTCGGATGCTTTGTGGCCATAATAGGCCGCGGAATATCATGGCTCCGGGTAGGGTTGTCGCGGTAATCGGGGTCCCGCGAACGGGCCCGGCGTTGTTGCCTGGGCCCTCCGTGTTCCTTTATCCCCGCCACCCTCGGCCCAAGCCCTGGAGTCACTGCCGTCGACAGTTCGCAGCCGTTATCGACGAATCACCTAAACAACAACCATTCACGAAATTCCAACCAACGTTATTGCAACAATTTTCAATATGTACATTTTTCACATTCTTCACACGCATCGTCGACGAATCATTCGACATTACATCGTTGAAATTAATCTCACGAATAATCGACAATTTCGTTTTATCATCGTCAAACGTTTTTGGAAAATTCGTGATTTTTATTGTATTATTCCATTTAGCGATTTTCGTGATTGTCATATGTTCGACGACGGCCATGTTGTTTCAGCGTCCAGCACGAGGCAACAAATAGACGCAGCCACAGCAATTCGGATCCTGATTCCGATGTGATTCCGATTGATTGTCGATTAACAAACGTTTCCCGTGAAAACGATCGCAACGAAACTGATCGTTTCACAACAGCTGACACCATTGTTGTCGCGCGATTTCCTCAACTCCCTCATCCCCTCGTCTCTACCCCAACGCGACCCCCCCGCGACCCGTCAACCCCCATTGTCCAAAAAAAAAAAAAACCCCGCGGGACCAACCGACTACACACACACACACACACGAAATCGTTCTATTTTTCTTTTTTTTAACCCATTCTCCATGAGATTATCCGATCTTCCATCGCGAACAACGTCTTCCACACATTTTTCATAATCTTCGAACAATCAGAAATTGTTGCTCTTTTTTTTTCGTGAATTATTATTATTTTTTTTTCAAATTTACGTTTTTTTTTATCACACCCGACAACAGAGCCACGAATATACTTGCGATGACTTCGACGGGGGACCGCGGACTCGCCGTTGTGTTGACTACGCGAATGTAACACAGGAACGTAACTACCCTCGTCGCCAAATCATCTTCGAGCTTCATTATCCCCGCTAAGAAAAATATATATTCATCGCCCTCGTTCTCATTTACCCGACGAGAGACAATTGAACAATATTATTGGTCCTAGTGGATTCTGTTGTTATTTTTTATTTTCATCAATTGCACAATGTTTGTATGATGAAAAAATGTTTTTTTCGTTTGTTTGTTTGTTTGTTTGTATTCTGTTGTACGGAGGTGAGAAATTTTGGAGACCCGAATGATACGGCACTGGGAAACATAAGGGATGCTAGGTTTTTTAGCGCCATCTGCTACGAATGAAATGATTTTGTTCGCAAGTTTCTGTAAACGTTTGAGCGTCGAAACAACCACAAGTCCCTGTGGCGCAGAGGATAGCGCGTTGGACTTCTAATCCAAAGGTCGTGGGTTCGATCCCCACCAGGGATGCGCTTCGTGATGGTCACCATCATTATTTTTTTTTTTTTTTCATTCACCCCTTTCTTTTATTTCACAGCTGTTGCCAGCTTCTCTGCATTACTGGTAAAGTAAACGCGATATTTATTTGCTCGATAGATTAAAATTTTTATCAAAATTATTATTTATTTATTATTTCGAAAATTGGCGATTATTTTGGCTTTTTTTCATTATCGCGTTTGCGAGTAACAAGCGAATCGTGCGTGGCGGCCTGCGAAAATGGCGAAGAGGCTGTAAAAAATGCTTACCAACGGCTGATCACAAACTGCCTATGGTAAGACTCAGACTGCATAGCCGACCGCGATAAATCCGCGATTAGCTTCCTTACCGACCGTCGGTAATGAAAAAAAAATGCGCCCGTGCTGCCGCCGCGTCGCAACATATGTATATCGAGTCTCACGGACGAGTTCAGACTCGCTCAGCAGCGAGAGAATAAGAGAAAGAAGAAGACGAAGAAAAAAAATTCTCTCTAACCCGTTTGCGAGTAATATCATTCTACTTGGAGTACAACGGCTCCTCCATGATTTAGCATCTGCCGCATGTTGTTTTTTCGTTGTTTTCATCATGTTATAATTGTGTGATTTACGGGACTTTGATTATAATTTAACGTACACAAGTGCGTTACGTTTGTTGGTACAAACACGTTCTAATGTGCGTCCAATCATCGTTGATCAACACTACCAGTGTGAATTTATTCTTCATCGATTGTGAGTGGAAACATACATTTTTTTTTTTAAATTCAATATTTCAACATACATTATTATTTGCGAATGTTTGTTTTAGGTTACGATCGGGTTAGGCGGGGGGAGGGGGATGCTATGCGCCAATGTTACCTAACGTAATTCAATTGTTTCGCACATGGAAAAACTTACTTGTAGTCGCATATTTATGATTCGATCCGTAAATGATGAACGCGTCTCCTTGGACATCGTCCTTCGCGAACAACCATGTTTGGTTATGTTTCGGGACTTTGAATCGTGTACCCAATTATCGTTTACAATCGCGGTGAAAAGCTCGAATTTTTTTTCAAGATTTTTATTTCCAGTCGTGAGCGGTCAATGCATTTGAATTTATACGAAAAAAAAATCTTAACAACAATGGTAGATTGTGGGTCAATGACATTGCAACACGCGTCGTAAACTGCCTGGATAGCTTGCATAAGCCAGTTTTTTTTTCCTTGACCATGTTAGTATTGACAAAAAAAAAAATCTACGAAGGTAGAATGGAATATCGGACGATGACAATGGGAAACATGTGTTAATTCATTCGCTCGTCCTAACAAACAATCGCCGGATGCAATTGCAAAGGCGCAGATGTAGTTGAGAGACGCGCGTTTAACGATTCGCTTCTGAATAACGTGTTTATGTTTATTTACTATCGACACGAGCGAGGCGAGCGTTAACTCGAGTGAAATATAATAATATGTCGATTGATTTATGCGCTGCAGAAGCTGGAGTCATAATGGCCGATCAGCAGCAACAGCAGCAGCAGCACCAGCAGTCGCCTCCTGGCTTGCACGGTTGCAAGCGCATGTCTCTGGAAAAAATCATAGAGGCCATGACCGCCGATTTGGAAAGTTCGGCGGGTCATTACGTGCACTTTGGCATGTCGCCGCAGCAGCAGCAGTCGTCGTCTCAGAACTGGGACGATTATACGGGCGTTCAGACGCAAAATTTCATGTCGGCTCAAGCGATCCCATCGAATCCGCAAAACGCGTCGCCGCCCATGAATCCCATATCCTCTCCCATCTACATGCAAGAGCCGCCTCAGTTCGACACGACCAGACCCGAACCCATGTATTTTCCGCCCCAGGTCGTCAATCATTTGGGAATAAATGATAAAAACGATCTTGTCGGAACCATCGACGTGGGAGGTGGCAATTACATCGACGTTATATACGGCAACGCGTCTCAAATAGTCGCCGAACAGTGTCAACTGAACAGTCGAGGTTCTTATCGTCCGACGCAGAGTACGATAGACCGCGAGTACGGACTGTTCACCGATCAACAACAGTTACCCGTGTCTCACAAGTTGACCGCCAATCAGAGTGCCAACGGAACCCAATTGATCGACAATCTGGTGGGCAATTGGTTGCCCAATCAGTCCGGAACTTACAGTCCGTTCGGCGGTTCGCCCAACGTCACTCCCGTTCCCCAGGCCGTTCTTAATTCAACCGACGCGAACGAAAAATTGTCCAGAAACGTCACCGATGTGCAACAAAAAAAACCGCGAATGATAGCCGAAGTGAAACCAATGCGACCGTCCTATTCCGACGTGCTGACGAAATCCGCGCCTCCACCGCCGTCACCCATGACCGGCCCCGTTAAGGCACAATTCGATCAATCCATGACGAAAAAATCGCAAACCAAAAATGGCAAACACAAAACCAAACCCGTGCTATTGAAACGACAAAATTCGTCCGGAAGCGACGATCATGGATCGCCGAAGATGCAAATACCGAAAAAAAATTTTGAAAGAAATTCGACAAATTTGTCGAGACGTTGGGTATCGTTGGACAATCTTGGTTCGCAAACGGAATCTCACGATATCAATCCATTCAACAGATCTGATAATTTTGAAAAGAAAAAAATCGTCAAAACCGGAAAAAAATGTGAAAAAACGGAAACTCTGAACAACAGTAAATTTCAGAATAGCAATAGCAAGAATTCCGGAAATTTGCAAAAACGTCCGATTCAGATAAACAACAATTTGAACAACATAAATAGTTTCAATCAGTCGTTGTCGGGCGAAAAGATTGAGAAGAATCAACACGCCAATAACAAGATTAACAAGGATGATAAAAAAATGTCGAAGGAAAAAAGTTCGAAGCGTTTTCACGTGGATAAGAATCAGCAAATGAAGAAAGGACAGAAATATCGTAATCGCGATAATCGTGAATCACCGATAAAAGATTTTTGTCGAAATCTCAACAAATACGCGAGTCGTTGGAGCAAATTTGGCCTGAAAGTGTTTTACTGGTTGCTGCATCTCATATCGGACGTTCTGGCCATGAGCACCAATCTTGTGATGCAATTGTACGTATACAACAAAAACAAACACAACGAATTATGCTATTCTACATTTTCGATATTTCTTCGAACGAATTTTAATTGTTTTTCTTTGGTTTTGTTTTATTTTTTCCATGTTTCTTGGGGTTGTGATTCAGTGGCACTTGTCTGTGGTACCACAGTGTATTGTACACTAAATACTCATGGGTCTACTTGGCCGCGAAATTTTCAAAAGTACAGTTCCTCAACACAATCGGTAAGCGGATAGACGATTGGTTCGGTAGTACCAGCAAATTTGCATTTTGGCGAAGAATCAAATCGAAAAAAACGGATGACAAGGACGAAAACAGAAGTTGGATGCACGGGGGTTTGGAAACTAACATTGCATTGCCGAGCACGGGTGAGGAAGCGATGAAACGTTTGCTCGCTTGCAAAGGCAAAGATCCGTACAGCATACTCGGCGTCACTCCCACGTGTTCCGACGATGACATCAAGAAGTATTACAAACGACAAGCTTTTTTGGTACATCCGGATAAAAATAGTCAACCCGGTGCCGAGGAAGCTTTCAAAATATTGGTACACGCGTTTGACATTATCGGAGAACCGGTGAGTCGCACTAATAAAAAAAACGCACATTAGCGAAAACCGTAATTTTTCAATATTTCGAAAAAAAATCATAAAAAAAAAAATAAAAAACAATTTTTTAAAAATATGTTTATTCAACTTATTCAGGAAAGAAGAAAAGCTTTCGATCAGGTGTGGCAGGTGGAAGCTGCTTGGGGCGAAATGAGCGGACTTTTGAGTCAGTTGCACAGAAAAATGGAACAAGCTGCAAATACGATAAGATGTACAAATTGTGGTCTTAGACACAAACGCGTGCCGACTCAGAGACCGTGTTACGCAGCACGTTTTTGCGCCCAGTGCAAAATACGACACAGCGCTAAAGAAGTATTTTATTAAATTTCATTTATATATTTATTCGTTTTCATGAATCGACAATGGTTTCTTTTTATTTTCATTGTAATAAATATTATTTATAAACAGGGTGATATCTGGGCCGAATCGAGAGTTATGGGTTTTCTTTGGCACTATTACGCGTGTATGGAGGGAGCTGTGTACGACGTTACCGAATGGGCCGCCTGCCAGGCTGGAAATCTCAAACATTTACGAGCCAACACTCATAGCGTTCAATATAGAATCGTTTCGGGACAACGGCCACCGTCACAAACATCGGTCGGTGGTAAAAGAAGACAGCATAACGATCCCAGCACTAGGTAATTCATCGTTTGAATTCGAATTTGAGAAAAAAGAAAAATCGCCGAGGATTGTCGACGGTTAAAACAACTAAATATCATTTTTTTTTAGCGAGGCTGATCTCGAAGATTTCTTGAACAATCTCTACAATCACAGCAAATCAGGAGCAAGCGGTCCCCCGAGCGAGCAACAATCGACCACAAAACCCGAAAGTCGAAGGCGCAAGGCAAAGCGCAAGTGAGCGCATATCTAAGAGACATTTTCTGGATACAACTTTTTTTTTTCTTTTTTCTAATCTCTTAGTGATGCACCTTGTGTAATTATCGGCCAATATGAATGCTCTAATGATTGTCCTGTATCTCTCTACTGTCGCCCGTTTTTGAACAAGTGTCGGTCCAATACGCATATATATATATATATATATATATATATATGTTGCTGCTAACAATATACGATTATAACAGCCTTACCGAACAGAACAACCGTGTATACCTCTGGTACACATTGTTTTCCACAACTTAAAAGTACGGAAAACAAAAACAACAACAAAATTTCAACCGCACGAATTTAAAAACAGGTCTTTCGAGACCACACGATAACCCTTCCTCAATCCTTTGCGAAAAGATTAAGAAATTGATCTTTATACTTCAGACAACCTTCTATAAATATTTCAACAAAATCCCAGCAGAAAAAAACAACATGGTTTTTTTACCCTTTTTTTTTGTTAGGAAAAGGACAATTCGATAATTTCGACAAATACTTTTGATATGCCATTTATCATAAGGTAACAATTTTTTTTTCATTTATTTTCGCTGTTTACATAATAATGATAATAATAAAAATAATAATAATAGTAATGATAATAATAAAAGAAGAAGAAAAACTTATAACGAACATTGATCTAGCATTCCATCGAGAAAAACGAGCGCGTCAACGTTATCGATAGCACTGTCCAGATCCCTCTTCTGAACTGTTTTCTTTTTGGTTCGAGCTGTGTATTTGTACGCTTCTTTCGCCAAAGAATCGATAAACAGTTCCTGCAAGAAAAACACATTTTTTTTCGATGTACGAAGAAAAGAAAAAAAAATCCGAGAACAAAAAAAATATATACATATATTATAATTCGTAATTACCGCAGACTTGGTTATCAGAAATACAGCTTCTTGATTAACGAGATTAACGTCCGGATCCATTTTGATGATATTTCGAACTCTGCCCAGCGGCAACTTCAACAGCTTCTCCCTGTGCTCGTGATCCGCGTGCTGTCCGTTGTCAGCGTCTTCCTGCGAATCTTGTGAATTCTCCGCGCCCGTGCTGACTGCCGATTCGTCCAAAGTGCTGTCAGCCGGAATATCTTCAATTTCCAAACTCATTTTGGCAATTCCAACGAACAAATTTCTTCAATTGTATTTGTTTATCATTGACCAGGGGGCGGGCTTAACACGTGCGATCGCGATTGTTATCATTCATGAGTGACCAATCATCGCGAATCGTGAGAAGCTTTCGTGGATGGTTTAACCTAAAAACCTCGGCGTCAGCTGTGTCGTGAGCATCGACATATAGATATGGACTGCCAACGTCGCGAGAAAAAGTGAAATCGCAATAGAAAGAGAAGCGACTAGTGTGGCTCTAAACCTCTCTCTTTCTAAGTTGAAGCTGATTGGTCGCAATTATCTATATGTCGATGATTGCGACCAATCAGCTTTGACTTAGAAAGAGAGAGGTTTAGAGCAGGGGGGCAAAACTCCAATGGTGCCAACGAGGTTCGAGTTACGCCGGAGCCGACTAGGCGATGGCGCTGCTGGGCATACTCTGTCTCATTCGCACACTATTTCTATCTCTCTCTGTCTCACACTAGCGCCCAGTGACGTCACGAATCAAGCTCGATGGTATAAGTATATGGCTCATTGGAAATGTAATAATATTCAGCATAGAATAAAATATGACATGTTACGGGGTACTTGATTTATTTTGGAAATAAAACAATATTCATGTATTTATTACATAGATAATTATTATATTCAATTACATACACATATATATATATACATACACGATGAAAACTTTTCATTTTCGGTGAATAGTCAATATACATGTAATACTTATAACACACAATTAATATTTATCATTGAGAATGAAATTGAACACAATAACTTTTCTGTTTCAGTGACACAAATTGATGAATATTGCAATAAAACAAAAGCCGATATCACATTTGTATGATTGACAAATGTGATATCGGTGGCGTCACATAACCTAGTTCAATGTTATCGTCGAAAATATTAACGGAACTTACATTAATTATGTATTCCTATAAAATAATTTATTTTCTAGACACAATAGATGAAAACTTTAGGTCCCGTATTCGTTCAAAACTTATGGGTGTTAGAAATTTGCAAAATAACAAATAATAAACACTTGTATAACCAAACGAAACACCAGTAAAATGGATGAAAACACGGCGAAAACAGCGGTTGTCGGGCGGGTCGCGGTAACAAATGAGTGCGACTGAAACAGCAACACAGTGCGAGTGCGACAGAGTATGCCCAGCAGCGCCATCGCCTAGTCGGCTCCGGCGTAACTCGAACCTCGCTGGCACCATTGGAGTTTTGCCCCCCTGGTTTAGAGCCACACTAGTCTCTTCTCTTTCTATTGCGATTTCACTTTTTCTCGCGACATTAGCAGTCCATATCTATATGTCGGTGGTCGTGAGAAATGAGTTGAAAGATTGCCAATCGTGGAGACTAGACAGAAGGAGGGAGCCACCAACTCTAATGGCCGACATGGCAGTTTCTTGAACGAAAAAATGGAACCTGAATCCCGGCTCGTAAAACACGCCACGAGAGGCGCTGAATGCCATGGGGACTGGCACGAGTCGACCTATCTTATGAAAGGTTTGCACCTATGGTATGACCGATCGAACCGATTTGAGTTCTGAAAATGGCAAATAATTGTCGATAATTCACCAGAATTTGTCGGACCAAAATCCAGCATTTGTCGGACGGTCACTTTTTTGAAGATAAATGAACAAATCTGACCGTTCCCGACATTTTCATTCATCGACGCGACATCTGGGTGGCGGAACGTCGAACCAAGCACACTTTCCAAGGGTGTCAAATGACGGGGTCATTTGACCCAGGGATTGTGGGGTGCGCTGACGAATAACAGCGCGCAAATTTAAAAAAAATATCGACGCAAAAGTTTTAAATTACACGTTATTTCTTATTCCATACAAGTTTAATAGAAATATTTACAGAATTTCTGGTAGTTCGTATCATATTAAAAAAAAAACCAGTTTAACATCGAGGCACTTATGAGCGTTTCGTTGTAAAAAGTATATCATGATTGAAACGTGTATCAAATATTACAATACGATAACATAATTATCCATGGCTAATCAATTAAATAGAATATTACTCACACAAATCATGTCGAATTAAATTATCATAATAATATAATTCAACAAATTATAACTACGGACGTGTTGCAAAGAAATTTGATACCCAAATCGTAAATGATGATAATTTTCAACCGGTTCGTGACTGTGGGTAAATCCCAAGAACAATACGGTCAAGTTGGGACAACTGAACAATTGACTGATTGAACAATCATTGATTCAACCAAATTCACCAACGGCCATAATCCACACGTGTAGTTGTCAAGATCGTCATACTCCCGAGTAAAGTATATCTATATTGTGAATTACAACAATCTTGATGCGAGTCGGTGGAGAGAACTTTGATTGATTTTTTTTTGTTCGCGCTGATCACGATCATACATTTTTTTTTTGGAAATGTTTCAGGTATCAAAGCTCTTGAATCGTTTTGATAATCGGTCGAGTATTGTATGGTCTGGTATTTGTATAAATCGGAACGATTCAAATTGACGAATGGAGTTCAATCCGAACGATGTATCATTGTATCGTTGGATTATTTCGTCGCTCTTGATTATAATTAAACAGCGATTAATTGATTATTTTTTTCGATATCAATCAAATGGAAAATAATTCTTATGAACGAGTTAGGATCGCAATTGAGAAAAATATATATATATATATATATATCGCATTGAACATATCGACAAACTTTTCATGATCGATTTTTTTGTTTGTTTTTTTCAACGTTTTATTCACGGTTGATAAGTTGTCCGGGACGTCTCGGTGATATCCTACGTCGTGGTGCAAGCAAACCGCTGAGACCCCGGGTTTCTTCGTGTTTGGTACTCGCGGCGGTGCTCGTTTCCGGTAACGCGGCCTCGGTCGGTTCTTCGTTATCGGTCACGTTATCGGACGACGATTCGATTTCGGTGACCGGTTCGGTGACCGGTGCCTCGGTTGTCTTGCGTCTCGGCAACAATGGCGATCTCCGGTGTGACACGGAAACGGGCGAACGTGTCGTCGTTTTTGGTTGTACCTGAATGCGATTTCTCGAACGCAATCGGTTGTAAGGATTCACGGTTGTTTGACGAGTCGGTGGAATAGTTTCGGCAGGTGCCTGTAAATTTGAAAAAAATTAAAAAAAAAAAAAACACACACACACAATTTATCAAACCACTTGAGAAACTTTACGATTAATCTCCTCGGTCGAAGGTCATTTTCGTTCAGCATCTCTGACGACACACGACTTAAACCGAGCCGAGCGATCGATAAGCTCACGAGTTTGCAATGACATTTAAAAAGGCCAAGAGGTGAAAGTGGCTCTGGGAAATGTACCCCATCAATTTGTGACATCATTCCCCGTAACCTCGTACTTAAATACGATCATATTTTTTTCTTCTTCTTCATGTCATCAATAAAAAAAATGGCAAAAAATAAAAAAATTATAATAACGCATAAATCAAGACAAACCTCCTGAGTTTCTTTTTCGGTGCCTTCACCCGTCGGTTCTTCGATGGATCCTTCGACGACTTCGGGTGCGAGGGTGCTGGTCGTCGTCGTTGTCGTCGCTTTGCCCGGTCTGTTTCTCAGATTGACTCTGGCGCCCGGTCTTATCGGTCTGGCCACGATACCCGGAAGTCGCGCTCTGACAGCGGATTTCGGGGTCGACGATGATTCCTGAATCGCCTCGGTCTGTCCGGATTGCGAGGATTCCACATTATCCGAAGATTCTTCGCTCGTTGGGGGAGTCGCGGCTGTCGGTCTTCCGCGTCTTCGATTGACGTTCAATTTGTTGAACGACGGACGTGAAATTCCCGAATTTCCGTTGGACGATGTTGTCGAGGGTATGGCCGTCGTGCTTCCGGGATTTCTCGATGTCGTGCCACGGTATCTGTTGCGTCCCGATGGTTTCTCCGCATTTACGTTGGACGACGATTCTTTCTGAATTTCCTCGTCAACCGGTTGCTTCTGTACCGGTCTCGGTCGTTTGAAACCGCCCGAGCTCGAACCACCGAAACGATTTCTGTTCTTTTGGGTGGGCTCCGCCGGGGCTTCGGTAGTCGTCGTGCTGCTTCCACTGCCGTTTGATTTGTACCTGAATCAATTTCATGTCAAAGTGTTTATGATATTTCTGAAACATTCGGAAATCACGTTTGCAGAAAATTTCCGGATGCGTGTTTATGAGTATCGACGAGGCCTCTGAAATTCACACCTTCATAACTCTACAACGGTTCAAACTACAGCGCTCAAATTTCGGGGATGGTTGAAGTCCTACTTTTCTCAGTTTTACTTTTCCCAGTCATACTTTTCCCAGTTCTACTTGTCCCAGTCATACTTTTGCCAGTATAACTCGCCGTTGGTTGGTTGGTTGGTTCATTTATTTGGTGCTGGCTCAAGTAAATGAACCAACCAACCAATCAACGTTGAGTTACACTGGAAAAACTAAGACTGGGAAAAGTAGAACTGGGAAAAGTGGGAATGGGAAAAGTAGAACTGGAAAAAGTGGGAATGGGATAAGTAGAACTGGGAAAAGTTGAACTAGAAAAAGTAGGACTGATGGAAGGCATTCTCCAGCCATCCCAAATTTCGCACACTTGCGGTACCTCACAATCTCTATGACTTCTGTCATTTTCCCGGCAATCGATGAATCCGCTTGGATTTTTTAATGCGGTTTGAACTTTGCAAAAAATTGCTGTATCAACTATAGCTTCGGCAATTTCTCAGATATTCGTTGAAACAGTTCTTCACATATATTTAGTTATGCACACAGATGTTTGGTATTGCATTTGAGCCAAAGACGTCGAGAAGTTCGGATTTTATGATATTTTGAATTTTTCGAAGAATCAACCTTGCCGCTCTGATGACGGTCAAGTCCAACCAATCGAACCCCAATTCTCTACAAGTATAGAATATCATTGAACGATGATATATAATATGAAATTTGGTGACGACCAGCTAAACGTATCGCATTACAGATCGATTCAAGTTTTCCAATCAATGTTGAACCTCTGCCGATTCAAAAATATTTTACTTGCTCAATCTCTCGGATACACAAAAATTAACAATCAGGGTTACTTGGTATTAAATTGAGTGGAAATCCTCTCGCGCGTTTAAATTAATAATAAGGAGACATTAAGAAATTTTATGCACCCTGATCAACATAAAACATCAAAACAAGCTGCAAGTTGAAACTTGCAATTTGCTTCCTCTGAATCCTAGGACGTCAACGAAGGTTACTCCATGAGGAATCCAAAGATTCAACAAAATATGGAATGGCTTCCTCATAGAGAAATCTTTGTTACGCACCTTTCGGAAGGCCAATTGCAATTTGAAACTTGCAGCTTTTTATCCAATGCGAAGCTGCATACGCGATAATTCGTTTGTACGATAATAAAACATTGATTACCGATTTCTCGTTCCTGTAGCGCCAGGAAGTCCGGGTCTTCTGAATTTTCCTCGTCCAGCAGGAGCCTGAGTGGTCGTCGTCGGTGCTTCGGTGGTCGTCGTGGTCGTAGCTTCCGTCGTCGTGGTCGTGGTCGTGGATTCCGTGGTAGTCGTCAAAATTTCCTCGGTCGTAGTCGAAACGGATTCCTCGGTCGTGGAAGTTTCATCGCCGGTTGTTGTGCTTTCGTTGCTGTCATCAGTTTCACCCGTGACCGCAGTAGCGGTAGCGTCCACAAGATTGTTGTGACCCTGTTGAATGAACGCATAAAGATCGAGGGCTACTTTGTCCATGGCCGAGGGATATTCGGTGGTCGGTGTGTCCGAGGTGGTGAGCTCGGTGGTGGAATCCAATGGACGTTTTTCTTCGGTTGCGGTTTTTTCGGCATCGGTGGTGATGGTCAACGGAGTCGTCGAGGTTGGTTGTTCGTCTTCGTCGTCGTCGTCGTCGTCATCGACCGACGAATTTCGCACCGGTTGTCCTCGGTTCAATTCGACTTCGACGGCGGGTTCGCTGCTCGGGCGTCTTCGTTGAACAGCGATGGGTTCCTCGGAAGCTTCGACAACGGGTGCGGGTTCCTGGGTCTTCTGGGGTCTTCCACGGACTCTCGGAGCCGGAGTTTCGTCGATATTCTCGTTGGGCGTTACTCCCAAAAATCTGACCGGTCCTTTCGGCAAACTTTGCGGAAATTCCGGTCCTTCCTGATGAGTCCTGAAGCTGCTGGAATCCACGAGATCCAGCGACGGTCTTGGGCGATTTCCTCGGGCTCGGCTGGGCTCCGTGGTTCCGGTATTGTGATTTGATCGCGATCTGTTTGTTCGATCAAAAATATGGATCTACATTCTTCAACAATGAAAAGTTATTGGTAAAAATCGATCATCGGTCGACTTACAGTGATCTGGGTGGAAAACGAGTGTTGGTCGGTAATCTCTCTTCGGGCACGTCTTCCTCGTTCTCGCCCAATTGTCTTCCACGATTTCCGTGCCTGTTGGGAATGACTTCGTTGGTCGCCGGCTCGGCGGTTGTCGATCTCTCGACGCTGCCGTATCTGTTACGATTGCTCGACGCGCTTCCACGAGATTTCGGCAATGACGTGGTTTTGCCACCGCTGTTGTCCTGTTCCTTGTTCGTCGAAGCATTGGCTTTGCCATCTTCCTCCTCGTCGTAGTAATAATAGACGTACTCGTACTCGTAATCTTTGCCGTTCGGTCCTTTCTTTATCTGTCGTATCGCGATTTTTAGATAAATACATAATATATGTGTAAATTTACGAACGAATCGGAATTTTGGGGAAACAAAGAATCATTTTCAACTCCTCGAAGCTTTTTTTTTTTACCTGAATTCGTGAATTCGAACCAGCGGGTACGAGACTGACGTCACTGTGATCCTCAAAGTTTTTATTGGAATGCGGAGTCCATCCGTTTTTCGTTTCGTCGCGGATTATGTTGACCGGTACGAAATCGAAGGAACGATATTCACGTTCGGTCGTCAATACCGGAACCATCGTCGTTCCGTACTCGGCGCTATAACAATGTACGATCGAATCAACCAGTCAATGAAATATAATTCATGAATTATCAGTGCTTACTGGATCAATCATTATTTCGGAATATATTCAACCGCGATTACCTGATTTCGACACCCGGAATTATGTCGTCCTTGTTGTTATCTTTGACGATTTCGGTTCTGTTGGCATCGATTTTTCTCGTTCCCTGTTCTTCCACGACTCCGGCGTCGCTGAAACTTTCCAGTTCGACACGAGCCTGTCGTTTGAAATTATTTTTCTCAAAACTCTCGTCACCCGAAGGTTCCAAATTTTGATCAACGTTTTCCAATCGTCGAATCGTCGAGTCCAGCTCCTTGGGTCGAGGAGCGACGGTCACTCTCGCGGTTTCCTCGAACTCTTCGTCATCGTCGTCGGCCGGGGTCCTCAGACCTTCCGGGATTTTGTGAGAAGTCACGAATTCTGTCAAAAGGTGAGTATTTGAATATCTGAAGACAGTTCAGAGTGAGTTGAATAATGTTACGAGGATTTTACCTTCAACGGGAATTGCTCTGGACCGGAAACCCGGAGAGTGATCGAGGGACCCCCGAATATCCACGTATTCATGTCCGGGTCTGGCCTTTGTTATGATGTCCTGTTCGGCCAGTACAGACGCAACGACGCAACATATTCTGCAACGTGGAATAAACAAAAAAACTCGATGAGCAATCAATTATCGTATGGGACCGAACGAAAGATTTTGGTAACGAAGTTGCCAGACAAATAGCATTTATGACACGCCGTGCGGAGAATGCGGTTTTACCCACGCTTCGCGTGGGCAAATCCCCATTCACACACGTTGTGACATAAAATTGTATACGATACTCGTGCGAAAAACGTTTTCTGGACTCGTGTGATTGCAACACTCGCCTTCGGCTCGTGCTGCAAAGTCACAGTCGTCAGAAAAACTTTTTTCGCACTAGTATCGTAATATACTATTAAGGGTCCCCCCTTGAGAGTGAGATTAATTCGATACAAAAAAACCATATTTTCGATCATTTTTTTTTTGACGATGCAGTTGATATATATTTATTTCTATAATAACTACATAATAAAGTAACGTTTGAAAAATATTCTGTAAAATTTTCATTCACTTTTATGGAGAAATAAACCATTGACCGTGAATTTCCTCGGACGTGTAAAAAAAAAAACTTTCATTGACCCATCACTGGATCATCGGAAACCAAAAAAATCAAAATGAGTTTATTAGACGATGAGTTTATGCAGGTAACAACGTCGATTTTTTTGCAAGATAGATTAAACAATTATTCACAGCACTCACAAGTCAAAATACTGGAAAAAAAATTTGGATGAAAAATCTGTATTTTGACTTCCAAGTTGTGTAAAAAATTGAAAAAGCGATAATTAAAGAAAAAAACTCTACGTTATTACCTGCAGAAACTTATCAACGAATAACATCATTTTGGTTTTTTTCTCATATTTAAGATGATCCAGTGATAAGTTATGAGTTATTAATAAAAAATTCACAGTATATTCTTCAAACGATACTTCATCATGCAGTAATTAAGGAAATAAATATATTTCAACTGTGTCGTCATAAAAAGAATTATCGAATATATTCCTTTCTTTTTGTATCGAATTAACCTTATTACTTTCCCCTTAATTCGTTGCAAATGGTGTTCGCCGCTCTGTCGCTGGACAGGCGGTATTCGATGTGGACTTGAAATTTGAAAATAATAATAACAACAATAATAATAATAATTGCAATCTCGAAGCCGTTGGATAATTGGCGTGCGAGGCCGTCTACCCTCGATATCGACGAGAAGCTCTCGACCTTACTCTCTTTTCGACCAAGGCTGACGAATCGCGATTTTTCACGCTACCTACGTGAACACTCCACAACATCGTCTCGACAGAAAACAAATATCATTCGATAGCCATTTCACACAACCGCGAATTTCCAATTCGTTTCCCAAAATAAATCGTTATTTATTTTTTTTTACAGCTCAACCGTGTCTAATTCATTTTATACTTTTTTCACGGTTTTTTCGTTCGCTGTTATTCCACCACGATCATTATCATAATTGTCGAATCGTTTTCTCAGCCTCCTATAGCAGATGACTATTCACATCTGCCACCTCTGTCTTTTTCGTTTCATCGTTCGAACCGTTCGAACCGTTTGATACAAGACCCAAGAAGTGAAACCAGGATCCTTTCCTCTTTTTTCTTTCCTCTTGTGCATGTGACTCGCGAGTACTTGTCCCGCCCACGTTATCTCGCGACTCGCGCTGCTTGCGTAGTCTCGCGCATTCCGCGACAACCGGAAGTTCGAGACCCCCGGACGCGCCTAAGACGTTTTTAAAATTATACGAAAATTATATCTGCACTCTGATTACAGCAATAAATCGGTCGGACTAAACGTCACCATTGTTTCGTCTCAATTTCGTCGATCTATTGTAAACTATGACGACTGGTGTATTCAGCGTCGAAACTATAAAAAAAAAAAGAAAAGAAAGAAAAAAAAAAAGTTCGAAATTTCACCTTAATATACCCACAGTCATATAACACATATTACGGTAATTAATTTTCAATGTAATCGTTTTTTCACGGTCTCACCGTCTCGATATTGGCTCAGTCATTGTCAGTGCATCTTTCACGAGCATCAACTGTAACGATTAATTTTTTTTCGGAATAATCACCATTACCATGTGATCATTGAGCCATGGCAAATGGAAAATAACTGCACTTGTTTCGATAGCCCGATACATCGACGCTTCCGGTCCGTTTCGTTTCGTTTCGTTTTTTTTTTTTTTTTTCAATTTTTTTCGTCGACTTTTTTATGCATCCACCAGGTACAACGAAAACAAAAATGATCAACGTTCTCCCTGTTCTGTGACGTTCATTATATATGTGTATGAAATATGTATATATGTTTGTACATTGACGGATGGAATTTATCGGTAAATATCGTGGAGAAAGCTGTCTTGGACGACTGTAACTCGCACGTTAATGCATATATAACCAATTTTTTTTTCTTTCTCAGTGCTGTCTCCAGCACTGTCATAATCGTATGCACGTACGGCAAACCCAACTTCCCTCCGCCCCCCCCCCCCCCCCTCCCTGATAGAAGACCCGCCAACGTTTTCGCGAGCATATTCTATCGGGGCCCCGAGAGAGACCCACCGGTTATGCAAGCGACGCGATATCACCGCAAAAACCTCGAAGCGAGCCGCAAACTCATTTTTGTCGACGTCAATCTGCGTCGAGGCGAAAAACTCCTGGTCTGGGGGAGGGGGCGGGGGGGGGGGGAGGAGGCAAGGCAGTAGGCCAGCATCGAGGGCGTAACTACCGATCATCGAGTCTCCAGACTCTATTACAACGGTATTACTGTATGCAGCTGGACAGACAGTTGTATATTTTTTTTATATCAAGGAATCATAATTTTATTTTTTAATCTGAATTTACATATTTTAAAAAGTAATTTCGAAATATTGTTTCAAGAACATTTTTTTTGCGACGTTCAGGTGATTGTTGTAATTTAAAATAAATAAAAAATAGCTGTATTTTTTATATCAAGAGATTATTATAATATCTTTTAATAAGATTTTTAATGAAACATTTTTGAAATAGATTTTTCCAAGAAAATTTGTTGGTTCGTTCAATAGAAGTATGATGTTGTAATTTAAAATTAAAGAAAAAATAAAATTATATTTTTTTATATCGAGGTATCCTAATTTTTATGTTTCGATCATAATTTTATTTTTTCAAATAGTTTTAAAATAATTTTCTGTGAAAATTCGTTGCTCCTTTCGATAGGCATTTAAAGCTGTAATGAAAAATAAATTAAAAGAAAAAAAAGTTGTATTCTTCATATCAAAAGATTATAATTTTTACCTTTGAATCACATTTTCAATAAAATATTTTCGAAGCCTATATTTCCAACAAAATTTGTTTCTTCGTTCAAAAGGTGTTCGATGTTGTAATTGAAAATAAATAAAAAACAATATAGCTATATTTCTTCATACGAAGAGATCATAGTTTTAATTATTCGATCATGATATAATTTTTCAAATATTTTTCAAAAATATTCTTTCGAGAAAACATATTGCTCCGTTCAATGGGTATTCAACTTTGTAATTGGAAATTGAAAGAATTAAAAAAAAAAATGATTAGCCAACAGTACGCGAAAGAGAAAAAAATTGACGTCACCATCCAGAGTCGATTGGGCAATGGAATCGATGGTTCCACAATGTCGGTTTCGTTTCGATTCCATGATCTCACACGTGTAGTATAAACCGTGATTCGATTATACAATAACTAAATGACCACGAAATCGATGTTAACGAGCTCTCCCTACGACGATTGTATCGCCACTCGCGGATCATCGGAATGAAGAAACCGATCAGGCGCGATGTGTGCGCGACATTTTGGTTGTACGTTTGAAATCTCCTATTAGGGCCCCGAGGGCAAAACGCGGTTCATCGAATTTGCATGCAACGGAATGTACGCGAGTCACGCTTGGGGCGTTGATAGCCAGTTTTTCGATTGCGCAAGCTTCCTCATTATCGTCATCGACCAATTTGAATACGCGAATAAAATAATAATTTTTTAATATTTCAATTTTTCGACTTTACCGAACTGTTGATTTTTTTCAAATTTAGTTTTTTTGTATAATAACGTTTATTGTTCAGCCGAGCGACCTCAAACATGGACTTGTCCTTACAATTCCCTACAATCACTCATCCCTCCATTCCTCCATCCTTCTCTCGCTTTCTAACCTACGCTAGTTTTTTTTTTTAGTTTTTTTGTAAAATCTCACGATCGAGTCGGTGGAAACTTTTGTCGATATTTTTCGAGAGCGCGAGGAAGGTGAGACGTGTGTTTGTGTGAGTGTGTGTAAGTTCGATGGAAACTTGATCGTTCGGTCGGAGTAAGAGTCCTCGCCGCCGAACCGCTTTAGAAATCGCGCCTCGACGCCGACGTGCAACGCATGTGTGTGTGTGTGTTTGTGTGTGTGATAGTGGCATTTTATTGACCTTGGACTCTACGCAATTTGTTTCGTAGCGATCGACACGGTAGCACAAATGTGAAAGATACTTGTGATATGTGACTTAGGGTGTCTTGAGACAAAAAAAGAAGTGGTCAAGTGGCGTGTTGGGTACGCACACGACAGGGTTCCGTAGTCATCCCATAGTAGCCATTGACGAAAGATGTGATCACCACAAAAGCATTAACGGAAACTTTTCATTTTTATATGTTTCGTAAACGATTTTTGCTACAATGTAGATAGTTTATTGAATGTAGTAATTGAAAGCTGCATTCGAGTGAATGCAGTGAATTACTACATTCAATCGAAACTGCATAGTTTCGATTGAATGTAGTAATTGAAAGCTGCATTCTGGTTTTTTTCCCGATTCTTTAAATTGATAGTTTAGAAATTAGAGGGGGGGGGGGAGTCACTCTGATGAAGACTTTGAAGGCGAATATCTCGCGAATGAATGATTGAAATGAAGTGATCTCAGATCGTTTTGAATTGCATTTGACGAGACCTTTTGAAAGACGACTCACTCGATGGGGTAGGAATAAAAATGTTCGAGTTCACTATTTAATCCGTAGGTAAATTTCTACGAAATCCTGAAAAGGCAATGTGTTTCAATTCTTATGGCAGTTCCTACATTCGAAGTAGATCACTATCAGGAGACATCTGTGAAAGTTTGAACCCAATCGGACAACATTTATAGATTCCATTTTCACGAATTCGACTTTGATTAACACGTGAACATTTTTTTTCAGTTGCAATAATTTTTTTCTGGTCTAACGAAAAATTTTGGAAACCGAAAGTAAATTGTAATAAATGGTATTAAGGTCACTCAAAATGGGAAATATTTCCTGTTTTACAATTTGACGAAAAAGGTGACCTAACAACTTTCTTTTTAACCAAAAATCATTGAAAACTGGCGAAAACAAAAAATTGTTAACTTTTTTTATTTTATCGCGAAACAAAAAATATTCCCATTTTCAGTGACCTTGATACTATGTATCACACTTACTTTCAATCACTGGAACTTTTCGTTTACTCGAAAAATTATATTGCTACAGAAAAAAAAATGTTTACGTGTTAATCAAAGGCAAAATCGAATGGGTAAAAGCGGAACCTTCAAATAATGTCCGATCAGCCTCAAATTTCGACAGACGTCTGCTGATAGCATCTATCACGAATGCAGAAACCGCCCGAAAGTATCGAAAAACTTTGATTATTTTTTTCAACACACCCCAATGTACCTACTCGCCAACGTGTGGACTCATTCCTCTCACTCATTCCACACACCTGTGAACGTCATCCGTACTTTCTTGCCATCGGGAGAAAAAAACAACCCAGACTCGATTTGCCGTGACTCGAAAATTTATCTCGTTAATCAGAATCAGAAACGAACGAAGAAATAATAATCGTTATCAATCACTTTGTAAACATATTTTTTTCCAACTAAATCTTCCTTTCTCATTTCAATAATTTTTTTTTTTCAAATGTTCCATTTAGTTATGGAATCCGTGATTTCATTTTTCATTTTTCTACATTACAATAATCACTTAGAAGCCCCGTTGCGAAGCTGCAATCTTTGATAGTTTCCACGACTCCACTAATAAGTACGATAAATCGCGTGCTTCGCGGTTCTACCATCGATTTACGTTCAACAATCACAAATCCGCATCCTACACATTGATCGCAATAACGTATAAAAATTTCCATTCGTACTTTCTTCAGCATCTTCAATTTCTTTTCATAATCCAACGTTTCTATAGAAGAGGAAGAAACATTTGAAAGCAGCTGATTCATCATATCCTCCTTTCAAAATAATACACTGAGGTATGCGTGTAAAAAAAAAAATGATGGGGGTCTGTGGTACGCAACCGCAAGATAGTTTTAAACGAATAAAAAAATATATTTCGTGGCTTTACGTTCGACCTACATTATTATATTATTATATTTTTCACACGTGTATCAAAAGCCTCCCCCTCTGGGGGGGGAGGGGGGTTGGCTGGATCGTTATGATTATTCCATCGTCGCATCGGCGTTCACGACTAACGTGTGGATATTCGAGAGATCGTAATCAGCGAAAGTATACGGTAGCGTGAAAGACGAGAGTGGCTCTCTCGATTCGAGACCGATACATCGGGTTTTTCGGTCCGAAGACGAACAGAGCCCGGATGCTGGGTGCGAGATGTTGCAGCTTACGGTCTCGTGTAACGAAGGAGCGGTTTTGTACACCGATGGCCGAAGCCCAAGAGCTCCGAGAGACGTGTACGGATCGAGAGAAAGGTGTGTGTGTGTGTGTGTGTGTGTGTTTGTGTGTGTGTGTGTGTTTGTGAGTGAGTGTGTGTGTGTGTGTGAGTGTAAACGAGAGTGAAGGAATCAGAAGAAGGAAAAAAAACAACGAGCTACTCGGATTTCTCGGTGGAAGGCGAACCGAGAACGAGAAGACGATAACACGCAAGTAGAACGATCGACGTATGGTCGGACAAGAGTGGGTCGGAGTTTTACGGGGAACTTAATTTCGATCATCGATGCCGCCATCTGTCATCGCGTTCGTCGATGTTAAGATTGTAATTGACGTGTTTTTTTTTTTCAAGTTTTTTCATCGCGATCAAACAGTAATAAAAATTAATCATTGAACAAATTTAATAAAAAAGAAAAAAAAAATTAGATGAAATAAGTGTACAAAATGATAATAACGCAACGCGATTAGAGACGATTCCCCGATTGAGCAATCTCGCATGTACCACCCGTTCGATTGTTCGTAACATTATATATATATGTATATATGTTAATTAACGTTACAAATGGAAAGCTATTCATCTCGAAATTCTTATTCACTTTCATTTTCCATTCGAATACGTAAGCGAGGACGATCGACGATCGTCTCCGTGGCGCCTCTCACATTCGAAACATCTTCCTACAGATTATTATCCGATCGGTTATAAAAAAAAATATATAATCTCGTAATCTCGTCGCGAATAACGCGATTAACATTTTTTTTAAACAGGCGACATAACAGCCCGGTTAAATTTCTTACATTATTCAGTTCGTTTTTATTTATATTTGTACTCACAGAATCGCGCTTTTGAGCCACATGTCTGCACCGCACACTATTTCAATGCTCTCTCTGTCTCTCTCTTCCGCTTCTTATCGAACCTCCACAGATCTTCAGGTTTGACTATCTCTTCTTGACTCGAGATACATAAACTGTTTATTTTTCTATTATTTTTTTTTGTTCACTTTGTCACTGATCGATCATGATCGCACGTTTCATACGTTATTGTTGCATTAAGTGTATATATATATATGTGTATACGTATGTTAAGTCTTTAACACCCGAAACTCGTAGGCAGCTTCGATAGCCGTATCGTCGACGTCGAGTTTCGTCGGTCAGACGAGTTTTGATCCGAGTCGTTGCTCTCGCTGTCTGTCCGAACGTATCTGGGACTTTCGTTGTGCTGTCGGGGCCCACGGGAGCCGTTAAAAAGTAAAAGTAAGAGGCAGCCGAAGAACGTGGTGAGGGTATGAGAACGCCGGCGGTGGCAGACCTCTACTTATACGCCACCCACCACGACCTCCCATGGGTTACCACCCCACCAACCATGTGAAGTCGACGAAACTTTATATTCGACCGAGACTCACAACGCCACAGTCGTTCGATCCAACGGGCCCCACGAACTGTGTTCCAAGTTTCGATATTTGGAAATATTTACGAAATCTGGTTCCATCGAACGGTCCAGGAAACTCACGAATCGCAAGTCATCAGGACGAACGTGCGCAGATGGTTAGCATCTTTCTATTCAACGATGAAATCCTGGGCTACATGATCGTCAACGATGCCCAATAAACTATTTCTGGTTCATCTAGTTCGTTAAAAAAAAAATTATTATCGTTCGATTCAATTAATCAGACAATTTTACTCAATCAATCAAAATCATTCAAATAATCAGGCAATTTTACTCAATAAATCATTCAAATAATCAGACAATTTTACTCAATGAATCATTCAATTGATCTGACAATTTTACTCAATAGATCATTCAATTGATCTGACAATTTTACTCAATAGATCAATCGATTAGAAAATAAGATGATCGGATTTTTATCTTCGAAGCATTGCCATTGATTCGAAAGTCATTGAGTTTGAGTCAGTCGATTTACTCTCGGTGTAAATATCTAAGATTTTTTGGCTCCGGAAGAAATATTTTTCAACGTGTTGCCATTTTATTTTTCACAAATAAATTTTTCGTACATAATCTGGAAGGTTCGAAGCATGTTTCGTAATTTTTTCGACCACTTCGGACGGATAGTTTGATCACAATCGTTTTTCGAAGACTGACTGGGTCGGGCTGACCCAGTGTGACTGTCTCGTTGTTGTTTGGCAGTCTGACTGGGGAGAGGGTTGACGTAATTACGGGCAAGAATTCCCAGCCAGATATTTTTCGTCGACGTTATACCTAAAATCGATTTAAAGAAAAAAAAAAGTATCTTCGGCGACGGTCGACCTTGGTCCCGTTCGAAGTTGCGTCGAACAGCCGGGTTTTACGAAGAATCCCACTCGGGGTCCCGGCTCAGGACACTTTCTTATATATATACACCACGTCTTTCTTCACAAATTCGCCTCCAATTTCATTTATACGAATACAATGAAAAAACAACAAAAACAAAAAATAAATAAATTTGTAAAAAATCAAGATTCCGATGTAAAATATATAGCTGCGGATTTTCTTTTTTCTTTCTTCACAAAACTCGCGAAAGATAGCGTTGGACACGCCTTAAGAGGTATTTCGAGTTGAGTCGCAGTCGTGAAACCAGTTCCATTTCGAGAATCCGAGAATACACTCGGATCTCGTGTCGAGGGGCGGGGAGGGGAGGGGGGGGACCAGTTTGACTGCGGTGACGTTTGGCCGGGTCTGGATCGCCGTGCCTTACCCTTGTGAGTCCTCCTCAAGGTTTGTTCTTCTCGGCTCATCGTGATTGAAAACACCGAGATATCACTTTCACGATCTGGGGTTTTTTTTTTAGTTGTTTTTTTAACTCCGTCCCGTATACGACGTCCCTGCAATGCTCTTCACCTTCAACATATTTTTCAATTATTTCGGATTAAGGGGTACAATTTGTAGAAAAAAAATATACATACATATATACATATGGGCAGAAACGCCAATTATCGGACAAATTTTAGCTGCACTATCCAGAATCTTTATCATATTCATGCAGCTTCAAGTGCATTTTACAAAACAGATTTACAATTTTTTTACCAGCTGTCTATCAAAGTATTATTCATTTTCTTCGGTTTTTTTCTTACGTATTTACGCCGATAAGCAAATGTATAAAAAAATCCGTCTCCAACGTGAATATTGTCAGTTTTTCGAACAAAATATCGGTTTTTCATTCCGTCTCTCTAAAAACCACATAAATCGAATTCGAAACTTCAAGAGCGGTTTGCCGGCCGTTGTCCAAATTTTGGAATTATTTTTTTTTTTTTTCAACATTTTTTTCGGAATGCTGAGTAAATTTTACGGGAATTATGTATTTTTCGAGTTGGGATCTACGTAAGTCATCTCAGAAATCATTGAAGATAAAAAATTCAATACAAAAAATTCAAAATATTTAATTCCTCAAAAGTCCTGAAAACGTATTTTTTGCCTTTCTTAAAATAAAGTTCCTCGCATAAGAAAACAACTTTATTAGAAAAAAAAACGATAAAACTTCTCGTGGAGACGATTTAAAGTTTGAGAACCATACTTGAATTTTCTGTACGATGATTGGTACCCGAGTTAATCGTCATCAACGTCAAAATTGTCGTTTTTGATAAATATTTCTTGATATTTGATAATCGATAAACAAATTTGATCGAAGTCCCGTGGACCTTGCGAAGGACAAGCAAGAATTCAGAAAAAAACTGTTACCCCTGATTTCTTCATGATTACTCAGAAACGATCAATAACAAAGAATATTCAAGCAAACGATCTCGAAACTAAGGACTCAAAGCTTCAATCATCTCTTTCAATCATCGCCTCACACCCATTTTTCGCCTTTTCAAAATAACCTAAAAATTTCCGATTTTTTTCGTTGCATCCTTCAATTGTCGTGCCCATAGTGTACTATATCCATATATACACATTGGAAGGGCGTTGTCGCTGCAACGACGGCGGCAAAGGCGTGGCTGGAAAGTGTTCCGGCCATTGAATATATATATATTCATTTTTTTTTATATATCTCCATCTATACGTTCGATCGACAAAGCAATTTGAAATATATTCTCACTCTAAATATTCTCCCGTGTAATCTAATATGAAAAAAATTCGATTTTGAAATTTTCACGTTGGTTCCAACTGCTGAATGATTCCAAAACGACAAACCCGAATAATGATTACTGGAATTTGTTAACGGTAAGTTTATCCGTCACGAAGCCTTTCAAATCGTGCCACATGCACCTCCACGAATTCTGTACGATATAGTCGCATGGTCTCATGACATAATGTCATTGCATAGGTCTCGGGGCGATCGTAATTTTATTTTCAAACGAACGACGAAGGAAGGGGGGTGGGTTCCGAGTTTGTGCCCACGTAGCCAGCCGCCTCGTCCACGCCGACGTAGATGACGAAGACTCGGTTGCATTCGGATGCGTCGTATCGTCGCGTCTATGTGCCGCGATGGGCACTTCAAGTTTATTCATCACGTACACGCCAACGTTCCCAAATCCCATTGGCCGAAGCGTTACGATAATTTATTCCGCTGGTATACGTCGAAACGTTGAACGAGCCGAGAATGAGTATTCCAATCGTGTGCATCGCCGTATCCGCAACACGTGACGAGCTTTTTTTTTTCGTCCGGTCGTGAGCCGCGATATCGTCGACTAAATATGAATCGGCCATTGACTGATGTGTGTGCGTTGCGACGATCGACGGTGCAACGGAGTTCGCAGACGGGTAATTACCGCTCTTCGTGTAACGATATGCGCATCTAGGATCCTTCACCTCGTGGAATAATAATAATAATAATAATAAGAATTCACTTGGGGTATTTTATTCGGGGGAACGAATGGAATGACCAGCGACACGAATGAGAATAGAAGAAATTTGTGAGGAAATTTGCCTTGATTCGAATGGGTCGAAACCATCACCCCTTCGGAAATAGTCGTCAATTTGTTATTCTTTTTAGGATAACCCGCAGACGTACCTTGATTTTTAAAAATATTTTTTCATCCACCCTTTTGCCTCGAAGAAAATGCAAAACATGACAAATTAAAGGGAAAACAGCAATTGTTCCGTTTTTATATTGATGAATCTTTTTTTTACTTGGTATTCTGTGCTTTTTTTCAAATGATACATATTTTTTTCTAATTTTGGAATGGAGTCTTTATCGCTGATATTTATTTTTTCAATTTTGTATAAAAAAAACAAGATATACATTTTCTCATAGATATAATAATTTTTCCTTAAAAATGATTTTGAAAAAAAGAAAAATTTCTTCAAACGAGAAAACATCGTTACCTATATTAAAAAATTTTGCTTTTTGGATTTCAAAAGTTTCGAAAATAAAAAAATGGAGAAATTAAAATTAGCGATAATGATGCTATTCCAAAATTATAAAAAAATCTTCATCATTTTTTTTCAATACAGAATAGGAAAAAACAACTCCACCATTAAAAATATGACACCATTGCTATTTTCTCTTCAATTTTCGATATTTCACTTTTTTTAAAATTTGTTGAGATCATTAATTAAATTTTTTTAGGTTCGAGGGGATCGGGGGAAAAATTTGAAAAAAATCAGGGAAGGTCTTTGGCTTATTCGAAACTGAAGAAAAAAAAATTTAGGCGTCTCTCGCCATATATATATCGTCACGAATGTAATGTTCCGCGGAATTGAATTTTTCCAATTCCAAAAAAGTTATTGAACAACAGTCTCGATCGACATCTGAAAACAACGCTCCACATCGAAATCATGACTGTTCGACGCGAGTAAATGCAGTTGCGGTTGTTGATCGTCGGATAAATATTGATACGGGAGTTGGAGAGAGCCCATTGTTAATTATTCATTGTACTCTCGGTCACGATGTAATCGACATGTGGAACGCCTTCGAGAGTGAGAGTAACGCGAGATAAAACGCGAGAGACGAACCCATGGACTTCTGGAATGCAGTTCTTGTGCCTCGATAATGCACCGGGGTTCGTCGTCGAGAGCGCAATGCCGGGAGTGTGACGGCTTGCGTTGCAGAACCCGGATGTAATCACGGGGCACGAGAGGTGAGCCGCTCAGACGTAAAGCTATCGTCACAACGTTTCACGGGTGCGCGTGTGTCATACACTGTTATTCGATATTTCATTGCTCTGTAAAATTTGTATATGTATATATGTTTTTGTTATGTATATATATTTCGTCGAGCCATTGAAATCGAATTTTATTAATTTCATGAAATCGTCTTCCGTATAGATATACATATAATATATATATATGCGGAAGACGACGGAGGTTTTTAAAAATTAAGAAAAAAAAAATCAATCTTTTAAACATATTTGTCATTTGATTAATTTATTTATTATACTATATTATTTTTTTTTTCGAAACACAAGGCCAGAATTTGATACATCTATAGGAACTTTTTTTCGTTCATTTTATTTCTTTTTCAATATTTAAAATTAACAGTTTACAGGAAAAAAAAATTCTAATATATTTCGTAAAGCAAAATCTCGTCCCTTCGATTCGTCTTTCGATGGGTTTGAACGAATGTTAAAACGTTTTAATAGCCACCTTAACCAGATACGTATATTGAATGTCATTTTCAATGACCCCTCCCCCCCCCCCCCCTCAGACCTTGATAACGAATTAGCATCATAATTCATGAACACACGGTTGATGGTTTAAAAAAATCGTAAATTTTTTTCAAGCTTTTTTTTCTAAAAAAAAAAAAGAAAAAAAATCACCAAGTCAGGTGACCGGGGAGTGAGAGAGAAAAAGAAAAAAAAAAGAAAGAGAGAGAAAGAGATGAAGAAGGTGTTGGTCAGTGGGGCCGGCGATCCCGCGGGGCGCAGTAGAAATGGAAACGTGATGGTCAGACGTGAGTACCTCGCGGTCGGCTGGCTCGTTCGTTCGAAGTGAGGAGGAGGTGAAGGAGGAGGAGGACCTTGGCTGCACTTTCGCGGAGGACGGGAACTCGCACGTTGAATCCCAATGTAACGTAACTTATCGATGTCTTTCCACGTTATTTTCTGCCACGGGCTGTGGCACGCGGTATTTTCTGGACTTTCAAAAATCCAAAACACGTTTCCGATGTCTTTTGCCGTGTAACTGACTGCGTCGAGTCATACGTCTGTCCAACGATTGAACGTTTCCACTTGGGTCGAATAGATATCTCACTGAAACACACGAACAATATTATCACGATTGAATCATACAAGTCAATTCGTAGATTCAGTCTGTAATATTATTTTCATTTCAATCGATTTCGACAAATGTTTTTTTATTTCAATTTTTTATTTTTTTTGTCTTTATAAAATACGTTCCAAAGTGAAAAGTGGGAATCGAAATATTTTTATCGCAGAGAAAAATTCCGAGACTCGACCGTGTCAGGCCGATCTATGGAAAAAAAAGAAATGCAGTCGGTCGAGCAATACCGGATTGTTAATAATGGCGATGACCGGGGATTCGCGACTAGGCCGCGCGGGCGAAAGAGAACAAATCGACGGAAGAGGAAGATGCGTTGGAGCGGACAATACGTGCCGCACCCTGAGCGCCAACACCAGCAGGTAGAGAAATTCCAATGGGGCTTGCATTATACTTATATATATGTTGGTGTTGTCGCTGGAATCTTTAGCGTTCGGCCGTAAAAAAAGTTTGTTTTTTTTTTGGCTGAAATAAAACGAGAAATTTTTTATTTTCTCAAGAATAATGATAAGAACAGGAGCAGCATCACGATCAAAGTCAATTTTTGAGATGAAGTTGCAGTTTTCTGGGAATAACACATAAAAAATTCATTGATAGGAAATAAAATTTTATGTAAAAAAGGTTGTAACCATTTTTTTCGAAAAATGTGTATTGATGAAGATATTTCGGAAAAACGTTCGTGTAGTGAGCAAGAAAGGTAACACCTCAAAAAAATTACGAATATATCGCTCGGATACAGTACTGGTAAGATTTTTTGTTTTGTTTTTATATATTTCGAAAAAAATAATATTTTCAAGATTCGTTATTCTCAAAATGCTCACTATGGATAAACTCCACGAACTTTTTTCCGCAATAACTTTGCAAAAACACTTTTTTCGGAAAAACTGATAAGAACCTTTTTCATAGAGAATTTGATTCCCCATCCACTTATTCTTACAATTTTTTTTCCAAATCTGCATATTTTGTGAGATATTCCCAAAAAAAACTCCAATTCCAAAAAATGTCCAAAAAAGTTCCTTTAATCGCGATACAGCTCCTGTCTTAAGAATTTTCTTCACAAAACTCGAAAAGTCCTCGGTTTCATTTACCAAAAACAAACTTTTTACGGGCGGACGCTAAAGATTTAATTTTTAACGACCACGCTAATACATAAATATATATAATATATAAACACACATAAGCGGCATGCTACTCGTCTTTCGGTGCGGCAGTCAGTCGTATGTACACTACACACACCTCCCATTTGCCACTTGTGCGAATGCACGCTTGCGGTTCGCGGGACAACCCGATGTATAAAAAAAATGCTAAAAAAAATGCAAAAAAAAAAAACATTCTTGTTTGTGCAACGTACGCACACGCGTACGCTAAAGAGGCGAATTAAAATTTGACTTTCTCCACTCGTATCGTCGTAAACTCCTCGCGGATACTAACGTCTGCCCAGCTCGTGCCAAACATTTGCTGTTTTTCGTTGGTCACACGGGTTTTAAACGCAGGTATGATGAAAATTATGACTTTTAACAGATGCACGAGCGATTAGCGTCAAGTAATGAATTTATTCGGGTCCTGTAAACTGTTGAATCGGATCGGAAGATCCGTCCCACCGATTGAGAATATCGCAGAGGTTCGCCTTGCTGGCACGGTGTGTGCAATCTATCGCAATTTAAAAAAATGGCGCATTCGGGAAATAAAGATCAAATGGATTATTATTTTAAAAAAATTTAATTTTTTTTATTAATAATATTAAAGATTCCAAATATATATATATATATTTTTAAATTTTTTGTTGTTTTTTTTTCACCGCTATAGTTGCGGATATTAATAATTCAAGTGAGAGTCATGTGCGGCCTTGACACCTGATTCTCGTAATAAAAGCATAATACACGGACCTTCTCGAGGACGTTCGGTTCCGGGACTGTGGCGATGGATGTGGCTATGTCGAGTCCCGAAAAGTACCGTATGCACACGGATACTCGCCAACTACTCACGATTTTTTTTTTTTTTCAATTTTATTTTTACGTATGTTCACTTTCACCCCAATAAGATAGGCCCCTAAAATACATATATTTATATATTCGTCGTGTTTCGCGAACGAAATACACACGACTCCGGATACTTGCACGTTTCCGTAATAGCCGCTCTCGGGACGTAATACTTTCATAAATATAATTGTTTCGTAAGATTAGGTGCGAATGTATTATTTATTTATTTATTATTATTATAATTTTCGAATAATTTTTCTGGAATCCACGAACGTGTCGCTTCGCTAAATCGCGGTCAGATTCCGTTATGCCACCTCGGGACTCGCGATCCCGTAAACACATGAAATATTTCGATCGCGTAATTCTTCGTCGATTTTTTTTGCGTTCAATTTTTTTTTTTTTAATAACTTATTTTTTAAATATTTTTTTTCTAGACGCTTGTTGCAATGCAATGCAATTCCGTTCGTTTTCCATCTGTTTTGTTACAAATTTGATTGACAACATTTTTCTGAAATTCGTGTCCACCAAATAACGACTTTCATATTCATCGATCTATATAGCACGTTAGCGTGAATGGAAAAATTTATTAGACGTTCGAGTACGATCGACTTGGATCAATGAGCGATGACGACGACGATGATGTTGGTCCACCGTCGATCACCCATCGAGCGTTATGTGATACTCGTTCGGTGATACGAATTGTACAGTAAAATGATGAAAAAGAAACTGCGAAATGTCTTTGCGATGAATAGTTGCTTTAGTGGTCACGCGAGAAAAAGAGTGAGAGAGAGAGTGAAAGAGAGAGAGAGAGAGAGAGGGAGAGAGAGAGAGAAAGAGAGAGGTAATTCCGGTCCGAGCCGAGAGTTCCTGAACCGGACATCAACTTGACCCACTTTTGTGGATCGACGAAAGACTCGCTCGCGAGTTTCGTCGTCGTCGTCTCGCTGCCACCGCGAACAGACATCGTAACCTTAACATTGAAGTGTCCCCAACGGACGTTTCTTTCGTCTCTTTTTGTCTTTGTTCGTTAATTATTTTTTTTCTTCCTAATAATCGTCAACGATTTTCGATCCACGATCGCTTGTGTATCTCGTCTTGTGCATATGTACACTGCACGATTATTCTCAAAACGTACGTTCAATTAAATCCGTAGATTTTTATTAACACTCGCAACAATTTTCTTTTTTTTCCGTTCCAGTCAAAAGAGAATCAATAATTCCCTCTTCTTCCGTCGTCAAGTCGAGGCCCCGAGCGATTGATTCCGATACGATCGGAGAGTATCGAGATTATTGATGTAATCCGAGTGGTGAAAATAACCCGTAGGCCATTGGTTCAGGAATTGGATGAAGAAAAAAATAACGCGTGATCGATCAATTTTGGAATGAGTTTTTGATCCGTGCTATGTTGTTGGATTGTGGACTTATTATGTCCTCTGTCAAGAACTTCGTTCGACTTTTCCACTGAATTTATAATCTACTTAAATCGGAGTAATTGTTTTTTTTTTTTTTTTTTTTTTAATTTCTTTTTTCATTTTATTGAAGATGTCGATTCTCTTACGATCGAATGTGACCGGCAAATACGTCATGCGTGCGCATGTTTGCCTGCTGAATGTTTATATATATGTATATATAGATACATATGCGTATCAGGGAAAGCGAAACAAGGATCTCCGCCTGGCGGAGAAAGTCCTTAGCGCACCTCCGACAACCAGAACACCGTTCTCCCCGCTTAACCGCTCTCGAGGCAACGTCATATATATATATATATATATATATATATATATATATATATATATATATATATATATGTATGTATGTATGTATGTATCTATATATATGACATTTTACTTCATTTGTATTCTCTCGTTTTTCGTACATCAATTCTCACCTGGTTTTTCGTTTTCACATCGCGGCCAATCACGGGCGGCGAGGACCAAGGAAATCGAACGAATAAATATATTCCCCGATTTACGTGGATAAGCCAACGAAAAATTTGCGATTCAATTTTTACGACCGTGTGCTGTCACGAATGATAATTCGTGATCGTCGGATCGATTGTCGTATAAATTGTTATATCCGATTGTCAATTTTAGGATTGAAAAAAAAAAAAAAAACATCGCCAAGACTTTTTCGGCAATTTTTTTCCAGGTCATTTTTTCCATCGGCCATTTTTTTCCAGGTCATCTATTTTTTCAAATCTGCCATTTTTTCCATTGGTCATTTTTTTCCAGATCATTTTTTCAATCGGCCATCTTTTCCCAGGTCATTTTTTCCATCGGCCATTCATTCTTAATACCAGAAACGATAGACGATAACACTTTAGTCCCCCTGAACCCGTTCCCTCCACCCCTCGTCGGTAACGCGCGAATTCCACGGGCGATAACAATGACACAAGAGTCTCGCCGCCTATAATCGCCCAAAGTGACGACAGTTCAGTCTCGGGGTGTTCGTACGACCGCGTACACGTGGCGAGCAAAGTTGTGAAATTCGCGTTGATTGTATTTTACGTCGCGTGTCGGCACTTACCGCCTAGACCAGTCCGATGCGGTGTTAAACCCCGCGTAATATATATATATATATATATATATATATATATATATATATAGTACATACGGGGCGAATTAATAACTCTCGCTCGGGGACGCGAGGGTATTCTCCGTGGTTTCGAGCTCATGCACCGCGACGAGACGAGTTGAAATCGGTATTTACATAATTATTTCCGTATTACGCAATAATATTTCGTCGCCTCTTCAACATTCCATCAAGTTTATCATTAGTTTCTAATAACAATTCTAACACAATTAATACACAATAACGAGTATATGATTTTTCAATTTTTGTAAAAAATGTTTTTTTTTCTAATATTATTTTTAATTTTCTAAAAAATAATAATTATTTTCAATTTTCTAAAAAACAATGATTATTTTTAATTAAAAAAAAAAATTATTAATATTCATTTTTTTTCTAAATTTCAAATTTATTCTTTTAAATTTTAAATTTAGGTAACATCGCGATTAAAATTTTAGTTTTTTTTTTATTCCTTTTTCCACAACGCGGATACAATGTGCTGTGACACTCTCGCTACCGAATTAAAATTATTGCGAAAATCACGAACATCGGGACGATCGAGCGTTGCAATAGCGTCTTGAATTCGAATGCAAACCGTGCAATATTAATTTTCTCGGACCGAGTTGATTGACTGGGATTTTTTGTCAAGCGTCGTCGCGAATAATCCAGCCGGTGAATTTTTTTTTCTTTACGCGCGCGTGCGCGAGTTGAATAATCGCGCGGGGTCTCTCGTCACAAAGGGTCAATTCGTATATCTACCGGAGGATTCTTCATGTCTCATCGTCGTGGTTTGGATCGCGCGCGCACGTCTGACATTACGGGAAAAGGTCAGAGAAACTTGCGACGAGGCAATATCTTTTTGTATGTTGCACGCGGATGATCGTGTATCTGCACAAGTCCAACCTACAGACCGAAGTTTACCTTTTACCTTGGCACACGATGTGCTCGCCCAACTCTTTTGACGGAAAGTTGGCAATCGCACGGACCCATCGAACGAAACTTCTGATCCGAATTGTGTAATCGTTTTTTTTTTTGTTAATTTTTTTTATTTCAACTTTGGTTAGAATTTTTTTCTATATTCTTTTTCTTCTTTCGTACACAGATCAATGATCACCGACGAGTGATATGGATGTCATTGTACACGATCTCTGACTCTCAATATGCCGACACGAATATTTTTGGATTATTCATGTTTATATTTTTTATTTTATAATTTTTGAAATTTTTATTTCCATGTAACAATAATAAACACAGGACATTTTAGACTGTATTTCCTTATCGTTGAATCGAAAACAAATCTATCAAAAATCTGTTTTCTACATGAAATTGTCTCAGTTTTCTTTCCTAAAAAATCATGTTTTTTTTTACTTCAACTCTTGAAAATTCATCAAAATCTAAGGATCTTAAAAACCTGTTTTTCGGCCGTTGACCAAATTTTGAAAATTTTTTCAATACGTTTTTCGAAATTCTGAGATATTTTCGCGTCGACAACAGATTTTTAATACATTTTCTTGACCATCTGAAGTTTGTGAACAATATGAACAATATCAATATCAATAATACCTTAGTTGACAGCTGGCAAAATAATAGACCAAAAAATTCAGAAAAAATCCAGAAACTTGTTTTTCAACGTGCACATGAAGATGCGTAAATATCATCAAGATCCCAAGTAGTTAAGTCCGAAGTTGTCCGATAATTCGCGTTTTGGTTCATGCACAAATACGAATAACGATAAATCGGGGATACCGGTACTCGATGGTGAATTTGCTACGTGTTGATCGTCGTCATGTGAGAATTACGTTTCATTAACGACCGAACACTGTTGCACAAGCGATATTTAGCTTCTGCCCCCCCCCCTCCACGCCTGTCGTCGACGGGTTTCTTCGGCTGCTCGATCCTATTCGATTTGGAAATTCGAAGACTCTATTGCAAAATTCTCCACGAACCGTTGAGAGCGAAAAATGAAAAAAAAAATATTAAATAAAATAAATAGATAATTTATCTGGCAAGTACTAACGAATTCAAAAAAATAAAAATAAATAAATAACACGGACGGAACGTAATTTTTTTCCAATTCTGTCATTAATGAAATTTTTTTTTCAACCGTACTTTTTTTTCTACTCTACCGTTGCATTGATTTTTTTTTTCTAAGATAAAAGTTCCTCGACGCTTCTCCGCTGTTCAAGGCCGTGAGGAGTCTCTTCGCTCCTCTCACTTTCTTGCTTATAGATAAGTCCGAATATCTGGTGTGTCTGAACCGCTCGAAATTTTATCCCAGCTCGGTGAATACTGCATTGTTCCAAATGTTCCAATAATTTTGATTTATTATTAACCCTTAGTCCGTAAACGTTTTTTCGGCACCTTCAATCCGTAAATCAGGGTCGTTTTCGTCGTTGCCTTTTTTTAAAAACATTTAAACGGCTGCAAAAAATCTGAAAAAATTCACGAAGGTTCTTCAAGCCTCCAATTAAAAGTTCCAATCATAAAATTATGAAAAATTAATTTTTTGAATATATATTTTTTATACAAAAGATGAGGCAACCTAGGACAACATTTGATTATCGACAGGACGAAAACGACCCTGGTTTACGGACAGAAGGTTAAAAAAAAAAAAAATTACACCAAATAGAAGCTTGCACAATGCAGTTTCAAACGATTCGACCTATTCGATATGACGCACGATGCACCGTGCCATTGTTCGATTTCTCGTACGAAAGTTCACATCGAATAATCGTGGTGTCTCTCACCTTTTCGTCGAACGCTGAAACCATTATCCAGCTTCGCACGAGGAGCCAACAATCGGTTCGGTCGAACCGTTGTCGCGCCGATGGCCTATGACGAACATTTTGCATATATCACAAGCCAACATCGAAAAAAAAAAAACGTCAAGTGACAGACGATTCTTCGAGTTTTTTTTCGTAGAACAAAGATCCGAAACCGAAAATAGTAAATTGGTTTTGGTCTTCGAAAAAAACAGGGTTGAAAGATCCCCCAAAAGAAAAAAAGACGTTTTTGACCATCTTCGAGGACCTGTAGAAAAATTATACGATCAAATGGAACCTTACAAATGGGACAAAATGAAGGCTTGTAGCTTGCTCTTTTAGTTTATGAAGCTAAAAATTGGGCGTGAACGTAGAATACTCCGTAACAGTTTTTTCATCCGAGTCTGAACCATTTATGGCCCTTGCTTGGATCAATATTGATTTTCAAACCTTAATTTCCATCAGATATGAACGTTCTTCTTTTTTCTCATCGAAGCTCATGAAATTCTGCATACACTCTTCATTAACGATTGAGAAGGGAACCTCACAATATTTGTTTATTAAAAATAAAAACAAAGAAAAAAGAAAATAACGATAAATTATAACTATTTTTGAACTCACTGCTGTTGGGAAATAACTTTTGGATAGTAGCGTAATTGATTCTCGACATTTTCGGATAGACCTGATCATTTTTAGTAAAGAACGATAATCATCGAAATTAAGAAAAAAAAAATTTCTCCTATTGTTTATCGAATAAACAAATATCGGAGGACCGGAGGTTTTCCTTCTCAATCGACGATAGTGAATGCATGAGGAATTTCATTAGCTTCAATTAGAAAAAAAAACCGTTGAAATCGCATGAAAATTCAATTGCAAATCAATGGATTTACAATTAAATTCCGTGACTCCCACGAGCCACATTGAATTAAAAAAAAAAAAAAGTACGAAGAATAAATTCCATCGACGCCTTCGGAAACAGCTTCGTGATTCACAGTATCGCTATTCTCACTTCGTTATCGAGGTACTGATTATTTAAAAATTATTTTTTTCTTTCTCTATATTTTTTTTTCCAGGACGTTTGTTCGGAATGATTTTGTTTCTTTTTTTATTTGTTACAACTAATTTACATTTATACAATATTTTACGTAGTCAGCGACAGGCAATAACCGGACACTCGTGGTGTGTTGAAAATATTACACAGAGGTGTCCCTTTGTACAAACTGCTATGGATAATAATTTGTCTTTTTTTTTTTTTTTAATTCATCGACGACTCAATTATTATCATTCGAAGATTCATCACGATCTGTCATCGATGCTTTTCCGCTATCTGTGAATGTAAAAAAACTTTTTTTTTCTTCATATTTCTTATTCTAATACGTCATTCGATGAAAAATGGATCAATGATCAGTCGATTGTGAAATTGGACGGTCTATTTCATAGGATCTTGATCCGAAGCTTCTATCACAATTGTCTCGCGTTGTGGAAGAGCGATAATCTACTTGAGATTGAAAAAAAAAAAATAACTCTATAGAAGGAAGTGTATAATCGACGATGAACGATAATATTAATTCGTCATTACAGTCGAAGCAGTCGGATTGGACTTGTTATTCGCATCAATAGCGAAATATTTTTCCATTTTGTCAATTTCGTTCGTCGTGAAAAAAAATTTTCTACATTAATAATGAAACCTTACTGTTTCAGTTTGATGAAATTTTTTTGTTTCTTTTTATTTATTTGATTAATTTTTTTTTGTTATTTTTTCTATTTTTTTTTTTTTTTTCAAATTCGACATCAACCTCGGCGATAAGGTTTGGACTTGAGTTGAACTTCTTCCTGCTGAGTTTCTTCGACCTCCTCGAGCAGGGGCTTGTTGCCTCTCGTGTTGCTGCCGAATCTACCGCGAGTCGGTGCTCTTGACGAATTATTGTCGGCTACCGCCCCGTTTCGACTGCGTCCGTTCAACGATGATCTGATTGACATAAAATTTTTCTTCGTTATGAATAAATATTCATTTTTTTTCATTTTTTTTTATATCGCAAATAAAATAAATGTTTTTTTCTCTTTTTACCCGACCCTCCTTGAAAACGCGTCATTTCACGCGTGCAAAGCGGGCGCAAAGTGACTGTTTTAAGTCCGGAGCTTCACAGGCATGAAATGAACGGTTTTCAAGGCGGGTCGAATAAAGAGTAACGTGTGGATTGCAAAACTTCACACTCGTCATGAAATCGCTTTCTTTACGTCCTTGGTAGACAATAGACACATTCTTTTAAAGAAAATCGTACTTGGACTTTGGCGTGGTGGGCTCGGGCGATGCCTGCGTCGTCGAAGACTCGCGGGAATGACCGGCAGTTCCGATCTGTGCCCGTCTTCTCTTCAGAGCTGCCAACAGATCCTCGTTCGATCTGAAATATAATTTTTATCGTGATAAATATGGAATTTTAAATTATTTTATTCTAGTCGTCCAAACAAAATCTGAAGAATCGTGATTGTAGTGAGATTCACGTGAACGATCGTGGTACCTGAAGGGCCTGACTCCTCCGCGAATTTTTTTCATCGGTTCCGGCGTCGTGGTTTGAGCCACCTCCTCCTCCTGACTGTCCTCGAGTAATTCATCATCTTCCTCAATGTCTTCCTCGATAATTTGTTCGACCGGCTTGGCTGTCGTCGTCGTCGTGGTCTGCGCATCAATGAAATCAAAAATTCTCATGAGTACATCAAATTTGATCCTGTCTTTTCGTCTTATAATTGAACCATAACCCTTTTTATTAACTCTTTCTCGTCACTTTTTTTTTTCAGCACATTGACAATAATATTTTCGCTATTATCAAACATTCTTACTCGTTAAAATGGTTTGAAATATAGTCAGCATGCTTAAAAATAAAAACATTTTGTTAATTGCAAATTTTTTTATTGCAATAAAAGAGTCGGTTGGATGAATTTCATCCAGTGTGACTGAGACTCAATTTTACTGAATTGTGACTTAATTAAAAAAAAAAAAATAGATTAGATTGGAATCAGAAAAAAATTAGAATTGGAGCAAAATTAAATAACTTGAAATTCAAAAATAGTCGTAGCAATTTTTGTAAAGAAAAGGCTCTTTTTAAAAAACTATTTTCTTAGCATATTAAAAATTATATTTTGGCTATTATAAAAAATTTGACTTCCAGAAAAAGGTTTGAAATATGATAAAAATTTTTAAAAAATCATATCGCTAAATGGAAAGTTTTTTATAGCAATATAAAGTTGGTGGGATGAATTTTATTGAGTGTGGCTAAATCGTAGTAGATTTACTAATGTGTGTCTGACTACAGAGTTTCAATAAATTATTTTCGAAGAATGTACTGACAGCGGTGGGTTTTCTGGCGGCGGGTGCACGTCCACGCGGAGACAAAAGGCTGCCGAGTCTACTGGCCGGTCTCGCCGGGGCTGGCGTCACTGGGGCCGGTGCAGGCTCATCTTCGTACTCGTACTCCTCGTCGGCTGCGTTGCATGCAGCAAACATGCAGAGGGCTAGGAATCTGAAAGAAAAATAATGTAAAAAAAAAATCAAGCGTGATTATCATTCATTGAAATAATTTTTCTTTTGTTTTTTTTTTCATTTCGAGTGTTCGCTGATTTTATTCGTGTTTCTTCTTTTTTTTTAAATTTATTTTTTCTTTTCTTTACACGCCAACATTCGAATGTCAATTTTTGACGGCCGATCGAATGCAGATTCGATCGGATTGGGTTGGCACTGTTGCCAACAACAACGGCTAGCCAGCCAGCAAGGTGGTTTTTTGACCTGTGACATTCACGTACTATGCCAATTTCACTTTCTCTGGGCAACCGATCCTGTGCTTGTGTGTCTGTGTGTCTGTGTGGCACCGGCCCACAAGAGACAACGCACGATTATGCGCAGGATTCACGCAAACTTGCCTTTCCTCGACGACTCCTCGTGAATGTCACGAAATTATTTTTTCGTGATTAAATTTGAAAGATTTATGGAAAATTGTGAAACTCGAGCTACGAAAGCCCGGACCATGGCGAGGTCTGTTTTTTTTGTTGATTTTTGTCGAAAAATCGATGTGACAAAAAAAAATGCTTTCGACGTAATTATTTTTACCGATATTTGCGAATGCTCAAAGTGACAATGGAATATCGAGTAGGACGATCGAGGTCGTTGCTGGCCCGGATTACGATTCAATTTCAACTTGGCGCAGACCAGTGAAAGTCCATGGAAATCGAAGATTCACTGTAATATATATTATCTGTATATATAGATATATCGTGAGTCGGCGTGATCTTTTTTTTTCTTTTTTTTTTCATGCCGAGAATACTCATCGACATTCGTTCCGCATTTAGTGATGAAAACGATTTATAACGTAACGGGCGACAATTTTATTCGAGGCGCGGTGAGAAACCGTGAATTTGTATCGCGGAAAATAAGAAAGTTTTTTTTTCTTCGCGGTGTAAAAAAATGAATAAATAAGAATAAAAATAGAGTGAAAAAAAAATGTTTTGCTTTGATAAATGAGTCTCGGAATTATTTCAAATCCATGATTGCGTCAAAAACACTTCAGACTTTACCGTCACTACGGTCTGTGTTCGCGGGAACAATTTTTTTACTTTCAAATTCGTTAAAAATGCGAGCACGTGCGCACGAAAAGCGCAACGAACAAAAAAAAAAAGTTTCTCGACGAATTGTGAAACGAGATCTTTGGGATGAAAGATCCGTGAACGGTTATCCTCGATTGCACGATAGAACGTGAATTATCAATATTATGGCATCGGAAAAAATTTGACAATTGCGAATAACACTAGTTCACACGAAAAAATGAGCCTCGTGCAAAAAGTTTTTTTTTCAGCCTAATTTGGGGTCGCTAATAACGAAAATGACTATAATTCATTTTTCCAAAGAAGCATTATTGAGAAATGAATAATAAAATAATCATAATAATGAAATAACTTTTCACCTGCGATCATCAAAACCTGTAAAAAAAATGTCCAACTAAAAAGAGCACATAAACATGTGTAATTTTCAAAAATGCTTGAAAAATCCACTTTTTTTCAAATTTCAGCAACTGTAATTCAAAGAATACCATCTTGCTTCTTTGGAAAAATTATTGAGTGTCATTTTTGTTCTCAGCGACTCCAAATTAATCTGTGCAACATTTTTTTACTAGGTTCTCGCAGAAAAGGAAAAATGTGTGAACCAGTGTTGCTGGTGAAATAACTTTTATTGAATAATCGGAATGAATTTATTTTTTCTAGTTATTCTCAATAGTTATAAAAATTGAAATAACGTTGCACATGAGGCCCTTCGTTGGCGCAGTGCCGGCGGTATGGGTCGCGGTTACGTTCTCGCGGTTACAAACGAAATTGCATCACGTCGAGTAACGGACGACCACAAAAACCCTTTACCGTTTGATCTCACAAACTCCGTGTGCACGTTCGTCGTGTGCTATGTACATGCATTTACGCGGGCGAAGCACGATGACGATGCTTCGATGCACTATGTCGTTCGAGAGTCACGTCTATCGAACGAACGGTAATTTTTCACAACCTTCTCACGGATAAATTGCCATGATTGTTCGGCGCAATGTAAATTGCCCTTTACCAGTTATCTCGTGGCAGTCTCGTGCCGCGACGTCCCAACGATTACTGTATTATTTTTTTTCTTCTTTTTTTTTCTTCTTCTTCATCGAGACGTGACATTACCATCTTACGCAAAAAAATTTAATTCTCATCAACATTTTTGTCGACAAATGATTTTTTTGATGGAGTACGAAAAAAAAAAATTTCAATTAAATCATCGACATAAATTGTGAATTATCAGTCGGTCGAGTTACAAATTTTGGGTTGATTGATTGAACCCATAAATTATCTTAATAATTATAATATATCATCTATACACCATTTTTTTAAAAGAAATGAAAAAGAAAAAAATATAAATTTGTAAATATAAAAAATATAAAAAATATAGATAAATTGAAAATAAAAATTTAAAGTCAATAAAATCGGTAATGCAGGACTCTTTCGAACTCGAACCAAGAGTTAAATATGAATAGAGAAATCTTGAGAATGTATAGCTAAAAAAAAATTACGAAGCACTTGGCTAATCTTTTATACAAAAAAATTAATAATGATTAATCGGCCGAAACAAATCACAATCGTAAGTTGATTAGTCAGTCGGTTTTAAATTATTCTTGTTCCGGTAGTGATGCCAGTGTCGCATTGCCGGAGTTTGCTCAACCGTGATTGCATCGGTTTAGGAATTAATGTCAAGGATAAGAAACGGTAGGCGCCGAGTAAGATGGAATTTTCACATTCGATTTACAACTTGCTTCTTCTCTCAATCTATAATTGGATGACATTTTTTTTTCTTTCTTTCTTCCTTTTTTTTTCATGTCTTGCGAGATCGTAAATACACGCCAACGCTTGAAAGTCGTTTCCTGATCGGTTTATCGTGAGGAAAGAAAATAACAAAAATTTTGCATAACTTGATTCGCAGTAGATATAATGGTTATTGCACCGGCATGCAGAAATAGTCAAAGGTACGCATTAGACTGATATTTATCGCTTGCATTCCGATAATAATAATCATAATAATCCTTTTGATTGATAAAAAAATACAAAATAAATGTTTACACACTTCCGATCGGCTATCACGAACAGTTATTTTGCAATTTCTTAGGGCGCCGATACGTTATATGTACAAGTTGTACCGGGTGGTCTAAATTTGAAAAAAAAAACCTAGGTCATCTGAAAGACCTTATCAAACGAGGTATCCATAATTTTTTTCAAATTTTTAGATCGAATTTTTATTTCAAATGATGGTGACTCAAAATTTGACCATTTTGAAACACATAAAAAATGTTCAACACTCAGATGTTTTCAATGGTTAGAGGTGGAATAAATGTTTGAAATTTTTTTTTTCTTTTAAGAAAAATGAAAAGGATGGCAAAAATTGAATTCAAAATGATAGGCAGCAAACTGTACCATCAGACTGTGTAAAAAAAAACACTTTTATTCTTTTTCTTCCAAAGAAAAAGAAATCCTCCCGACGAGCACACTCGAAGATGTTCATTCTTGACTTTTCAGACCTTCGATAAGGTCTTTCGAATGGCATAATTTTTTTTTTAATTCAGACCTTGATTTTTATTAACGGAAAAAAATCATCGACTATCCATCTATCGAAAATAATCGAAATATCGATTTTTTTGCAAGATGGATTCTATTTTTCTTTTTTTTTAATAGGAAACCATTATCATACATTGAAATTTCGGAAAAGCTCCAGCTGTTTCAAAATTGAACGAAATAACATATACATAAACATATCAGGATCATGATGCCCACTCCAATTTTATGAAAAAAGTTCCTCAATTTCAACAAACTATGTGAAAAAGAAATATCATGCATTCGAAAATGGTCCAAGTAGAAGTTACTTTTTGATAAAAAAATCAACGAAAATGGGTAAATTAAGGGGGAAGGGAGTTCTGAAAAATCTAAAGAAAAATTAGTGAGGTCGTAGGATCAAAAAGATACTAAAAAAAACTCATCGACTAGATGGGACGATGGAAGGGTTTCAATCCAGTGACTTGGGACGTCCCTCCCCATATATATATATCCACATTTGTTGTTGACGTGAAATATTTCTAACTTTCTAGCGGTTCAGATAAAAAAAAATTCTACGGTTTTGACCAGTGTATGCCGATGTATTGTAAAGCAGACGGACAATGAACCCAGAAAATAAGGTGTAGCAGAAGAGACAGTCACACAAGAGACGGGTACGGGTCACGTTGTTTCGTACGTGTTTAGAATTTGAGGTTGAAGTCTCGCCAACCGGTAAACCGAACGAGTTGGGTTTACCTGACCCACGAAGGCGACAAATAACCGACATTTTTCATGCGTTCAAATCTCTTACGTGCCGCTCTCGTAATTCGCCGCGCAGGTTTGAAAAAAAAAAGAAAAAAAATTATCTATTGCCAGTTATGATAATTTATGGGATGAAAATACAGTAGGCCCGCAGTTTGGACAATTGATTAAAGTTGGAAAAAACGTTTCCGTCAATCGACGACAATTTTATACGATCGGGCGTATCGGCCTTGAGTCATTCATCGGATTGCGCGGTGGTCGCAGTAGAACGACTCCATCATCGGTCAGACGGAATTTTCAAGCTGCCCAGAAGTTCGAGAAAAAATTATCAATTTTTTTCTGCTAAACGATCGCACGGATCGATGACTATTTTTTCCTTTTTTTACTATTCTTGGCATATCAATTTAAATATTTTTATGACGATTTCTCAATTGTAATTTTGTTTTTACGGTTAATTAATTTTTTCGAATAATTTGAAATTGCAACGTTACACATTTGTTGAAATTTTACGAGACTGCATTGATTGGCGTGGTGATGTGAAGTTTGATACTGGGTGAACACGTTACAGTCGGGACACGATTGATATATTTATATATATAATATATATATATAGGTGTGTGTATGTATATATATCATGCATCACTATACATACATGCGAGTTTGTGAACGGGGTCTTAACACGCGCGTGATTTTCAACCAAAACCACTTTCCATTTTGCTATATACCACCCGGCCATATGTTTTCACTCTCGTACGTTCACTCGCTCGGCAACCTCATAATCTAACGATATACGTGCATTTCTTTTTACGCATATTGCCAATTGATCGCGTCACGAAACGTCGATGTGTGTTTGATGTCCCAAGAGTACCGAGGCCAAAGTGTCGGATCTTACCGGTCGCGCACGATTTTTTTCATTTATCAATGTATCGACAACGACAATGAAAAAGAAAAAAAAAAGGTGAACAAATGAAATTTTAATTTTACCACATACGCGTCATCGAATATTAAAAAACGAAGAAAAAAAACATTTTATAGCAATTTCGAGAATAACAATTTTATTTCGAAAGTTTTTTTTTTTGGTCAATTCCGATCGTGAATTTTTTTTTTTCAGATTCTCCACAATTGTTCCGAATGTTCAGGGTTGTTCGTATGATCGAAAAATCGGGATCTTGAGTGCTCGTTAATTGAGCATTGATAAATCAATGAAACGCGAAATTGTATGAGAAAAAATTAATAATAATAATAATTTTTTGGTTCGAATAATGGGTACTCACACAAAGAGGATCGGCCTCATGTTGGGTTGTTCGGTAGTCCCGGTCTCGGTCTCGGTTGCGACGGAAATGACAGTCCGATGTCGAATAAAACTGGCGAGCCGTTGGCCACGAAGGTGGAGCCCAGTTGAATAAATAAAGTGGAAAGAACCGAAGCACACCACTGCAAGCGCGGAGGCTGTGAACTTTCGAGTGCCGAGCCGTGTTTCCCCTTCTCTCTATATATATGGCACCACGGGTTCGCTCACCAACCCGCGGGACAACCCACACCGACCCGAACCACCGACATTGGGTACGTGGGGCACGTGTGTGACGTTTATCATTCCCGAGGGATTCTATAAACCACCATAAACATGTACGACAAGAATATTAAAAAAAAAATAATAAAAAAAGAATATTTTTGAAAAAAAAAAAATTTTGTTTTCAATGATGAATAATTATTTCAAAATGTAAAATTCGAACAATCACGAAATCTCGATCGTGTTATATTTGGTCTTGAAACCGAAGACGGAATTCGGGAACGGTTTGTGACACACAGACACACACGAGAGTCACGCGACTGTGTGTACAGATATCGTACCGCTTCTCGATTCGTAACGTAAGCCAGTGAAAGTAAAAGATACAGTCTCTCTCGTCGTCGTGGCTCGGCCGACAACAAGAATGCGCGTGTGGATCGCACAATGTTCCTCGTTCGTGGTCCCTCGCGGCTCTATCGCCCGATCGTTAATTTTTTTATTTTAATTTTGTCTAATGCGGATGATAGATATTCAAATTCATATTTTTCCCTAATTGTTTTCGAGTTGTTACGAATTTTGGGGTAAAGCGAATGAAAAATTCGATAACGGTTGGGGGGCCCCCTTGATGACGGGGAGTCGCGCTCATTACCGCCCCCCCCCCCTCCTCTCTAAGAAGTCAAGCTACTCCGGAGCCAGTAAAAATATGCATATTTTGTGAATCTTTTTTTTCCGCGGAATTATGGAATAATTTTGCGAATGACAAAATAAGGTTTTCATCATACGAGTATTAAACTGTAGAAAAAAAATGGTCAAAAGCGTGTTGGACACGCACATGATAGGGTTTCATGGACATTCTGTAGTAGTCATTAAGATTTGGATTTTTTTTTTCGAAATTTCAATTTAGGAAAAAAAAAATTTTCCCAAAAATATGAAGAAAATATTTTTTCGAAGAAAAAAAAGTAAAATGCCATGAAAAATTGTCGGGAAATTGTTTATCAAAAACGGACTTTGCAGTATAATAAAAAAATCCCTACGTACTCCTTTGAAAACTGCAATTCTAAACATACGCTCGAAATTCTAAGTTACAGGTAGAAATTTGTTTGAGATGTGAGTCCGGTCGATTTCAAAAACATAGTTTCGAGAAAAACGCAAAATGTGTACGTATTCCTTTGACGCAACTCAAAATTCTTATAACCCCGAGAATAATTTTAATTTTCATATGGTTAAACCCTTCAAATATTCTCAAGAACATAAACAATAAATCTAGGGGAAAAAATCGATTTTTTAATGATCTTAGAGTGGGGACCAAACTCTTTACGCGACAATCTTGTAATAAGCATATCCGCGATGCGCGCGAATGTAATTAACGCTCGTACAACCGGTTACGCGATTTCGCGTCGTTGAGAATGATTTATCGCGAAATATGCATTATCGTACAGGAGCTACGTTTTCCCGGACTCGATGATCGATTGATTATTCGTTCATATCCGGAGATTTCTCGACTTGTAAGGAAATGCGGTGATAGAGAAACATAACTTTCCCGCAGCCACGACGATCGACAGTCGACTGCGTTCGACCTTCGAATTTTAAACAACTACAATACAAGCGAATAACTGAATACAATTTTTTTATCGCTCAAAGATCAAATGGCTCGGAGTGACATATTTTTTTTTCGTTTAATCGCATTTTTGACAAGGGACAATTGATATTGCATTCGATTAAAGTACACCATCGAATTTATCCAATATTTTTACGTATAGTTAAAAAATAAATTTAAGTCAGAGCGATAAGAATTACTCAAAAACTATTGGCGCGATTGAATTTAAGTTGGTTTTATTCGAAAGTATATACATTGAGGTATCTTGACGAATTTTTAGTTTGACTGTATAGTGAATGGGAGCGCCGTTATTCTGGCTGGCGTAAAATAACTTTGTCGTCGGCACGATTTGCGGTTCCGACTTTTTCTAGCAGTCGGTTGGTCTAAAACAAAAATTCCAAGACGATTCTTAAGATGTAACGTCTTGAGCTGTTCGGCACGTAGGATTTTTTTTCACAAAATGGCGCTTGATCGAAGTTGAAATTCACTTTTAAACCTCAATTTACGACCTTTGTTAAGTGATAAAAAAATTAAATGAATTAGTTTTAAAAAAATCCTACGTACCGAACTTCATGACCTATCCGTGCATATTGTGTCCAAATTTTAGTGTGAGGTTCTCCCAATTTCAGATGATTCAGTGATGAGTTATGAGAGTCACCATGATGAAACCTTTTGTTTCAGGAGTCCGCGGAGATTCGCTGTCAATGCCTCATTTGTTCATAAAAAGTAAAGAAAATTTCATAGAATGTTCTTCAAATGTTATTTTATTATGCAATAATTATATATACAAATATATGTATCGAGTGTGTCGTCAAAACAAAATTATCGAAAATATGCTTTTTTTGGTATCGAATTGACCTTTCTCCCGCCTTAATGACACATGCACTGTTTCGTTGTCTGCTGCTGCGGCTGCTGCTGCAGGTCCCCGCGAGGTTCGGTTCTCTATTAGTCCACAGAAAAATTTCGAGGTAAAAAAATGGCCACGATAAAATCTTGCTGCGACAAAATAGATGGAACCCGAACCCTTTTGGCAATTTCCAGAGATTGCGTGGGCGTAGCGGAATTTGTCTGCATTCCGCGAGGCCTCAAAGCGGTCGCCAAAGTGGCTCTCCAGGGGATCGCCCGGCGATTATAGTTTTCGTTGAAAATAATAAAATCGATAAAATGAAGCTGATGAAAAGAAAAAAAAAAGTGACCGGCCGGCCATTCGGTGAGTCGATTTCGAAGAAGCTATAGAGGAACGGTTATATTGGAAAATCCCAAACGTGAAAGTCCAACGCAGAATCGAATGTATCAATCGTCGTCGTACTCGTCGTCGTCGTCGTCGCCGTCGTCGTCGTCGTCATCGACATCGTCGCGTGCAGGCTTCCAACTTATACACGAGTCACGGTATGTAGAAACTTATTTAACGTTCGATTACGTTCGTTCTGACCTTTCAGCGTGATCTGTTCACGAATATTTGACGAGATTTAATATTCGTAGATAATCGATTGTATTTTATATGGCAACGCAACGTTTCACGAACGAAATAATAATAATAATAATAATAATAATAATAATAATAATAATAATAATAATAATAATAATAATAATAATAATAATAATAATAATAATAATAATAATAATAATAATAATAATAATAATAATAATAATAATAATAATAATAATAATAATAATAATATAATCACAATAAGATTCTGCGTTGGCGTAAGTTTCCGTCGAATAATAGTCGAAAGTCATTTCCGGCGCATATTCGATGCAGTTGGTTTGAGAATTTAACGTGACATCCGGTGACTACGATATTATTACGAATCATTTGAAATTATGATTCAATGAATTTTTTTTTCCATCTCACTTTAGAAATAATTTGTTTTTTTTTTTTTTTTTTTTTTTTGTTCTTTTCAATGTTGGCCAATTTCCGTCGAACGTATACGAGAGCGAGAAGCGAAGCCGGAACGTGAGAAGGACGCGGAGAGAACGACGTGCGAAAACCTGTAACCGGAGAACAGCATAAAGTGCGATCGGCGTTTGTCATTAATTGGACTCGAACCGGTATTTTTCGGTGGGAATGCGGTTCGATTTCAGGGCAGAGTAGCACGGTGGCTACGACCTACACACGTTTTTTTTTTATTCTTCGTTTTTTTTTCTTCTTATTTTTTCATTTTTTTTTTTTATTTTTTTCACGTACGAAACCGAAGCTGCACGTTCCAATTCCAATCGCTACGAAACGATCTGACCGGAATGATTGAGTACTCGTGAGCGAAGCGAGATGGCTTGCCCGGGCTCCCGAATAAATTTACTCAATTTCCATATATTAATCTCACACATGGATAATCGAATCGAAATTCGACAATAATTCAACGACTAATTATTTTATCGCGATTAAACGTAGAATTCTGTGGTTGTTCGGTCATGAATTTTTTCTTTTTTTTTTCTTTTTATTTCGTCTCTGTGAAAACGAAACATATTTTATGGGACACACAATGGAGGCTTTGAAACAGAGGAACGACTGTGAAAAACAACGGGCATGCGATTTCGACGTGTCGTGTCATTGAAATTTCGGCGGGGCAAAAAGTCGTTGACGGCCGAAGTTATGTTGGTTATTAAAATCGTGTTGATTTGCCAAATTTTGATGATCGCGAAGGGTGAGAATAATAATACGGGATCGCCGAGGGCGATGAGGGTCGATGACAAGGGAAGAGTCATCGAAGCTGCCACGCGCATCGTTGGTGGAGAACCCGTTGACATAAAGACGTATCCGTTTATGGTAGGTCAATGAAAAATTACGCGAATACGAATAATGTGAAAATTCATGCGAAAACTTTTTATAATTTTTTTAAATAAGGTTTCCGTGCAATGGCGATTGGGCAGCAGACATCACTGCGGAGGAACTTACATACTGCCACGTTTTGTTCTGTCAGCGGCTCACTGCATGCTCAGGTCAATATGAACAGGGGCTGACTTTGTGACACAGCCGATTATTTCGCACTGAAATATTTGATTGGGACAAAAAAAAATTGCAGATACGACGGTGATAGTTGGCAGCCGGAGGATCCGAGATTTTACGTAGTTTTGGCTGGAAGTTCGAATTTGTGGTATTCGCCGACTTGGCAAATTTCGGTAACGGACGCTGTACTGCCTCATCCGGCCTACGACTTCAACACCATGGCCCACGACATTGGACTCTTTAGGGTTTACAAAAAATTTTGAAATATATATATATATATATATATATATATATATATATATATATATATTTTCATTTACAAGCTGAATGAATAAATGTATCGAATATCAATTTTTTTAATTTTTCATCTATGCAGATCACCAGACCGTTGCGAATAACGCCATACGTTAATTACGCACCCTTACCCGCTAGACGGGATCCCGATCTTTTCAACGATCCCCCGGATAGCACTGTAATCGGTTGGGGCAAAACTTCCGAATACAGCACGGTCAGTTTGTATTATTAAAAATTAAGAAAACAAAAAAAAACCATAAAAATTAATAAACGTCAGGAGTGACTAGAACGATTGCCAAAATCGAATATTTCTGTGTTGCTGATTCAAAAATCGAGTTATCAGCATGTCGATAATTGAGAAATATTTTACAGTTTTATCGGTTGTTCAATATTTTCATAAAAATTATATTTTCAGGTGACAAGCGATATGTTGCAGCACGTTACAGTCCCACTGATATCTCCTACCGATTGCAAACCATTTTTCACCCACGAACTGCATTTCTCGCAAATTTGCGCGGGACGAGCCGAGGGAGGTGTTGACGCTTGTCAGGTAAATTATTTTGCGATTTTCAATTGGCTCACCCCTCAGCGGCGAATAATAACACGAGCTTACACGAGAAATGAACCCCGTGCGAAAAGTGGCAAATTAGTCTATATAACACTTTTTCAATTAGTTTCTCGCAGAAAATGGGAAAAGTTACAACCTAGTGCAATCGAATAAGGTGTTTGGTGTGAATTTTGTTGTTTTGTTTAAGGGTGATAGCGGTGGTCCGCTGATACGGAACGGAACCCAAATTGGCATTGTATCCTGGGGACACGGTTGCGCAGCTCCCAGATCACCGGGTGTTTATTGTCGTCTCGACGATTATCTGGATTGGATCGGAATGACAACGCGACAAAATTACGCGCTTTCCAACAAAAGTCCATCGATATATCCGTGGATCACTCTGGTGTTATATATTTCTATCATGCAATTGTAAACTCGCGTGGATATTGTATGAAAATTCTGAGAAATATCGTCGCAATGAAATAAAGAATGCGGTTCATGAGTTTGCATACATTGTTGAAGTTGAACACGATTTTTTAGTGGGTGGAATGCGTACGCCGCGCTATATTCCGGAATTTATCGCTGTAGAATAACGAAGAGCCATCGTAACGCAGCAACAGATCGGCGGTTGTTGAGAGTCGCGCGTGCCACCCGGTACAAGCGTAGTGACGTCATAGCGCGACGATTTCGTCGCATTTGCCAAGCATTCTCGCTAGATGTCGCACGCCGACGGTGGCCACGACGCTCGCCGGTGGTGAGCGACGGCGACAGACCTCACTGGCGATCTCCCTACTAATCTGTGCCATTAGTTTCGGAGTCTTCCGGGGCTATCCGCTTGGCGTCGCCTGGCAACAATGCGGAGAACCGACATAGGCCTCACTGTCGATCTATCGACTCATCTCTGTTCACGACTTAGCTTGTACACAGTTTATGACTTATATTTCGAGGTTATGCCGTTAGCCCGGTCCATGTTTGTATCACGTGCGCACATGGCATCGAACTCAAACGTATGACAAATAGATGTTTGGTGGAAAACCCGACAGAAATAAATGAAACAAGATGATTTTTAAAAAGGATTTCGATATTTTCGTGGGTGGAAAATCGGGAGTGTTCAAAGGTGTGAAAATTGACAAAAAATCATGTATAATGAAAAATATTCAGAGTTTGATGTCGATAACGAGAGATCACGAAGTTACCTCAATGTCCTGGGGCGACGATGTGGAAAAGGAAATTTTAATCGCTTGCGGATCTGAAGGGGATAGGAGGTTATGTGAATAATCGATTAATAATCGAAATAAAATTTTGTCAATTATGATATCACTGACAGTATTTTATAATCATACTTTTTATGTTTATCTATATATTACAGTGTGAAGATCTACGACACAGAGTTGAGTTCTTTCACCAGTTCTTTCGTTTGCAATTCCGGCAAAGGCGTAATCAAGGGTCTATCACGATACAACGAGTAAGTATAGCCGACCCGTCGAAAAGTAAATTCCACGAACTGAGTATCGTAAATAATTTTTTGTCATTGTCGATCGATTTTCAGCGCTGTAATAACAGCGGTAGAATCGGGCCATGTGAATCTATGGAGGTTCGACGGAAACAACGAGGAGTTACTGGAAGCCGGTGAGAATCTGGAAAGAATGAGGCACTCGACGATCAATAGAAACGTCATAGCAACGGGAGGCAAAGAACACAAACTACAGCTTTTTGACTTGGAAAAAAAGTGCGGCGTCTTTGAGGAGAAGAACGTTCGTCACGACTGGCTCGAACTCGCCGTTCCTTTGTGGATATCGGATATCGGATTCATTCCCAATAGTTCGCACGTTGTCACTTGCAGCAAATACGGACACGTATGTACAGCTTATGAAACCATGAAAATTGTTTGGCTATTTTTTTTTTTTTTTGGCATTGATGGAACATGAAAAATTTGTGTTTGCTCATTCGTTAGTTTATTAAGATGGGAAATTTGTTATTTTAGATACGGTTATACGATCCTGCGGCTCAAAGAAGACCTGTGATTAATATCGAATATAAAGACGAAGCCCTGACGACACTAGCTATTTCGCCGTGTGAAAGGTAAGCCGATAATTCAATCGTTCAACCGTGTGAAGATTGCAGCCTCACTACTATAACTATATATACGTTGTCGAAATTTGGAACCGTCGAAACATTGGCGAGTCGGAGTCGTGAAGCCCTTCGGAAAATTGTATTTTCGATCCATCGCATTACGATTAAAAAAAAAAAAAATTTCGAAACTATGTCCATTCGAGACTTTGCCCGTTCGGATTTATGGACTTTCGGAACCGTGCAAAGTCGAAACCTGCATTTTCAACATTTTTTTGACTGTCGAAACATTGAAAATTCGAAACCTCGATACGTACCCAAATTTTCGATCACATACGTCAAGAACGAAAGTGAATAACTGAGATTTACCAAAACTAGGCACATTGTCGTGGGATCCGGTCGAGGAATGATGAATCTCGTGGATTTACGTAAACCCGGAAGAATATTGAATACGTACAAAGATTTTGTGGGAAGCATAACAGCGATCGCTTGCCCAACGTCGAATCCGTACATCGTCAGCGTTGGGCTGGATCGTTATCTTCGTGTGCATCATCTCAACTCGAACGAGCTTTTGAAAAAGGTGTTGCCTCGAAAAAAAAAAAAAAAAATCAAAACCCCGACCCTTCACCGAAGTATCCCGATCACACGAAATTACGATTTTCCAGGTGTATCTGACCTCTCGTTTGAGCTCGATGTTATTGCGATCGGAATTCAAGCTCGAAGACGTTGACGAGTCGAAAGCGCAATCGAAAAAACGCGCGCGATCCGAAACCAGCGGCGGCGACGACGAAGATGTCCGCATCGTCGATGAGAAATCCGACATCGATGCCGATTACGACGCATTGTTTGATAAAATGGCCGTGATTAACGGTGAAGAGAACGAAGCGAATTTGAATGAAAACGAAGCGAAGCAATGTAAAAAGCAAAAAACCACGAAGACGAAAAGTTTAAAGGTAAATATAATGTCGAGATTGATGTGTCCTCGCACAGTGGATATATAGTTCATCGGTGTTAATTTTATCGATAACCGTTTTTTTTTACAGGCGAAACAAAAGAAAAAAAATTGTAAAAAAGAATCGCTGAAGGTAACGACGGAGATTGTACGGTGAAAACGGCTGAATGCAGGTTGATAAAATTGATGCAGAAGACTACGTACCTCAGAACATTTTTGTACGACGAGACGTACGAAACCATGCGGATTGTGTAAATTTTTTTTTTTTTCAACGTTATTTTTTTTCTTTTCCTACGGAAATATAAAATATAATTCTGAACGACAAGCGGTAACTGCATGTTTTATTTAACAGGAAACCATAGATATTTTTTTTTTCCTTTGCACTTTTGTATCGGGCGACACTGGATAAGGCTTGCATTTTGCCCAAAGAATCCATGGCACTTGCGCGATATATATATATATATATATATGTGTGTGTATATATGTATATATCTTTTTTTCTGCTGACATTCGCTACGTACAACATTTCTATGCAATAGGTAGTATCGCTAAACAATCTAGACGTACTTAAGTATTAAGATAATTTATGCTTAGGAAAAATTGGTTAAATGAAGAAGGCGTGGTCGAAACCGGTGTACGGGCTTCGCTGAATAATTCGTTTTACGTTGCGTTTGCAATAATTTAAATAATTATATATATATATATATATTTTTTTCAAATTTATTTTTTTCTTCTCTTTATTCAGCATTATGTCGAATTGAAACGAGTGGATTACACACTCGGTCGCGTAAAGCGCCGGTGCACGAATTTCGATCAGGCGCGCTAAGTACTAGAAAGTCTATAGCCGTTACGTTTTTTTTTCTCTTTCTTCTTTTTTATCATTTTTTTTCAATTGTTTTCCATGTAGGCCTTTGTTTCAACCTTCGCACATACACAATATATATATTTCATCATATTTCGTCTCAATATCTCATCCACATTCACTTTTGACAATCTTCATCCGGGAAAAAAAAAATAAAACATAACGATCCAAACGAGACAGAGACAAGGAGAAGAAAAAAAAAACGAGATACAAGTGATGAAGTAGCTGGTTCAAATTGTGAACCCGCTTTTTTTTAAAGAGTCATGATTTATTTTTCTTTCGTTTTATTTCGCTGCGCGCAAGAACGCCCGGGTTATTTATTCATTAAAATTACATTTTTCCGATTCGAGGAGAAAAAAAAAGAAAAAAAATAAGAACAGCCAATCTTAAGCTTCTACCAATAATCCATACTAATTAAATTCATCATCTATTTACATGACGTTACTCGAACGAATTTTCGTTTGTTTGTTTGTATTTTCTTTCTTCTTCTTTTCGCATCGTTTTATCATTCGAATCGCTTTTTCGACCAACGTTCATGAACATCCGTGGAAAAGTAAAGGCAGTCTCGCCCCTTCTTCACACGGTGTATCACATTGTTATTACAGTTCAATCATCGTACATAGTTTCGTTTCTACACTTTTTTTTTCATTTTCTCTTGCTTTTTTTTTCAATCTATTATGCAACATAAAAGAGAATGCTTGAACGATTCTCATAGCAATGTGCAAACTCAATTTGGTTTCCGATGAACCATCGACGATAATTCCTTTTTTTTTTCAATTTTTTTTTATATATATATTTTTTCCATTTTTTTTATCTACAATAGAACGAGATAATATCATCGTTCCGGGTCTGTGTATATTATAAATCAATAATTTTAGTTACCACAAAGCATACGGATCGAACCTGGAGAATATGGCAAGTATAAGGGGTCACTGTACAGTGTCGTGTCTCTCGGAGTATCGATGAATAATAAATCGCGTTGCCCTAAAATATTCATAGCCCGCGAGTGTCGCCGTTTTTAAATATTTTTTTTTTTTATTTTTTCAATTTTTTTTTTCTTTTTCAAATTTTTATTTTATTCGTACGACGCTGCATCGTGCCTCAAACTGAAATTGGACTAAAAAACGAGAAAAAAAAAACGATATAAAACGCATCACGCACGAAGCAACAGCGATCGAAAATTCCTATCTTCATTGAAAAATCACTAATGACAATTTTTATCTTGTTGCTAATCATCAGTGATTTTTCATAGACTTTTTTTTTTCTTTACCACACAACCTTCTTCCCTCTCGAATGAGATCCAACAGAGTAATAAATTCATCATTCTTCGCATCCATTCCTCCCAGCCCGATGGTTTTACAATTTATGGTAACCGAAGCAGTGCAACTGATACGGGCTCGATCGTTTGTTGATTTTTTGTTTGTTTGTTGTGTTTCTCCCTTTTTGTTTTTTTTTTTTTTTTATTTTCATCATCATTAAACAGCGTACTCAACAGCACGGCTTGACGGCAATTCGATTTCATTCGCCACCGGAAACTGTGACTTCTCGCCAATTGGATTCCGACGTTTGATTGACCAAAGTCGATTGCGGCTCGGACGTGTCCGAGGCGGCTGGACTGAGGGGCGGACTCGGAGTCGCCGGAGCCGCAACCGGTTGACTCGACTCCGCACCGTCCTGATCGACTTCGGGCTCGTCCTCGCCGAGCGAACCTTCCGACTGTGCGGAACTCGGTGCTTTCGACAGTATGGAATCCTGAGCTCTCAGTGATATCGAACTTCCTTTGTTGCTAGTACCGTCCTCGCCTGGAACAATATATATAATCGTCGAAAACGCTGTTGAAGTTTTGATAATTTACAAAACATAAAATAAAAACTTGAGGATACATTTTTTTCTAATTCTTTGTATCTTGTTCGTAGATTGTGAGTAAAGATTGCGCCATGAGGAAGCATGTTTTTTTTAAAATTCTTTGGCTTCCTCGCAGAGGAATCTTCATTCACTACCAACGATTCGGAGGAAGCAAATTGCAAGTTTCAACTTGCAACTTGTTTTCGTATTCAAATATTAATCAGTGGGTGTATAGAATTTTAAATTCTTCTTAAATTTGAATGGGTAAGTGGATTTCCACCAAATTTAAAGTAGTCAGCGTGACAAGCCAAATGTTTTTAAATCCGCAGAGGCTCAAAATCGAAAAACTTGGATTTCTGTCAAATCCGAATGATTCAGCGGATCTCCACCAAATTTGATACACATCGCGGCTGAATGATGCTCCATACTTGTGTAAAGTTGGAGCACAATCGGACAAAGTTAACGATAGTTATATTGACAAATTTGATTTTTCGAAAAAATTCAAAATATCAAATCAACACTTCTCGATGGCTTCGGCCCAAATGCAATACCAACCAAATTTGGGTACGAATCTCTTCACCGAGAACCATTTAGACGAGTATCTGATAATTTGCGATCGCTAAAGTGATAAAGTTTTTTTTTTTGGGAATTTGAAAACGATATAAAATCCGAACTGCGGCTTGAATTATAACGAAAAATATAGTCAATGAAGGTGTTACAGAGCTGCAAATGTCTGCGAAATTTGAGGGCTGTAGCTAAAATCGTTTTCGAATTATAGGCGATTGAATTTTGGGTGGCCATTCTTTTAAGAAAAACATTTTCCACCGTCAACAAAATATTACGCCAGTCGAATGCTTACCACAGGGCCTGAGTACCAGATAGAACAGCAGATCGGAAAGGGATATTATTCCGATAACTTTATCGTCATCGTCTACTACAACTAGCCTATGAACCTGCAAACAAAAATCAACAAAAAATTCAAGAACAACGTTACACAATAAATATTCGAAAAAATTATGAGTTAATTCAATCTTACCTCTGCTCTGACAATTTTTTCCATAACGGTGAAGAGGGTTTCGTCTAATTTACAACTTTGGACACCCTCGAACCATTCGTTTCTGTGCTCGTTAGCCTCCCTCAACGAAACGTCCAAGTTGTTGTATGTTTTCTCGGCGGCTAGATTCTGCATCGTTGAATTGTCAATTATATTAGTTTCGACTTCAGTTCGACATGACGATTAATATTTTTTTCATACGCGTAAATAATTGAACTCACAATAACGTCGAACTTGGAGTAGATGTTGACTAATTTTCCTTCGTTATCGATTATTGGCAAAGCCGATACTCGCCTCTCGACGAATTTTTTAAGAGCTAAAATTATGCTAGTTTCCTCGGTTGCCGTTTCTATGTTGTCGAAAGTTCCTATCCTCAGATCCCTCAGAGTTTTGTTGGTGAAGGAAGGTTTGGGTAATTCGTGGACCTGCGAATCAACGATAATTCGTTTTTTTTAAATCACGAATTAATTGAAAATAAAATCGTTGATTGTACTTTGTTCCATCAATTCTCAACGAATTCAATTAGCAAAGTATAATCGATATAAAAATTATTTCCAAAAAACAAATGAAAGGAAGAAATATATATATCTATATTTGCTATCCGATTAACATCGTTAATGTAAGACACTCTCGAACTCGAAACAATAGTTAAATATAAAAGTTTCAAGTAAAAGATGATGCTAAAAAAATTAGGCGTCCAACTTCGCCAAAGCTTCGTACAAAATAAAAGAAAAATCAAATCTTTTTATCGTCGAGTCGTTCTGAACGTGACGAAAAAGTAATAAAAAAAGAAGGAAAGAAAAAAAATAACAAACACGATTGACTTACGTAGAGAAAGAGAAACCTCAGTATCCTTTTGTGTGTCAGAATGTACAGAACGTTTCCGGTTTCGGAATCAATCACGGGCAATCGATGAATTCTGTTGGTGATTAGAGTCTTGATGGCGTCGTAGAGTGACGCGTCGGGACCGATGCTCACCAAAGGATTCACCTGAGCCTTCAGTACGTCTGCGAAAATATTTATGCCACAACGTGTTGTCTCAAATTTTTTTCGTTAACCAACGTATTTAATTTTTGTTGAAAATATTTTTCAATCATCGGACGAATGATCAACGAGATTGATACTTACTTCGCCAAGTATCCAATTCGTGTTCCTCCAACTCGTCCATCGTCACCGACGGGCTCGTGTAGTACATTTGAAGAATTTTAATGAAATCCGTTATGGTCAGCATCCCGACAAACTGTTGTCTCGAACTGTCCCACAACGGTGCGGCTCTCACTCCTGTAAATAATTCGACGGAATTTTTGCAATGAAAACAATTTCTTTTTTTCATCGTCATTAACCCTCCAAAGTCACACTGGGTAGAATTGACCCAGTCGATTTAACCTCGTCGTGAATATTTTCTGGCTCACAAAAAAATATATTTTCATACGTTGCCATTTTATTGTTTGTAAATAAATTTTTCGTACATCATCTCGAATGCTCGAAGCACGTTTCGCATTGTTTTTTAACCACTTTGAACGTCTAATTTGCTCACAATCGTTTTTTGAAAATCAAACCCAGTGTGACTGTCGTGATATTATTTGTAATTGTTACTGAGGATGAATTAATCTTTGCAACAGTTGGCGAAAAAAATGAAAACAAACAAATAACTCACCATTGTAGACAAGGGCGAAGAAGGCCTTCTTGACGAGCAGATGAGTGTCGAAAACCACGAGTTTTGCGCTCGTGGGTATGAGATCGTAACACTTGTGAAACTTGAAGAATTTCACGAATATCTGCGACTCGTCCTCCTCTGCAAGTCCAAACAATTCACAGTATAATAATGCTTTGTTATTTCTTCTCAACATTTTTAACGTTCCTTGGGTGCGGACGATTGTTTTTTAAACTTTTTTTTCGACGATGTCACGGTAAACGAAAATCGTTCGACCGAACTACCTCGTAGTCGCTTCGTTAATGTACGATTTTTCAATTTTTTTTTTTTCCGTTGCAGAATAATCGTGCAGCGATGTAATAGTCCAAAGATTACTTTCGCATGCCGCTGAATTATTTCGACTCGACGTCAAGATTTTCGTTTGTGCGAATCAACTAAAAATGGCTCAACGAAAAATGAATTATGCGTTGAAAAAACGAATCGATGTACCGTAAAAATTGTTCGAACGAATGATCGGAAAATAATCGTGTCGACGAATGGGAAAATTTTATACGACTGCACTTCCTACGTCGTTGAATTTTGATCGAACTTTGTTCGCAGACCGTCTCTTTCAGCGGCAGGAAAGTCAGTGCAGCGATGGAAAATCGTGAAGAAGTGGGATATGTGACTTGTTGGAATTCCCACGACGCCGGTAACCGGCTGCGAAAGTCAGCCGTCTACGGCGGAGTCGAGGACGACGGAACGCGAGTTTGCACGATGACGTTCGAGCAAAAAAAAAAATAATTATCAGGGATTGATGAGTCGTAGACCGAGGAAAAATATTATTTATGGAATGAATTTAGTTGTCACAAATTAAAATGAAATTTAAACCGAATTATTCGCACAATTCACAGATTCGAATTTTCACATCTCGAATACTCCTAGTCGAGGCAATTGCACATCGTTGGGTTCTTCAACACCAGGCAACGGTCAATGACACTCGTTGTGGGAATGTGACTCGTCGGTTTGGCTCGATTTAGAATTTATTATTAGCACTAGTTTAGCGTTTCTATTGTTTTCTTTTATCTAATTATTATCATTCACCGCAAAACACGCGAATGTTTGTGAAATTATTTTTTCACTCAGTTTAACATTTTTTAAACTATCGTGGAATATGGAAAAAAAAAAAAAATTGCCTCGAATCAAATTTTCAAACGATAAACAGTTCACAGATTTTCCCGAATTTTTATGAAATTAATTTTTTTCACTCAGTCTTAAATTCTTATAACCATCGTAGAATATGGAAAAAAAGTCACGGATCGATTTTTCAAACGATAAACGGTTCACTGATTTTTTTTTTGTAGTCGCATCGATCGTGTACTCGTGACACAGATGCGAAGATTAATAAACATGTGTGTGTGTGTATGTGGGAATGTGAATGTGGAACGATTGAAACGGCTCGCCGGTAACCACTCGTTCCCGCGTCACGGAGGTGTGATGTACAATTATTAAAGCCAATCAGGAAATCCTGCGAAGGCTTTTTGCGTCGTCGCATGTGCGAGCACGAACAACCACGGACACAAACCACGACTCGCGATATAAAAGATTTTTCTGAAACGACCTGGCTGTTTCAATTGTGGATTATTGTGATTTTTTTCTTCAGAACCGTGTCATTGACTCCGGAGTAGGTCGGAGATCAATGAAGGGAACTTTGAATCGATCACGATTGAACGAACGATTTTACATTCAACAATTCGTACGACTGAATGATTCGTCGATTAGCTGGAATCTATATATTATATAAATATATATCGACGAAATGTTGTCTCACTCTTTGGCTAAGTCAGAGACACTCAAAAAATAAATGATTAGACAAACGACTATCAGAGACCGTAATCGGCACGTTTTTCGCGACGACTGACGGTACAAAATATATATATATGTCATAGACCAGACCCCAATCTATTTTTCGGAACCGACAAAAATTTATCTATGCACAGGAGACTATCACAGAAGGCCAATTTTTTTTTTAACCCCAGACAGACACGATAGTCATTTTTTTTTAACCGAGACACGCACGATAGTTTTTTTTTGTTGCGTAACAATGGAAGAAAATTGAATGTAGATAACGATTCGATTATCGATCCGTTAGAATTGGAGGTCGAAAAGATTTGTTGGCTGATATACGCGATGCCGCAACACTCGATGAGCATAGGAAACCGAACGGCAACTGATTCAAATAGGAGCGAGTGCGGTTAAATCGTCCGAGTTGTCGGCATGTGCACGGGAATGGGGTACCCGGTAATGGGCAATGCGCTGCGCGAGTGAGAGGCAGAAGAAACCGTGTGACGACGGAGTAAAGCATGACGAGTCTGTAGTAACTCAGCGCTTGAAGCAAAAAAAATGGTTTACAAGGGGAAGGCCTCACCTGCGACATTCGAATTTCAATAAAACTATCATCAATCGATGGCGCATTAAAAATTATTAGACATGGATCCGGGCGTCTTTGTAGGTCGGGTCCTGGTTTAATTATTGTGAATTTGTTTTTGAATCACGGTCGTCTCGGATGATGAACGACCCCCCCAGTTGGGCGCAGGATCTTGCCCAGTGTGCCGATAGCGCAGCGGTAGAGTGTCAGACCAGCGAACACGCGGTCGCTGGTTCGAATCCTCGCATCTTTTTTTTTTTTTTTTTTTTTTTTTTTTTTTTTTTTTTTTTTTTCAAATTCTTTTTCATGACACGAATATGGCTCGAGGTTTGGCAACGTGAATAAATTATCGTGACGATTCGGCGACAAGTCAATACACAATCACGAAATAGCGGTCGATCAAAAATTTAATCAATTAAAATTTGAGTAAATTAAAAATTTTGACAATCAAAATTTTAATAAATTAAACATTTTGAAAATTGAAATTTCAATAAATTGAAAATTTGATAAATACGAATTGTTGACAATTAAAAATGTAATTAATTGAAAATGTAATGAATTGAAGATGTGTTCCACGTTGAATAAAATCGTCAGGAAAAATAATGGGCACATATTGTCAGTTGCGAAACGACAAAATTTCGTGGCAGCTGACGATTTATTTATTTTTCGTTACCTCTGGAAAGAATCCAAGCGAGTTCATCCTCCAAAGGGGGATTTTCCACGTCGAATTCTTTGATGAGATCTCTGGAATACACCGGATCCTCGTCAACTCGAGAGGACCACGATGCAACCTGACGCATTGCCGCACGTATTCCCGCAGCGTTCGAATAATAATGAAGCGTCAACATTTTTGTAAATAATCATTACTAAACGCGGATCAACTTTTACAATAACGGTTCCACTTTTATTTCGGTCAACATTCGTGTCTAATTACGTTTAGCAAAATCGTGATTATTTTCCGGATATCATTGAATCCGATTAGAATTTACGTGAAAACGTGATTTTTTTTTTACTGGTTTCTTTGACAATGTTTTGGCATTCGCGACGAAATAAATTAATTATTCTCGAGAGCACTTTACAAACTTGATATCCGATTGTCACCACGATTTACGATGTTTACGAGTCGAAGATGCGACGAAGAAACAATTCGACAATAATAGATTGTCGTAATTCGGGCCGGAACCGAGTTTTTGACCGCGAAGCTCGGAAGATCGTGTCAGAGAGCAACTGCAACGCGGCTTTGTCGCGCACACCGAACGCTGCGCTGATCGATAATTCGGGCTCTCTCATACCTTCGTAACCGAATGACCGTCATCGAACGGTCCACGAAAAACAACAAAAACAAAATCTAAAAAAAAAAAACTAATAATAATTTCACGTTAAAATTTGTTGTGTAAAAAAAAAAAAATTCAAGCGTTCTCGACGAGCGAGCTTTTCCACACGACGATTTTTCCCGACTGGGTTTTCTAGGTTGTTAGATCGGGGAGTACCCGATCGGCCTCATTGATCGATATCGCCGTACGACGAACGTTGCTAATTATAAATGAACGAACAAAAACAAATCGGTCGCGATTGGTGCCAGCGATGTGTCGACGAAATTTTGTTTCACCGACGACATCAGTATGATCGTGATGATTGTTTTTTTTTTTTTTCGGTCGCTCGATCGGTTAGCTGAATTGAATATCGTTTGATGTGAAATGATTTCTTTTTCGAGAGAGAGAGTAAGAGACACCGATGGAATTCCGGAAGAGAGAAACGGTTTCGTAGCCACAGAACCGAACGACTGCAGAACCGTGGCACATTTCATTATCCACGTTGCGTCGATGCTCGAGGTAGTTTCTTTTCGTTGGATTTTCCCATCTCGATCGCCCTTCGACGACCAAGTCGTCGTCATCGCCGACGGTAGAGCCAAGAATAACACCGACGAAAACCCTCGGCACAGTTGCTTGCCAAAAAGTCATTTCTTCGCTGATCCGTCGAGATCTAACTTGCTTATCGTCGTGTCCAGCTCCATCTCTCTTTATCTCTCTCTGTCTGTCTCTCTCCCACTCTTTCTCTCGCTTGGCGTATTTACGATAGGTGACGAATGAACAATTTGATCTTTGCTCGAAAATGTAAAAAATTGAAAGAAAAAAATGTTAACCAATGAACTTGGATTAATTCAAATTTTCAAATTCGCGCGTCCGAATGTGAGAAGAAAAAAAATTGTCGAACGATTGCCGGATGGATTCGAAACGGATGAACCGACTGACGGTACATTACCGGCTTTGGCACATTTTATCGGTCGAGGTTAACAAAGAAAGCGAGTTATCATTCGGTACTCGGATGTAGCAGCGATCTGTCGTATCTACAATCGGTGTTGGTAGTCGATAAACCGTTTTTGAACGAACGGAAATAAAAACAACGAAAAAAACAAATTAATAACGCGTGGAATTTTATATTCAATTCGCTTCTGATTTATGTGAAAAAAATGTAGCGCTTGAAAAAAGAATACGTTTTATAATGCAGCTGGTGCAAAATCATTGCACGAACACAGAGGCGGATGACCGACTTGTAATACATATATATATATATATATATATATATATATATATATATATATATATATATATATATATATATCTACGTGCCAACGACCAGCCAGGTAAAAACTTTGAACTTTCGATATTCAAAAGAGTTTTGCATTAGCAAAATCTTGCGAGATAAATGTAAATTCACGGTTGATTGTGCAAGATCTTCCCGCTCACGGTTACAAATGTTGTCTTCCAAAAATATAGAATGATACAGGGACGCTATCAGCCGCGGGATAAAATTTTTGCGATTGCGTAGTTCAAAATATTAATTTTGTGAATTATCCGGATTATTATTCTTCAGTCACAATTCAGTAATATTACGGTTTAGTTGACACTTCGGAAAATTTACCTCAACAACTTTGAATTGGAATCGCAAAATTTTGTCAATCGACAAAATAATTGTTTAAAAAGTATCTTAGCACATTTTGAATCTTTTTCTACGAAGACAAATTTCTCATAATAGCCAAAATGTAATTTCTGATATGCTGAGAAGCGATCCTGTAGAAAAAAATAGAAAAACGATTTTTCTTCATTAAAATGGCTAGAACTTTTTTAATTTCCACAGGTCCTATTTTCGTCAAGTAAACGTGATACACATGTTTAACAATATCGTTCCCAACGACTCATAAAAATGCATGATACTAGTTCGAACACTTGAGAATGAGAATATCACGGAAATTTCTTGAAATCGAATTTTCAAAATGGTGAAAAAAATATCATTAAGGGGTCAATGCGTCAGAAACCCCATTTTTACTAAAAAAAAATCATATATTACACAATGTTTTAATTTTTCAATATTTATTTTTATGGCTTGAAGTTGCGCTCAGGTTAATCTTGACTCCTAGTGACCTCGAAGAGTTGGAGTTGTGAAAACCGCTGGAGTGAAATTAAACCGGCTGGTCGAATCGATTCAGTGGCAATTGTGAAAAAATGACGGGTTCTATAGCCATCGAGAAAACGTCGCCATGCTGGGGGGAGAAGGAGGGGGGGGACTTTTCACCGTCCAATTGGACGCTCGCCCTCTTCGTCGTTCTATTGATATCCCAACACGGCACGGCTGGGCTTGAACGATTTCACGACAATTTTGATTATATATTCCGTTATCTCAATGGGCACTAATGAAGCAAGTGTGAGTTACGTGTATATAATTGAATCGTTTCACTTTATTATTTTTTTATTTTTTTTTTATTTTGCCAACGACTGCTCCGTTTCTCCCTGGTACGACCAATAAATGGGATGTGGTACAATCGACGAGGTTTACAATCAAAGCACCTTTGTGACCGAGCAAGTGCGGTCTGCCGTCGACGTTTCGTTGAAAGCCGGATATTTTTAAAATTTCAGAAACACTCGCATCTTATTATTTCATTATCTCTCTGTTTTTTTCTCTCTTTTTAGGGTTCCGTACCTCCAAAGGACAAAAAAGGGAACCCTTATGTGATCGCTGGCCCATCTGTCCGTCTGTCACGTAATACTTGAAAATATTCATATGAGACTTGAAGAGGGGGAAAATGAGGTGATCGACAAAAAAAACTTGATTTCATGTATCATGTGGGGTATCATTTGAAAGGGCTTGTTATGTGGAATACAAAAATATTTTTTTCATAATTTTGAACAGCGTATTTAAAAAGATATTCTGAAAAATATGCGAAATTCTGGCGTTCTCCCCTCCCCTCTCATTTCCGAAACTACGGGTCCGATAAACTTCAAAAAAATCAGGGAATACAAAGTCTTACTCGAAGCATACACCGAAAAACTATGAGGAAAGTCCTGGGTCTTATAGATTTCTCGAAAATTAATTTTACAAACTTATCGTTTATTTTTTTTTTTTTTTTTTTGCGACCAACTGCAAACAAAGTTATTATTTTCGTTAATTTTTGTATGCTACATACGTTTCTCAAAAAAGAGAAGAGGCGGTACGAAAAAGTAAGGTAAAAAAAATATAGTACGGAAAGCTCTGCTCGCGAATCGAACTCGCAACTCGACCAGTTTTCTTTTTTTCTTCCATTTTTTTCTCATTGATTGAAAAAACATGGAAACAATTTCGTATCGGAATTTCGCGGGATAATTAATAAGCGATACGTCGAGCGTTCGGAAACTGTGGGGACTGTTATACTCGCTCGACAAACGATCGGGGTCTCGATGGCACATCGTAAAGTTGGCAAACACGACCGCCTGAACACACACACACAGGCATACACACACAAACACACAAACACACACACACACACTGGTCGGCGGGCGTATGGCCTACCGCGAATGTGCGCTCGATCGACGCGCTGTTAAACGGCACGTTACACATAGTCTCGTAATCATCCAATTTACCCATGGAACTCGATCGAGATGAGGCTCGGGCGCGCGTTGACTTTACACGCGAGAACGGCGTTAATACGTGAACTCCGTGTTATCGGGAGGCCAAACGGTCGTTGACAGTTTGACGATCGTACCCAGAACCCCCTTCGCTCTCTAACTACTCCAGTGATATAATTTTTTTTTTTTTTTTTTTCACAAATATCATCAACGATTATTTCCGCCGAGTGCACTATTTTTTTTTTTTTTTTTCATTCTTTCAATAGATTTATTTCCTCTTGATGTGTAAACAGCTTAAGGGGGTAAATCTGTGTAGATTGCCGGAAAAATAGGTGAATTTTGGGAATCATTATCTCAAAAACTATTGGTCCGATTGAATTCAAGTTGGTTTTATTCGAAAGTATGTACATTGAGGTATGTTGACGAATTTTTGGTTGAATGTATAATGGATAGGAGCGCCGATATTCTGGCCGGCGTGAAATAACTTTTTCAAAGTCGGTTCCCACTTTTTTTTAGATAACGGATTGACCGATTACTTTCAAATTTGGAAACAATATTCACGGATAGATAATGAAGTTCAGGACGTAAGATTTTTTTTAAAACTAATTTATTTATTTTTTTATCAATCAACAAAGTTCGTCAATTGAGGTTTGAAAGTGAATTTCAACTTCAATGAAGCGCCGCTTTGGGAAAAACATTTTGTTTAGTAATTTTTTTTATTACTCGTTATCTCATTAAGTCACAATGAAATGAAAATGAGAAATTTGTAAATTGTACAGTCGAGTATGGGATCCACGTGTTCATAGGATTTTACCGAGCTTACGATGTTGAGGTACACCGTATTTTTCTTTTTTTGTTTACCTCGTACTCGTATACTACGTATAAAATCGATCGTGGCCATTATTGTGATTAGTATAATAACGCAACGATGCGAAATGGCCCGGAGAGAATAGCCGCTAGCAACGGTCTGTTGTCTTCGCCCCGATGAATAATCCAATCTATCCCCCCGGGGGTGGGGGGTGGGGGGAGGCGAACGAAGTGAGGAATTAACGAAGCGTTCGTGTATAATAAAACATAATAATAATGAAAAATAATAATAACAAAAAAATACGTGCTGGGTGAGAAAAAAAAATAATTCAGCCAAGAACGTGTGTGCCTGTACGACAGAGCATTGACCCGTACATATTTTGTCGATAAAATAGCGAATTTTGGAAATTGCGACATAGATACCAGGGGCAGGACGCGAAAGGACATCGCGACCGGGGAAAACCCATGGTAACGAGGATAATGGCACGTGTTTATCACGTAGGCGTTTCGCTATCGATTAACACACCCGGGGACATCATCCAAACACGAAAATTCCATGCCATCGAGAAGCAACGGAAATACGTGTGTTCGCAACGTTTCGCGATTCAACGCGGTACAGTCCGACCTCGGAATAAGAGACCAAAAGCCCCCAAGGGGAAGAAGAGTTTTTCTCGGAAATCGCATAGCCCCACCAGGCACGAGCTCCGCGCTCGCTACCTCTGTCTGTCTCTCTCACGCTTTTCCGCATGCGATCCTCTCAACAAGAGACTCGCGCGAACGAGATCCAGCTTATTGTTAGTGCATTCACCTCGCCCATGCAGAAACGTTTTCGACTGCCCGACGTTAATATACTATTGAATATTATTTCGTACTTCTGTTTCTAAATCATAAAATGAGGGTTGGGGTCGAAACCCAGAACGAGCAATGTTTAGAAAGGGCAAAAACCCGAACGCGCAATGCTTCGAATGAAAATGTTCAGAAAGGGCAAAACTTCGAATGAGATTGTAGCGAACGTATTATATGCCGAACGCCTACCAGTCGGCGCGGTTTTCAACATTTCCCGACTTTCGAGCTTTCCCACGCGTAAACTATTAAGGTTAGATGTATGCCGTCGCGGACTTTTTTATAGGAAATTCAATTCTCTACAACATTGTTTATGTAAACTTTTGGTCTATATAGCGTTGTTCATCCAGCGTTTAGACAGAAACAAAATAAAACGATATAAAAATCGATGCATTCTTACCTTCCCGTCAAAACGCTGGTTAAACAACGCTATATAGACCAAAAGTTCACATAAACAATGTTGTAGAGAATTGAATTTCCTATAAAAAAGTCAGTGACGGCATACATCTATCTGTGATAATTTACGAATGGGAAAGCTCGAAAGTCAGGAAATGTCAAAAACCGCGGCGGATTTTTATTTTTTAAAATTATCTTCAATTTAAAAATTAGCGTAAATTATCACTGTTAGATATATAGCGTTGTTTAACCAGCGTTTTGACGGGAAGGTAAGAATGCATCGATTTTTTTATCGTTTTATTTTGTTTCTGTCTAAACGCTGGATAAACAACGCTATATAGACCAAAAGTTCACATAAACAATGTTGTAGAGAATTGAATTTCCTATAAAAAAGTCTGCGACGGCATATATCTAACCTTGATAATTTACGCGTGGGAAAGCTCGAAAGTCGGGAAATGTTGAAAACCGCGCCGACTGGTAGGCGTTCGGCATATAATACGTTCGCTACAATCTCATTCGAAGTTTTGCCCTTTCTGAACATTTTCATTCGAAGCATTGCGCGTTCGGGTTTTTGCCCTTCCTAAACATTGCTCGTTCTGGGTTTCAACCCCAACCCTAAAATGACTTACTCTAATAAACTTGTGGATTTTGTGTTACATTCACACACGCACACACACACACACACATACTCACGCACGCATGCACACATCAATTTACACTACACGTTCACTCTATTTTGCTCGAATAATCTGTCCCAAGCTAGTCTCTTAACCATGGGTCCGCGCACGAAATTCTTGAGCTCGGAGTTCGAGTCGGAGTGGGGGAAGCGCTCGAGTGAGAAACTGGGGAAAGTCTCTTATTGCCGAGTCTCTTATTTCGAGGTCGGACTGAACTATCTCAAAGTGATGTTCATCGAAGGACATAAGAGTGAGACAAAAAAAAAGAAACGGAAACAAAAATGTAGAAAAAACACGGATAGCTGTTGCGTGGAGCGTGGCACAGCATTGCATTTTAGTTCACGGAGCCGACGGGAATCGATATGGGTCAGGGTCATGGGTCGTTATCGATTCCGCGCGCCCTCTCTCTATCTCTATCTCTATCTCTATCCTCTGACGTCGAATATATCGACAACCCATTGAGCCAACGGGAATCGGGTGCATCGAGTCGTGTGTCGATGGTCAAGAGTGTGTCGATGGTCAAGAGTTTGTATACGCTGCTTTCAACCCTCTATCGGTTATACTTCTATACCTTTTCGATTTTTTTTTTTGTTTTTTTTTTTCATCCGCACGGTTGATCATCTACCTCTTTTTCTCCGTCTCAATCGTGTTGCAATGTTTATCACGATACCCGCAAAATTCGTAACGGTTTGTTTGAAATAATTCTGGTTTTGAGACTCTGGGCGACGGACGATCATGTATTTGTTGTTTATTTTTCTTTTTGGTTTCTCTTCAGATTTTTTCATGTCTTTCTATTCCATGTTAGTTTTGTGTCTTCGAATGTTGTTTTTTAATTGCTTTTTTCGGTTGTGTATGTGTTCGGGGATTTGGTCGAACGACGTTCGTGATTGATGTCGAAAAAATGTTTTTCAAATAATTTACGTACAAACCAAAATTAAAAAAAAAAATTTAAAAACAACGATTTCGAACGAAAATGAAATGAATAACAGAAATTTAAAAAAACATTGATTGAGACTAACGACGTGATTCAAAAAACATGACACGAGACGAAATCACAATTATTTGAAATAATTTTTTTTCTTTCATCCATATTATTAACCATCAACCTTTTTTTCTCTGTCTCAATCGTATTGCAATATTTATCACGATACCCGCAAAACTCGTTGCGGTTTATTTGAAATAATATATATATATATATATATATATATATATATATATATATATATATTTCAATTAATTTGCTGTAAACGATAAACTCGTCGAGTTTTATTTAGTTTGCACCGAGTACACTCTATCTAGTTTTATATCCTCCAGTTCCGCGTGAAAGTGGAAGCTCTTTGGATTTCCTCGAAGCTTCTTCAATTACCGCACACGCCCCGGTGCACCGGCTGAGCCGGCGTGAGTGCGCCCGCGCGCGCGTTACTGACTTCCTCGACTCTCCGAATTTCCGGCCAAGTGGAAAAGACTCGTCGCGGAACTCCGCGACGTTTTTTTATACCGATTCGAACGGGGCGATAACCCACGTTGACGTGGAAATGGGAAAAGAGTTGCCGGACGAAACGATTCGAACGATTATCAAATCGTTCGAAATTAAATTTGTTTTTGTTTTTTTTTTAAATGGTCTCATCCGCGAACCGCAACCCAAGGAACTCGCCTCGTGATTTACAAGTTAATGATTGAATAAAATTTGATTACTCACCAAGATCGGAGAGTGATACTTTTTCCAAAAAGGGATCGACCACGGGCAACTGAAAATAAAGATGAAAGTAAAGATTAAAAATCTACCGATAAATCCAGAATGAAATATATATATATATATATATATATATATATATATATATATATATATATATATATATATATATATATATATATATATATATATATATATATATATATATATATGTTTATTAGGGCGGCCCATATTTTGGCTTATTTTAATTTTGACGCTCCCAGATGATAATATCCCAAGTAAAAAAATTATATACATTGTATAAACTATATATGCCTAATCCCATATATAGTTTATATATATTTTTTTCACTTGGGATGGTTCGAAATCAATAAATAAAGAATATCCTCAAAATTTGAGGTTACTATCTCAATCCTCAACCCCGCCGATTGAATGGCAAACTTCGCGAGACTGGCGACAGGATTAACAATTGAAATAGGTACCTCAAGTTTTAAGGATATTTCTTCAAAATTTATTTCGAATCATATTATCTACTGAAAGCACAAATTAAAATAAAAATCCAATATAAGGACCACCTTTGATACATAATGTAATACAGAGTGGTCCTTTTTCAATTTTATTTCGCCGATTTCAGAGGATAATATGACTCGAAATAAATTTTAAAAAATATCCTCTAAATTTGGAGGATGTTTAAAAAAAATTATTTCGAACCGTATTATCCTTCGGGAGCGTCAAAATTGATGGAAAAAAACCAAAATAAGGGCAACCCTGACATTTATATACGCAGAAAAGGCTTTCACATTGAAAGAAAATAATTTATCGGCATCGGTGACAACTCGTGACCAGTTGATAAAAGTAAGGATGAGTAAAAGCACGGATGACAGTTGAATAATATAATAACTATAAATAAATAAATAAAAAATAATGAAAAAATAAATAAATAACAACGTCGATGGAATGATAACATTTTTTTTTTCTGATAAATCATTCAAATAAAAAAGTAGTCGATTCGAAACAATGGCATATGTATGTATAATGACAATTGATGAATGTACCAATGCTTTTTTCAGCAAATTTCTCGGACTGAATGCCTGACGCTTCTTGACATTGGTCGCTATTTTAGCGCACCACTGGGCCAACAGACCGGCGGTCGATACTGATGTGGTCGTCGTCGATTGTACCGATAATTCCGATCCGTTGGGCGAGGTCTTTGCCGCGGTTCCGGTTCCACCGGGTCCGTTGCTCGGATCACTCGTCTGACGTCTAAAAAGCATCCTCCCCGCACACAAACACACGATCCCACATGCGGATCGTCGTATCTCGACTCGTTCACATAATCAATTGCGCACGAAAAAAAAAACGTGAAGATTGAAAAAAAAATATATTTATTATTATTTTTTAATCGTTTTCACTCGCCGAATCACTGACCACGTTAACCGTCTTTAAGAACCTACAGATTGTGTTCGTCACTGGTGTCCGATCATCGTGAAACTCTCAAGTGGCGGCCAAAAAATAATTGCACATGGATATCAACAGACAACGTATGAAGCACATTGTGGGGACAAAAAAAAAACGTTCTCGTCCCGACAAGTGTGAAAAAAATTGTCCACAAAATCGTTGGAAGGAGCGAAAATCTTGAAAATGGTCGATCGCGAAACACGCGCACTCGTAGATGATCCAACGATATTGGATAATTGGATATATCGCTGAGAGTTGATGTAAATAAATCAACGGCAAAGTTCACTCCGTGAAATCACGATTTTTTAATTTTTTTTTTCAAATTCCTAATAATCGTGTGAAATCCATGAAAAAAATATCGTAACAATCTGAGGGACAAGAATAAATGTGAGATATTAATAGTCGGATCGTGCATGTGAATCGAGTGGTGCGACAATTCGTCAAGGTGAAAAAAAAAAAAAAAAAAAAAAACGTTAATAAAAATTGAAATAAAAATTTGTTTGAGATTCGATCGAATGCACTCGACAGAGAGAGAAAGAGAAAGAGCGAACATAGGTGGGATGAAAAAAATTAAAAAAAATATGTTACGAGAGAGGAAAATGGTTGACCGACCGACAGCATCGAACGCGAGGATTTGACTACATTTTCTTGATTCCTGCGTGGAAAATAAGAGCCCCGAAGAGCCTCAACGATTGTGCGGAAGACGCACGAGGGAAGCCGCGGAGAAGAGAGTTTTACACACCGGGACGTCGCGGAAGAATACGAATAAGGGTCGCTCTCCCCGTGTGCGAACTGAGATTAAAATAAATTAACTCGTCCGACAAACAACATTCCTCCGAGCTTACCGTATACATATATATGTGAACACGAGACGGACCAACCTAGACCAAACGCGAAACGCCAAAACTTGATCGTCTCGTTATTTTTTTCGAACCCGATTCTCGGTTTCGTCTTCGCGTTTTCTTTCTTTCTTCATTTATTTTTTTTCAACTTTTTTTTTTTATACATGTTCACGTATTTACGAGCCATCAATGTCTTTGACGTCGTTCGTTTCGAGAGAATTTTCCGTTAGAGTTGGGAAAAAACAATGAATTTGGAGTAAATTGTTATTTTTTGGCATTGCATGATATTTTTTTTATTACAAGTATGTTTACGAGAATTCAAATGTTTTTAGACCCCGGAATTTGAATTTCATGTTTGCCAGTTTGCTGCAAAATGTTATGTCCGAGAATATCCTCGTCGTTGACAAATGAGCGACGGTTAGAAATGATCAGCGACTAATTACGCGAGTCTTCTATTTGACACTGGACGTATTTATAAATTATGTAGTATTTACAAATAATAATAAATAACAGTGTTATATATACTTATATTATATAGTGGTTCTTAGCAAGGGTCATTTTTTAATTAAAATTGCGTAAACTCCCACATAGGTTCCGAATAATTTTTTAAAAATCTTCGCCAAGTCCCCCCAACCTATCTCAATATTCACCCATGCCTGTGGAATTAGAATTCAACAAAAACAATGTTCAAAAACAACCATCTTTCTTCATCAGAAAGATGGTTGCTTCACTTTAAAAATATGCCAATCCCCGAAAACAAAATGGCGCAACTGATATGGCCGCCATTTTGTTGTCACCATTTTTAAAGTAAAGCACGCATGTTTCTGATGACGAAAGCATATTGAGCAAATTTGTCTTACGTTGATATTTTACATATAATAAATAAGTATATATTTTCAAAAAATATATAATTTCAAAAAATTTAAATTCTATTGGCACGGGTAAATATTGAGATAGGTTGGGGGGACTTTGCGAACATTTTTCTAATAATTATTTGGAACCTATGTGCAAGTTTACGCAATTTTAATTCATTAAAATGACCCTTGCCAAGGACCATGAATATATTTATATGAATTTTAGGGACTCTGAAGAAGCTCTGAAGAAACAGAGACTCCGATATTCTCTGATATTTATGTTAAAATGTTTTATTTTCCAGAACATAATTCAATTCCGCGTGGTACGAGGGCTCTCAAGGTCATCGTTAATGACGAAATGTTTTTACCGGGCGATTGATAAATGTGGGCTGATGTACGAAAGATGTCTCGAAATAGATTCGAACTTGTGTGTGAAGCTACACGGATGAAGTTGTGTCGGGGAGGCCCGGCATCGACGGCATTGGGCAACAGGTCTATCGCGTTTCAAGCTTGTGCGGAAACGAACGAACGGGCGGCCAATCGAAACGTCTATGCTCGACTGTCAAGGTCGTATTCAATCCCCCCTACCCCCGTCTCCGTAGAGCTTTTGGTCCACGCGCTCACTTTCCCGATCAGTGGAATGTACGGTTTTTTTTTTTTTCCATGACCGAAGACAACCTAAAAATCTGACATGAAAACGGTACAACCGTGAATAATCGAAAATAAAATGAACCCAGAAATAAAAATATATGAAAACAAAGAAAAACTATATATCATTATATAATAACGTAGAACAGTTCGACATAAATACATAATAATTTATGAAACAATAATAATAACATAAAATAGACTGAAATAAAAATCCACGACGTCACAAAAGGTGGCACACATGGTCCGTTGGACCCCGAGGCACAAAAAAAGCTCGGTGCGAGTAACCAATCGATTGTTTTCCATTTGGGAACATTTTTTTTATAATCTTCGATAATCCCTTTGAAGTAACGAACTACATTGAACTTAAATTTCTTCTTATTAGGTTTAAATTCAATATTTACTTTGATAATCATAAAATGTTGAAGATAAAAAAAACCCCCAAAATTGGCGATTGTCACAAAAAAAATGGAAACTTCCCCATTTTTCATTATTTCAATCTAAAAATTCAACGGGTCGCTTTTACTTGAATTAATTTTTTTTTCTTTAATTAAAAAATAGCCTGATAATGGCTGTTGAAAAAATGTATTTATCCTGAAAAATGAAGAATAAATGTCTCTGAAAAATTGAAATCATTTTGCCCGAGGGCTTTTTCCCCCAAAGACAAATGCCAATAAGACGCGGAATGGCCAATGGCTCGACGAGCAAAAGCGCGGGATATTCAAATTCCGATTCCCATTCTACCCGAGCCCGGGGCATTCGCTACTTCTGCTCTATACAACTGATCCGGCACTGCGACGGGATATCTGGCTTCGGGCCAGATTTTTCAAAGACCAACGATGTGAAGAAAAAAAAATCGCATGGACGAGAGAAGGTGTGGCGATTTCGCGGGGGAGGAAGGGAAGGGAGGAAGGGGAGGAGGAGTAGGAGGAGGGAGGGATTGAAGACACGAGAGAGCGTAAACATTGGTGCGTATTGTAGACTTTACTGCGGAGGATGTTTACACGACGCGAGCAGCATCGACGAGCTATAATCGCGTCTCTCTTCGCCGAGTCGCTGCAACGTCCATCTCGCGATGCGTTACACCATATTTGCATCCTACTTGGAGTCGAGCAAGGGGGAGGGGGCGAAGAGAGAATCGGCGCGAGGCGAGCGGAGGGTTATAGAGCTCGCGTTAGAAATATTAATACCGTCTCGGAGGGTAATAAAATTTTATGTCTCGGCCGTGTGGCCACAGAGTACTCGTATCAAAGCCACGTAGTCGCGAGAAAGCACCCCCCCCCCCTCCTCGGTCCCTCCTCTCGACGGCACTCGTGTGTGCATTCGGCCTGCACTTGCGTCGCTAACTCACGAGTGCACGCTTGTTTTTCCACTCGATATCCGCTGTGGAATATCTAATATTACACTTGACGGACACGATAACGAAATTAATCAGAAAAAATAAAAAAATAAATAAATAAGACAGGCTGCAACAACTTTGGTCCGGTGCGGAATGAGAGGAAACGCAGAAAATTATTCGTCATCGAATGTGATGAATCGGATGAGAAAGAAAAAAAATTAGAAAAAATAAATTGACGATATTTACGGCTTGTTGTGATAGTTGGCTTATTGGTTTTCACGATGTTTGCGCGTCGCGAACGATATTACGAAATTTTGAAACGTGTGAATGGGCCGGGACACGTTTGGGAACTGTATATTCGAATGTGTTAGATCGCTCGCGTTGGAGATGATACCGAACACACGTTCGCGCGTCTATGGAAAATTCGACTGAAACAATTCGTCTAATAACAATTCGAACTGAAAACCATTCGACGAAATTTATTAAAATATAAAATGATATAATTGTAATTTTTATTTTATTATATGATATCATGAAAAGTTTAACAAACCGAAGCTTTTGAAGGAAGCGAAAGAGAAACTTGAGAAACGACGAATTGTTTTTAGTCGAATTTTTTAGTTTTTTTGAAATCTATCTTTCTCTTGATTCGTCATGGAGCAAAACGTCGAGATTACAGCCCTCAACATTTTCGGACATTTTCAGCTACATAATGATTCTATTGACTGCAATTTTTGTCATGATTCGAGCTGCGGCTCGGATTTTATATCGTTTTTAAATTTCCATAAAAAAAATTAACGTTCATAGTATAGCGATTGCAAATTTTGAGATATTCGTAAATAGTTTTTCACGAATAGATTTGTACCCAAGATTGATTGATATCTGCATTTGAGACGAATCCATCGTGAATTCATGATTTTATTTTACTTCGAATTTTTCGAAAATTCAAATTCATTAATACAACGTCGCACAACTTTGTTTTACATGTTTTTGCCTTTTTTCTTCAATCCTTTTTTTTTCGATAATCATCGTTCATCCTGGCATTTTGACAGTCGCTTCGTGGATTATTGCATGCAAAACACGTAAGTCACGCGAAACGCGCCGAAATATATATTCTTCTGCAATCGCGAACTATCGGGAGAATAAAAAAAAACCGGTTTTCCGAGATTTTTTTTCGCACAGGCGTCTTTGAATTGAGCAAGTTTGATCGATTCCCAGTGTCAGCTAACTTTTTTTTTTTTGCTTCCTAGAATATACATGTCAAATAATTGTCCGTAGCTGCACACGATTGACTCATTCCATGCTGACAACGTCAAGCGTCGTTTATAACAACAATTGTTTCGACCAGAGTGATTTATCAGATTTTTTTTGTTTTTTTTTTTTTTGCAATCAAGATTCAACGTCTCTCTCCCTCTTTTTTTGCAACCAAGATTCGACGTCTCTCTCTCTCTCTTTCTCTCTCTTCTATGCAACCAAGATCAGACGTCTCTCTCTCTCTCTTTTTTTTCTTATTTTTTTTTGTCTCGACGACCGAGGTGATGTTTTCTCGGTGCGAGTGTCTCGCTCCGACGGTTTATTCCGTTCGTGATGAGAATGGTAAAAAGACGAATGAACGAGAAAGAGAGACTGACCCACGCGATATTACAATGGCAAACGAGACTTAATAAATATATACGTGGGCGGTTACGGGCGAGTGAGCGAGCAACTTTGACGAAGACTACTTGGTTACGCTAACGCGTCTATACTTCGTTATAACATATGTACCACACTCTTCTCCGTGCGTAGCCGAGCCACGTTCGAGATAACAAACGAAAAAAAAAAATATATGTTTGATAGGAATATGTGAACATCCGTTGGCCATAATAGCATAGTATGTATTATTTTTTTTTTTTCGCAACCACCAGTTGACTCGATTTTTCCCCGACACTCTCAACATATTCTCTGCGCAGCTGCGACAGGTGGGTGTTTGTTCGTATCTCAATTTTGCGGCAGAAAAAAAAAAGCCAGTCGAATGTGAGAAACGTGTTTCTGTGGCGATTGCGTATTAAAGCCCCCCCCCCTCCCCCGACATACACACCCGATTCTACCTCAAGTAAAATTATATGAAGTCTGTCTCAAGTAAAACAATAATTATACATAAACTATGTATGGGATCGACCATACACAGTCTATACTATACATATAGACTATATATGCTCAATTCCATATATAGATTATGCATAATTTTTCATATAGCCCAAGTAAAAAAAATTAAATACAAACCATATATGAGATTGGCTATATATAGTCTATACATAGATTATCTATAAAATAAATATAGTCTCCCACGTAAAAAAATTATATATAATCTATATATAAACAATATATGGGATTGAGCATATATAGATTATATATAGACTATATATGGCCAGTCCCATTTATAGTCTGTATATAGGCAATATATAAACTATATATCAGGAATGAGCATCCATGCACTGAAAATTTTCATTGGTATTATGAAATACATTTGAAATACATTTATGTATCTCAAATACTTTCAACAACAAATAACCATGATTAATTATAATGCATAAATCGATATTTTCACATTTCCGTTTTTAACTAATGACTGATTAACGTAAATGATTTCACAATAAATGAAAATATTCAATAAATCCGGTCAAATCCATTATCATTAGTTCGAAAATTATTCAAAATTCATTTTCATTGAATGAATATGCCCATCTCTGATATACATACCTAATCCGCACATATAATTTGTTTTACTTGGGGAACATCCCCGACACGACGCTGCTTTATAAATGTATAAATTCGCATTTTGGTAGCATCGAATTGTAACCGTAGAAACCGACGATACAGAAGGGGGTGGCTTTTAACGGATAAGCGAGCGAGCGAAGCCTCGCCAACATTTGTTCTTTGCCGCGATTCGAGCGATAGCAATAATATTTTTATCGCGACAATCGCGATAACTCGAAACGATATTTATTTAATAAACAAAAAAGAAAATATAAGATGAAAAAAAAATCGTTCGACAATTTTCAATCTGGTTTTGATCTGTTCTCAAAAGGACGGTCCACGTTGTTGTTTTCGTTGTTGTTGTTATTGTTTTTTTTTTTAAATTGAAAATATCGATGACATGGAAAAATAAGTCGCGGAATTCTAATTATATATATATATAATTTTTTTTCCGCGACGTTGTATAGTTCAGCCTCGAGGCGTGGAAAACGAAAAAAAAAAAAAGCAATGACAAATGCGATACGGCTACGTTTCGCTCGTTGGTAATAACTTTAGACGGCACATAGACGAGAGAGGGAGGGAGAGGGGAGGGGGTTTGTATCAACGAGTTCTATTAATAATTTCGATCGGTTGGATTTTTGGCGGGAATTCAAGCGCGACAGATCGTCGAGTTATCCGATGTCCCGCGAATCGGTGCTCGAGATTCAACATTTGACAACACTCGGCGCCACGGTACAAAAAAAAAAAAAAACAAGTACAAAAATAGAAAACAAGAACGCGAAAAATGCTAATTTTAAATCTCCAGTCTCGTCGAAAACCTGAGCCACGGTGAATTATTCTTCTTCGTTTGGTTTCTTAGCGTTTTTTTTCATCCGTTTACATAACTCTCGTAATTCACTGACGATTCGCGTGTTTGCACACGAGGGATAAAAAATAAACCCACAAAAATAAATAAATAAAAATAAAATAAAATAATCGATTTCCACGAGTTTTTCGTTGCAATCTATCGTCCGTGGAGCCGCGACGCGACTTTTATATCGATTGGCGAACTGTTGGAAATTGTCGTGTGCAGTCCATGGTTTATCTTGACACTCTTACTTCGACCAATACTCGGACGAAGACTTCGCCAATTTTTTTTATTTATTTTTTATTTTTTATTTTTGTTAAAGAATTTTTTTTTCCATTCGTTCAACCGACACTTGTGTTTCGTCGTACTATCTTCTGGCCGGGGAGAAGGAAGGGAGGGAGGAGGGGGGGAGGCACAACGTGTAGAAACGTTAAAACCAAAGACGCGGTTCAGAGTCGAAGGCCGTGGAGCATCGTAAATTCCAGAATTCCACGTTGGAAACGAATATTACGCGCTGTGTCCCACTCATCGGCCTGCACGATCTTTCTTTATTCATTTCTCTCTCTCCCTCTCTCTCTCTCTTTCTCTATCTCTTCATCTCTTTCTCTCTCACTATCTTTTTTCGTATACAAGTACAAAGGTCTCGGTGTAGTTCATCAACGAAAATAACGTCAACGTTGATCGCGACTGTGTCGCGAGTTATTACCGTTGCATTTGAGGTGACGATGAGCAACGTTTGCCATCTCCGAGTGCGAGAGAGATAAAGGATAGGGCTCGCTGCGGAGCGAGAGAGAGCGCGGGAAAATTTTCGCATCGTTGTAAAAGTTGTACTTTTGTTATTTGATCATGGAAATTTCAAGAGATTCTCTCCACAATGTGGATGGTACCCCATAAGACGGTGTCACGCCCCATAAATAATCCGCAAAAAAAAAAGTTTAATACTTTGTCGCACTCAACGAATTATAATTGAATTATTATTGAATTATAATTATCCTGTAATTGTCGTGTGTCCTCGAAAAAAAACTACCGATGACGACATGAGCGACATGCAGCAACTGCCCCCCGGGACAATTGTTGTGAACGATCGATAAAACCCGTTGAGAAGCTTTTTCAATTCACGATGCTTTTGTTATTTGACGAAAACACCGATTCGCTCATCGATCAATAATGTGCTGTGCGGCATTGTTCGTTTGAAATAATCGTGGCCTTCAATTAATCCACGACGATGACAAATTGCACATTATCGATTTAACGGGGACCGAATATTACAAAATAAAAATAAAACAACAAGCTGCAAGTTGAAGCTTGTGATTGGTTTCCTTCGAATGGAAGGTAGTGAACAAATTCTATGAGTAATTCTATGATTCCTCTATGAGGAAGCATTTTTTTTGTTGAATCTTTGGGTTCCTGATATTCAAATAATTATCAGTGGCCACATAAAATTTCGGTTTATCGTTAAATTTGTCCGTGGATTTACACAAAATTTAATACTAAACAGCCCTGACCGTTAATTCGTGTGAATCTATGAGGTCGAGCATGGCAAGTGAAATATTTTTGAATCGGCAGAGGGACAAAATTGAAAAACTTGAATTTCTGCCAAATCCGAAGCATTCAGCCGATCTCCGCTAAATTTGATACATATCACGGCTAAATGATGTTCTATATTTTTGTGAAATTGAAGCTCAATCGGTCAAAGTTGATGAGAGTTATATTGACAAATTTGATTTTTCGAAAAATTCGAAATATCGTAAGATCGAAACTTCTCGATGGATTCGGCCTAAATGGAATACCAACCAACCTTGGGTACAAATCTATTCGTGAATAACTATTTGGACGAGTATCTCAAAATTTGCGATCGCTGGAGCGATAACGTTATTTTTTAACGAATTTGAAAACGATACAAAATCCGAACCGCAGCTTAAATCATGACGAAAATTATAGTCAATGAATGGATTATAGAGCTGCACATGCCTGAAAAATTTGGGGGCTGTGGTCAAAACCGTTTTCGAGTTATAGACGTTTTAATCTTGGGAGGCTATTGCCCACGCAGACACATTCGGACATTTTCTCGAAATGTGTTTTTGCGACGTTTTAGTACATTCCGAACATGGTGACCCAAAGATGTCGAATAAAAAAATTTCCCACCGTCCAATAGCTTCCTATATGAGAAACCAAAAGTTGGATTTTATAGAAATATTTGGAAAAATTAAATGGAAAAAAAAAAAAATTAAGCACAATCGGAAGCACAATGAATTGTAGCACGATGTGTCCCAATAGCATTTGGATCCCCAAGAAGACACACGCGACGATTTTTTTCAAATCTCTTCGTTCGTCACAATGAGAACAAATCGAGTGTGTGGCACGAGCTGCCGCTTTAATCATTATTTCACACAACCGCAAGATACAATTCGTCGCTCGACGAATTTCAATTTGGCACATGTGCAATACGAGTGTACGAGCGAACGTGAACAAGTCCGGGGGAGGGGCGGCAATGGGGGGGGGGGGGGGTGGTTGCACTGATTCGTTTGGTCGTCGGTGAATGAGATGAAAATTGCACGTGAATGAAAAAGCAACGAGACTAACGTTTCGAGTAAAATATAAGACCCCGGCAAAATAATGTTGGTTAACGGTTGGTTGTTGCACATTGCAAAAATAGAAAAAAGCATTAAGAAAATCTGAAAAAAAAATTGACATATAAAGTTTCCGAAATTTATTTATCATAAAAACGACAAACAACAAATGAACTCCTGGAAAATGCGGGAACTTTGAAATTTTGGCCTGGATCCAATCGACACCCCGTTAGAGTGAAAGGGTTGGGAATATTTAAAAAATAATAATAATAATATAACCAAAAAAGACTTCGAATGAAAAACGAACACCAACAACAACGGCAATAACGAAATATGAGAAAAACGACGAAACTGACGAATCGTTGCACTCTCAAATTCGCGAGTACGAACCGCCTAAGCCGAGACTAAATAATATCTAACTGTGAAGACTTGTGCTACGACGCGGAAGAACAAGAGCAGGTGTGTCTGAGTCTAAAATCTCTCGCAGCTCGTCAAACTCTTTCTCTCTCTCTCTCTCTGTGTGTCCCTCTTTCCTCGACGTTTCGTCGCCCAATCTATCCAAATCCAAGTCACACAAACTCTCACGAACCAACATCACCACTATAATTCATTATTCAAATTCGAAAAAAAAATTGAAAAAAAAAAAAAAAAAAAAATTTAATAGAAAAATCAAGCAACGAAACAATAAAATGATCGAAATATTTGTGTGTCACAAACGGTATACACGAAGTCACGTCACTTAACCGTTATCGAAGGCATGACAGGTGGAACAACGCGAAAGTCACGAGGCTGTTATTTTTTTTTCTCTTTCCTTTTTCGCGATGAGGTCGACGACGTTGTGACGAGTCCGATGTGTAGTTTACGAATGGTTGTAACTTGTAACACCGAAAACTCGTTATTGCGTAAAATAATTCCAGATTAATTTAGCGGTTACGAAGATTATTCACTTATTCACGATGATTGAAAAAAGAAAATGTTTGTAAAAAAAAAAACATTTTCATGAAACATCGGCCGCAAGATGGTCGAAAATGTGATTAGGTGCACAACAGCATGTGAAGCGATGACGAGAGTGACAACGATGACGATAACGACGACGACGACGACGAAGACGAGGAGGACAAGGAGGCATGACCCTGAAGCGCGACACGCGGCTCGCGGAGTACTGGATCGCGGGATGGTACTGGCCACTGGGCCAACCACCAAGCCAGTTGCGCCACGTATCACACACAGTGGACTAGCGCAGCAGCAGCACCAGCAGCAGAAGCAACAGCACCAGCAGCAGCACAAGCAGCAGCAGCAGCAACGGTAATGGAGAGTTTATGCGCACCCGGTATGTGGGCCGCGCAGAAAGAATAAGAAGAAAGGCGAGATCGAGTGGAAAGAGCGAGACGATGATGACGAAGACGACGACGATGATGATGATGATGATGATGAACCCCATGGTGGTTTCGAAGAGGGGTGAAGCCGACGAGTGTATCCTTGAGACATGGCAGACGCGGAATAACAGAATACGAAGCGGACTGTGAGAGTCAGCTGGTGCCGGCAGCGTGTCTCCGTTGCCATCTCGTTGGCCCAGCCACATACCTGTTCGATAAACGTCAAATACAAATTTTCATCGCACTCTCGAGTTTAACGGTCTTTACGATTTATGGAAGATTCGTCTAAAACAATTAGTCTAAAAGAATAATTCGCCTAATAACAATTCGTCTAATAACAATTCATCTAATAACAATTCGTCTAAAAGAACAATTCTTTTAAAAGAACAATCCGTCTAATAACAATTCTTCTAATAACAATTCGTCTAATAACAATTGGTTTGAAAGAACAATTCGTCTAATAACAATTTTTCTGAAAACAATTCGTATAATAGCAATTCGTCTAAAAACAATTCGTCTAATAACAATTCGTTTAATAACAATTCGTCTATTAACAATAGGTCTAACATCACGAAAAAACCCCATAGAATAAAAAATACCGACAAAGAACCCAAAGAACCAATCCCAAAGAAACTCCAAAGAAAGAAAGAAAAAAAAACACAAAAAACCAAAGGAACCGAAAGAAATAATCCCAAAGACACCTCGAAGAATAAAAAAATATTTTTATCATACGTTCTCGATGAATGATTTTGAATAAATTACTATACAAAATTTTGTTCTGTTTATTATTTTAGAGCAATTGTTATTAGACGAATTGCTTTAGATGAATTGCTTTGGACGAATTGGTTTGGACTAACCGGTCTTTACACATTTGTTATCATCGATTGGATTTTAAACCCGATTACGTAAGTTTTGTTTTGTTTTTGTGTTTTTTGTTTTTATTTGTAATAATTGTCATTCGCTTATGATGTAAGTAGTATATTGGGATGTTGATAGAAATTCATGGAATATGTCAATGAGAATTGTGGAATGTTTTGTTTGAATTTTGTTCCTTTTTTCTTTTTGCCGAAAATGATTGGATCGAATTTTCCAGCCGGTTATCAGTGCTGGACGGTAATAAATAGGCGTTTCTTTATTCCTATTTTTTTTTCATTCAATAATAGCCGTTCACCCATGATATAAATAGTATAATAGGATGGAAAGAAATTTATGAAATATGGAAATGGGAATGATGTAATGATCTGTTTGAAGTTCGTTTTTTTTTTCATTCGAAAATGATTCGATTGAATTTTCCGGCCGGTTATCGACGCTGGACGGTAAACATGCGTTTTTTTATTACCATTTTTTTTTTTTTTTCAAACCGGCGACTATTTTTTTTTCCCCGAGCCGGGAACTCAAATTATTCGCTCTCGTGACAATAATATACGCCGTATGATAATCAATTGAATAATTTATATATTTTCGTACGGTCACGCATAGATACTTAAACAATTTAAAACACAGTCTGGAATACCAATGGCCATCGTTGGAGTTTGTATGCGTGAATCATCATCAATTTATGGATTATCTAAAAATACAAATCGAATCCAAAAGAACGGACGATTTTTTTATATTTATTTTTATTTTCCGTTTTTCCGGCGCTGTTGTCAGAATTGAAAACTTTGTTGGAAACGCATTGATATGCCGCATACTTGAATCGGCCTCGAAATGAAGATTGTTTTTCGAAACGGCAAACGGTAGATCGCAGTGTGTTGTGGATACTGGTGTGTGCGTGTGTATACATATATATTTATGTGTATATATGAAAGGACATAAAACGAGATAAAGACCGTCGACGATGCGTAGAATCGAATGAACAAACAAGTTTGAGTATTATCTTGGTTGGTCGCACGATAGAGGCTCAACCGAGCGTTCGACCAAAGCACGTGGTCGAATCGCTTCGGATTCTTTCATTTTCGTTTCAATTTCGTAACCCACGATGATAATGTTCACACGATCGAAGAACGTTGCCAAATTGAAAAATTCGAGCGATTAAGTAATTAAAAGATTTTGTCATTATCTATATGGATATGTATATGGGAAAAGACGTCTAAAAACAATAAAAATACCAATTTTTTTTAAAGATATTGAGATATCGATTTTTTCATGAGAATAAATTATTTCTAAATTTTTTTTTCTTAAAACGCGAAAACATTGCCATATTCAGTTCTTTCGTTTATTTGATAGTTTCGACAATTTTGAATGAAAAAATTAATATTAGCAATGAAGTTGTTGTCATAAAATTATAAAATAATCTTCATTTTTTTAATTACAGAATACGAAAAAAAATATCATCGATTTAAAATATGCCAGAATTGCTGTCTTATTTAATATATGTACGCTGTTTTAAATTTTTAGGAGGAAGAGGGTGGGGGAATAATTTTGGAAAAAATCAGAGGATGTTTTTGGGCTAGCTCGAACTGATGAAAAAAATTAAATTAAGACGTCTTTTTCCATATATAATTTTACTCCGTGAGAATGTGCACAAGGTCTGACATCACGAGAAAAAAAATTGACGGAATATCCATGTCCTTGGATACTTAATACGAAAAGCTCGAAGCGGTTTCGGTTATTAATGTTAAAGCGATGTGTTCGAAAAGCTTTATCGTTCACGTCAGGCAGAAATATTCAGTCGAGTGAAATTGCAATGCATCTTTGCAAGGCCTTTGATTACGGGAGAGTCAAGGATCTGCGCATGGCACTATATCGATTGCGCACCATGGGAATGCAACGACCTGCTTCGTTCCACTGCCCTTAAACCCACATAAACGAACGCACTTGTCCGTGAATATTATTGTCGAGGGCGAATTCTAATCACGTACCGACGGGTCAATCGAACGCGTTATTCGATCGCTCGGACAGCTACACACGTGTGACCCGTAGATCCGTTATCCCGTGATTTATCGATGCAATTGGCTTTTACATTTCATATGATATCGCGAATTTTGTAAACAAATTGCACGAAAGCAATTTGTCGACTAGATATAATCTGTTTCTAATTTTGTTTTTTATGACTCTCTTCAGTTACATTGGGTAAAATTCAATTCAGCAACTTTCAATTGCAATATAAAATTCTTGCAAATTAAACAAAATGATTGGAATACAAAATTTTGAGCATCTTTCGAAACCTTTTTTTTTTTACAAAAACAATTTTCATAAACGCCAAAATATGTTTGAAAAAATGTTGAAATAAGAAAAAAAACCGACTTTCATTCATTAATATATTGCACCAAACTTTTTTGTGAGAAACTTATCCGGCCTTTTTAAGTATTTTAAATAATTTTCAACAAATTAAAAATTGTTTAAAAAACCGAATGGTTTAAAATATTTCACTTAACTCGAGGAAAATTAAATATTTTAAACATTCAAAAATTTTAATCAATTTTAGCGCGAAAAATTCAAGTTTTAACGGTTTTTTTTAAAATCACATAAAAAATTACATTTTGGCTATTACAAAAATATATTTTTGTAGAAAAAAAAATTTCGAATTATGATCACAATTTATTTTGAATTATTTTGTTGATTGCAAGATTTCGTTATGGCAATTAAAAGTTGTCAGGGTGAATGTGATTAAAGAGGATTAAATTGGATTCAAAATCAATATTTGCCAATGAACACATATGAATATTTTATGTATTGCATTATAGAATTTATGACAACGCGACCAACAGCGGATAGGAGTGGACGACGAGAAAGCAACCGTCGGCAGAACAGTTGGCACTTCGCGATGGTCGGCAGCACAAGCATCGCTTTTATTCGCTCGAGATAACGTTTTTCTTTGCTTTGCAGAAAATGACGAAACCACGGAGCAGCAGTCGGTACGATAGTCGGCCGACAGAGTGCGAAACTGTTTTATCGATATTGCGACTATTATTGACCGCGGGCGAGAAGTCGCGAGCGAAATTGGCTCGTACGGTCAGAAACAAGGATTTGTCAAAATGTCTTCGCATGGTAAGAATGATTTTGCACGGACAAAATAAATATAAAAATAGACCGATGACAAGACGATCTTTGGGTATCTCGAAGAGGAGTACGCTGACGCATCGAAGCATCCCTATAGCAGAATGGAACGCCGACGAAAGCACCGGTGAGCACTGAGGTTTTCTTCGAACCTCAAAAACACCGCAATTTTTGGGGGAAAGCACAAAAAATTGGTTTTTTGGTCCTTTTCCATCGGAAACACCGAATTTTGGTCGGAAGCACGGAAAAAGCACCGAAAAAGACATTTTCGAACATCGAACACCGGAATTTTGGTCAAAAACATTGAAAATGGGGTTTTAGGTGCTTTTTCGTCAAAAACACCGAATTTTCATCGAAAGCACAGAAAATGACATTTTCGAACATTAAAAACACCGGAATTTTAATCAAAAGCACAAATGATCGGTTTTTCGGTGCTTTTTTTTTGTCGAAAGCACCAAATTCTTGTCGAAAGCACCGAAAGAGCACCTAGAAGACATTTTCGAACATTAAAAACACCGAAACTTTGGTCAAAAACACCGAATATTGGTTTTTTGGTGAATTTTGTCAAAAACACCAAATTTTAGTCGGAAGCACCGAAAAAGGTGCTTTTTCGGTACCTTACACCGAAATTCCGGTGTTTCTAATGTTCGCTGCTAGGGACTTGTCCACGCAAGACTACGGATAATAAACATCGCTATTGACCCGATTAATCGTTCGCAAACGACTCAATAATTGGACGACGATCGGTCGTGAAATTGATTGAAACGATTTTATTATCGAACGATCTGATCGTTCGTTCATTCCTCATCCATCGATGACTCGCGACATTTCGTCGTATCTGTGCAACGTATGATACCGTTATATCCGATCGATTTGTACGATTTGGTGTCGATCGTTATGCCACCGATTGTTGGATTCCCCGGAAAAAAATGCGAAAAATGGTATTTGCCTTGTTCGGCCTCGTTATAAACATAGTTTACGACTTCGACCGGATTTTAGTTTGCCACTTTCTCGCAACCGGCGTCGCATCCGACACCCGTCGAATCGATGAGTCGGCGTGCCGGCGTACGTGCAAACCGTCACGTTTCACTCGCAACTTTAATCAAGCAGCACTTTGTGAAAAAAAAAAAATCTCAAACGTGTATCAAGATCGTGCGGATTTTTAATGTAAAAAAATATGCATTTTTTCTCGTATGTCTAAACGATACTGTCATTAAGGGGGTACATCTGTGTGGATTGCCGAAAAACATGGGTGAACTTTGGGAATTATTATCTCAAAAACTATTGGCCCGATTGAATTCATGTTGGTTTTATTCGAAACTATATAGATTGAGGTATGTTGACGAATTTTTGGTTGAATGTATAGTGAATGGAAGCGCTGTTATTCTGGCCGGCGTAAAATAACTTTTTCAAAGTCGGTTCCCACTTTTTTTTAGATAACGGATTGACCGATTTCTTTAGAATTTGGACACAATGTGCACGGATAGATAATGAAGTTCGGGACGTAGGATTTTTTTTAAAACTAATTTATTTTTTTTTTATCAATCAACAAAGGTTGTAAATTGAGGTTTAAAAGTGAATTTTAACTTCAATCAAGCGCCATATTGTGAAAAAAACAATCCTACGTGCCGAACAGCACAAGACGTTACACTTTGAGAATCTTCTTGAAATTTTTGTTTCCGACCAACCGACTGCCAGAAAAAGTGAGAAACCGCAAACCGTGCCGACGACGAAGTTATTTTACGCCGGCCAGAATAACAGTGCTCCCATTCACTATACATTCAAACGAAATTCCGTCAACATACCTCAATATATATACTTCCGAATAAAACCAACATGAATTCAATCGGACAAATAGTTTTTGAGACAATAATTCCCAAAATTCACCTATTTTTTTGGCAATCTACACAGTTGTACCCTCTTAATCAATTATGGTATTTAAAAATTATTTTTTCAATCCGACCGCTTTCGAGAACGCATCATTGAATGCTCGCGAAGCGAGTCTGAAGTAACCGATTTCAGGCGAGAGAGCTTCACTCGCATAAAAATGAGCGTTTTAACGAAGGGGGGGGCGAACAAATTAGTTTTTATTCGATAAAATACGTAATAAAATATGTAACTTACTCCTCGTGCGTCTCTGAATAATATTGCCGCGTGAGCCGGATCCAAACACGCGTCCGAAGCTCTGTGGGGTATCGCCGGTGTTCCGAGGGATAATCTTCTCGTTCCAGGCTCCAAAGAACCTCTTCTGATTGCTCCTGAAATTATTATTATTTATTTATTCATTTTTTTATCGAACGTGACAATATTGGTTTATTTTTTATTCAAACATGATGATATTTATATAAGCGAAAACGTCGATTAAAGGACAAGATTGGGCTTTACTATCTGGAATCTTTGTGATATTTGCGCAGCTTGCATTTTGAAAAACGAATTCACAAGTTTCATTCACATTCGTTTTTTTTTCTATTATTTTAGTAGTTGTCGATTAACGTATTTTTTTTACTTCACATACTTACGCTGATTAAAAAAAAAGCTTCTCGAAAAAAGTATTCACATTTATTTCTTAATTCGGCCAATGGCCGAAAACAGAGCTTTTTAACTCGATTTTCATAGATTTTTGACGGTCGAAATGGAAAAGGGATTTTTTTTTCAATTGCTTGAGGCAACTTTACGTCGAAAACACATTTCGAAAATATATTTTTCATCGGCGTAAGTTCATGAAAAAAATTTTTTTAAAAAGGTTCATTAACATCTGTCAAAATAACAGGAAAAAAAATCTGAAAAAAAAAGTGTGAATTTGTTTTACAACATGGATTCAAGCTGCGTAAATATCACGAGGATCCGAGATAGCGAATCCCAAAGTTGCCCGATCATCAGCATTTTCGTTTATACATATATGTATCATATGTTTGTTTTGATTTTTTCAAAATTGTAATGTTTATTTTATTTCGATTGAGATTTGAGGTTGCGTCGAGGTAAAGTCGTGATTTTGCAATTTTTTCGTTTCGATATCGCTGTGAAAACAAACCGCCGAGACGATAAGCTAACGTTGACAAAACGATCCCAAGCAGTCTGCCGGTCGACCGTAAAACTGCAACAGCATCATCGAAGATAAACGGAGGGGAAAAAAGATTTAAATTTAAAAAAAAATAGAGAGAGAAGAAAAAAAAACCGTTTTGGTTGCATTAATGCGTAGTCCGATACAACGATCGTGTTATCAAGTAGGTTGTGTTTACGCATCTCGAATTTCCTCTGTCTCCAGAATTTTCTCACCGATTTGCATCTGTGGAATTCGCATCACGTGACCTCGATCGTGTGCCTCGAACGCACTATTAATCGAGTTTTATCGTTATCTTACCGGTGTCCCTCGACGCCACATTTGAAATGACATATCAAAGCTCGACAATTTTCACTATGACGAAATTATATAAACAAAATGGTTTATTTGACTGTAACAAAACGCGAGCATCGTTAATTTTCAACGTATCATAAATTTCGAATCTACCGAAATAATTTTATAGACTCGAATGTTTATTTTGCGCAATCGAAAGACGACACTTTTCCATTGGCTCGGAAATCGGCGACACGAAAATATGGTGGAGAGTCGAACGCGAGTTATATTTTAAGACGCGGAAGTAATTTTCAATCCCACGAGAGTTCGGATCAATTTTCATCACAACGAGCGCGTTGGGGCGTTTGAATTGATAATTATTCAAAGTGTTTCCGATCCATTTTCGTCGAAACAATGAAACGTCGTTTGCACGTTTCACCTGCTGCCAGAAACGTGTCTCACCGCTTGGCCGTGGAATAATTTCGCGATTGTCCCGCAGTGCGCAAAAGCCTAGCTAAGCTGTCGGGTGTTTAAGGTGGTATAAAACAGTGAACAACGAGTCGTGCAATTTTTGTTTATTTTTTTTTTGCTCACCCCATCGAGTGAGGTGTCTTTTGACAGATCTTCACGAATGCAATTTAAAATGTTCCGAGACTTTTTTTATTTCAACCCTTCAGTCACGAGACATTCCCTTTCAAAGTCGTAATCAAATTGTCCCCCGCCCCCTCTAAGTTCTGAACTATCGATTCGAAAAAATCGGAAAAAATTCAAGGATGCAGATTTTCATAAGTGAATTCAATCAAAATTATAACGAGCACTGTGGCAAACATAGTTTGCGAAAAGTATAAAAATAAAAAAATTTCCGTCGATGCTTTTGTGGTGATTGGATCTATCGTCAATGGTTACTATACAATGACCACGGAACCCTATCGTGTGCTTGCCCAATACGCTACTTGACTAATTTTTTTTTCACGACCTATTCAGAGAGCGCATTTTTTTTGTGGCTTTTTTTTAATTAAAAATAGAGAAACTTTACCACTTAGTTTGCGAAGATATTTGTTGTTCACATTAGGCAAATTAAGCCTTAAACCCACTACGTTTTTTCGGCACCTTTTAACTCACTATGGGGGTCGTTTTCTTGGACCAGTAAACCTGGCTTTTTTTTTAGCAGGAAACTGCTTTGAAAAATCTGAAAAAATTCGTGAAAGTTCTTTCAATCTTCAAATTCAAGTCCCAATTTTAATATTTCGGAAAGAATTATTGTTTCACGTAGTTTTTTCGTGAATAAAAATATGGCGGTACGTGACCAAAAGAATCCAAAGAACCTGAAGATCCCAAAGGGTCGAAAACTACCCCCGTAGTGGGTTTAAGGATTAACATGAGCGGTACGGCGCAGACTCGATAAGATTGCGAGCAACCTAGTTGAGCAAGTCCCTAAAAATACCTACTATCAGAAACATCGTATAATTTTGAGCATTGTTGCAAATTTTATAGATGGTTGCCCACACAATTTTTGTTCAAGCCAGGGCTGGCTCCTCCCTCGATGGGGACCTGTGTCACTCTCTTCTCAGTTATTGTGTATTAGTTAGTTAAAGTTCAAAATTCGGTTCCCGAAAACTTATTCACGACGCAGTACTGCGGCAAGTATCGACGAAGGCGACGCGTGTGGTGTACATTTTTTACACTACACGCAATTCCACACACAACATTCTTCACTTTGTCGGTGATAATTTATTTTGGCCGAACTTTCCTCGGCCCTTTTTTTTCTAATTCATCGATGAATCTTTCTTTATCTCGCATTTGATCGACAGTTGACCCAACTTCCAAAGCTCCGTGATAATTTCAAACACAGCTGACGTCGAAAACTGGTCCTCACGCTCGTAGGTGCCGCTCTCATTAAAGTGCAATGTTGCAACGTCTCAACCTGCATTCCGGCGTGTTAACATAGCACCGAAAAATCAATGTTCAACCCTAGAATACTGAGCCTTCCGGGGTCAGCTGCTTAGTTCTAACTTGGGGTAACTCGTTACCCCACAACTGCACCTATCTTTGCCTCAGACAATAAGAAACAGATTGCTGCTAATTCTTTTCAATTTGCAAAATTCCATAAATGGAAAAATACATTTGCGACAATAAAAAAAAATCGCTGAAAAATTTAAACAGGTAAAAGTTTAAAACCTCGCTGGGGTGACGAGTTACGCTGATTTAGAACTCTGAGATTATAATCATTGTGAGTGCCCAAATCGTTATTTTTTTTATCCGACAATATTAAATAATCTTTAAATGATAATTGTTTATAGGTCAAAATTTATTGATTTCAATTATCAAAATAATTGCTCGATTTTAAGCGGAATATAACCAATTCTATGGTGCAATTAGTAGCTGAAGGTCTATTTCAGTGTCGTGGATATAATTTTGAGATGTTACTTGAGTTTGACGCTTTCTACAGAAGAGCAATATACACATGTAGTCGGTTACTCGACTTTGGTCTAAAACTGGTACACCACCTTAAAGCAGAGCGAAACCAAAGGATGAAGAAGGGTCGCGAGAGCGATCACACAGCATCAGCAGCTGCATTAAAGCTTTCGCGTGACTAATCTCGTAACCAGTCGAAAACTCGCGCGTAAGTGCTCGGATCTACAATTTCACTCGAATTTTACAACTGAAAATAGTCTCCAAATTGTAGAATGAGTCGATCGTTAAAAAAAAGCGAATTTAACGGATGTCCCGTGATTTTAAATAGACGTGACTCAATTTACGATTGACGATTTTACGGATAAATATAAATGACGAACATCCACGAATGACTAAACCGTTGGACGGTTGCGCAAGATGCGACCGGGATTTGCACTTTGGTTCTCGGCCTATTCAACGATGGAAAATTAGATGCACGGCAGGTCATGATCGGGTGTTGCAAAATCAATTGTATTTATTGTGTTTTTTTTTCTTTTTCATTTCCAAGCTTGAAGACGATAACGACCGAATTTTTATAGCAACATTATTAATCCCATCAGTGTATCGTTGTTTTTCGCATCACTTGTGTGCATCGTCTTGTCGAATCGAGCCAAGGCTTAGAAAATAGAAAATTTCATCCTAAAAATCTGAGCAAATTGATGAATGAAGCTCAAGGTTTTTACTTCACCATGAAATGTTTAAACATGAAATTTACGAAATGTATTTATCATGAAAATAACAATAAAAAAAAATGAACTCCTCAAAAATGTGGAAACTTTGAAATTTTTGCTTGGGTCCAATCGACACCACGATACACTGATAGGGTTGAGATTTTCTATGTTCAACTCTAGACCCGAGTTCCAGAGAGTCCTACATTACCGACGTTGTTGAATAACAATTTTTTTTCCTCCATTTCTTTTGGGAAATAATTTATATTCGTTATATAATTATAGTTAATTGTAATTTGCTCCATGAATTATTAATAAATTCTCGATAAATCGATGGAGCAAATTATAATCGATATAAATTAATTCGAAAATAAATAAATGAAAGAATATGTGGTTGTGACAACTCGAGTGGGTACCAACCTGTCAACGAGGAGAAAAGAAGAAAGAAGAATGAGAGAAAGAGAAAAAAAACACCGTAACAATGAAGAAGAATGAAATGAGGCCCTGCAAACGGGTGCAACGGGGTCAAGGCTAAATGGTCGGTACAAGTATCGTACAGGGGTCGCGGTGCATCGAGGACCACTGTCCCGCTTACGAATCTGCATTAATAATGCGACAAGTTGCTCTCGAGAAATCCCCCCCCTTCTTCACCCCCCGAAACACAAATAGATTCTCGTGCGGGAGCCGAACGAGGGCCCAGCAACGTACCACCGACCGTCGCATAATTTAAACAAAATTTTCCATGCACTTTATTCAGATTTTTTAAAAATGTTTTGCTGAATTTACATTAGCACGTGCGCAAACGTGTGAAAACCAATTATCAATTTTAAACAGACGAGTGAAGAGAGAGAGAGAGAGAGAGAGAGAGAAAATATATATTATGAAAGAATTGTAAATATAATAATACGAAGCGGCATCTCGAGGTGGGAAAACGTATTTCGAGGTACAGAGGTACACACACGTCTCGGTCGTGACGATTACGCAATAAATAAAAAGCCACCGACGCCGACGTCGCACAGTAGCGGCAAACGTGTCGTCAACAATAAAAGCGGCAAACGTTTGCCAAAGATGAGACCGAGAGACGCCTCGACGACGCTCTTAGGAAGGCACGTGCCGATTTATATATTTATATACTTATGATATATATATATATATGAGGGTGTTAGTTAAAAATGGAATATTTAGCGCTCGGCCGTAGTTTTGTTTTTGGTGAAAGAAAACGAGAACTTATTTAGTTTTGCGAATGAAAAATGATAAAAACAGAAGCCGCGTCGCGATCAAAATTAATTTTTTTAGATGAAATTGCACTTTTTTTTGGGAATATCTAATGAAGTATGGAGATTTGGGGGAAAAACCACGAGAATAATTATACAGGAAATTAAATTCTCTATAAAAAAGGATTCTACCTTTTATCACGAAAAATTCGCACAGATATTTGGAATAAAACTGTTCCTGGAATTCATCGGTAGTGAGCATTTTGGTAATTACCAATCATGAAAAATATTATTTTCTACGAAATAGATGAAAACAAAATAAAAAATGTTAATCATTAATATGTTATAACCAGATACGATCATTGTATCGAAATATTTTCGAAGAATACACAGTTTAAAAAAATGATTGTAATATTTTTTTTTATAGGAAATTTAATTTCCTCTCAAAGAATTCTCATGGTTTTCATCCCAAATCTGCATATTTCATGAGATATTATAAAAAAAAACTGCAAATTTATCTAAAAAAAATGACTTTGATCATGATTAGGCACCTACTTTTTATTTAAAAAAAACCAAATAAGTCTTCCTTTTCTTTCGCAAAAAATGAACTTTCTACGGTGGGACGTTCAAGACTTCATTTTCAACGATCACCCGAATACATATTATATATATTGATATATTTTTTTATTGCGAACAGTTTCCGTGAACGGATAGACTCTCAACGTCCACATCATCGTGCGTTCTTTCTGATATTTCAAATGTTCGTTGAAGCTAGTCGACGAACGACTTCAGTTACCACAGACAACTCTCCCGTTTTTTTCATTGTCACTCATAATGTTTTACCTTGCCGTAGAATACTCTCGTAGATTCTGTAAGTGGTTTCGCAATCGGGTGCGATAACCGGAAGTCTCGCTGATCCATCCAAACTTTGGCTCCGATTGCGAAATTCTTCCTCCTTATCCTCCTTGGGTGTGTCCTGACACTCGCTCTGCCGTCTTATATGACCGATTCTACGTCCGAAGTAACGTATCATATCTTGAATACCGTGATGATGATGATGATGATGCTGCTGCTTGTCGGTCTCGCCCGTGGGACTGTCCGAAACGGGTGAGGTGGCGCCACTGTTGGTCGCACCGAGGGACAACTGATGCTGCAATCGATGAGGATGATGATACTGATTCTGCTGGCTTCCGGTATGATGCAACGGATAAAGTGGATTATTGTGATGATTATGATGATGATGATGATGATGACCCGACGTTGGGCCGTGACTGCCGTTACCGTGAACCGTGTGATAAACGGATTGATTAACATGATGAAACGGAATTCCGGAACCGTAATTCGACGACGACGAACCGTGACTCGAACCGTAAGAATTCGACGATCCGTAAGAATACGTCGAACTAACCGAACCACGTGACGCTTGACGATCGTTCAAATACAATCTGCCAACTTCGTGATTGGGTTTTTGTATGTTCGTCAAATCTTGTATCAATTTTGCATCGGCGTGATAAATTGGTTTTTTGTTGTTTTCGTTGGTGACGTTTTTGGACTCGTGATTGTGGGAACTCGAGCCGTGATGGGACAACAGATGCGTTATTCCGTGCATCGTGCGATGTGTCACTGGACGGGGGACGACGACGAAAAGATGCAAAATCGATGATCACCAATCGTTGCACGATCGAAGAATTTTTCACGCGAGAAATTGAACCAGATTCAAGATTTTTTTATCTCACGTGCTCGAGCGTTTGTCATTATTATTATTATTATTATTGTTTCTTCTTGTTTTCGGGTTGTAGTATGATTTTTTTTACTTTGTTTATTTTTCGTCGCACGAAATGTTGTATATTTTTATGCACTGTCTGTGGAACTGACTGTAGAACTTTCTGAAAATCAAGAAGGTGAAAAGCACAAATTTTTTTTATACTGTATTTGTCGATTTTGTCTTGCCACATGTTTCACTGCTGGAATTTTTGTTAATTCAGAGTACCATAATGTCTGGATTTTTAAGTTGGTGAAAAAACGATGACTCGAAAAATCTCAACAAAAAAAAATATCCCACGAGATTGTTTTTTTTTTCTTTGGAGGAAGAATCTTTTCACAATCTTTTTTGGGGGTTAAAATTTCTGCGATTTAGAAATCGACGTTTGATTTCTGCTCCAGTTTCGCAGCGAAATGGAACAGGACGTTCTGGCACGAATTTCAAAGAGGCGTCGCCCTGATTTTCACGGGCATTTGGGTCGACAATGACAATGGTTTACGCCGGGAGTCCTGATACGGCTTGCGGCGGGGTACGCGGTTGCCGAGAGACATGGAAAAGTGGAACGTATCGATCAGAGGAAGTCAGGAGCCAACGAGCGACCCATCACCCCGGTTACTGCCGGCCTTTCGGATACGCTTCTGCATCCGTCACGACTCCCCCCCCATCGCGTATCAAAGAAATTCCGTGACTATGACCTGAAACCTTTCGATTGTTTGGTCGTCGATGACCCATCGTGGAATCGCGGATCAATCGCCGAACAAAAATCCGACCGTTTCGTGAAACGCGATTCATCGCGAAACAAGAAGGGGTGCCCGTGAGTCGAAAGTTTCACCTTTTATTTCGACTTATTTCACCTTACAAGTCCGCATTGGAAGGTCAAGTCAGTTTGAAATATATTTTCACCTTCGTTTCAACCTCAATGCAGTGTCGAAATATTTTTCATCTTTTTTTCACCCTCCGAGTTAGGGTGATGATTTTTCTTTCAGTTATTTCACCTTCCAAATGACGTTAAACATTTTTGTTTCGTCATCTCACCTTCGTTTCCACCTTCCAAACTTGAAAAATGGGAAATAAATTCAGGTTTTTAGGGTGAAATGAAGTTGAAAATTAGTCAATAATTACTTATAAGTTCATCCCTACTTTTAATCTCCTTCGCCCTAAATGGAATGTTCTGAATGGATCATTCGTGTCCTCCCAAATTTATTATAATGTCATGCTCCACCCTTTACAGCTATTTTGAATTTTTTTTATGACATACAACAGTTTTAAAATGTAATATAATAATTGTAAAGTGAAGTAGAATAGTTAAACAATATTTCAAAATGTTCGCTGAATTTTTACTAAATTTTTTAGATACAATCGATAGGCAAGAAAAAATCCAATGGACACGAGTGACCCCACGACGGCGATAACGTATGTCAAAAAAAAAACACGACGGCGGTTTGGGGTTGAAAAATAAAAATGAAACAATAATAATCATTTCGAACGGTTACAGCAGCGATTTTAGTTCATTTCCGCCAAGTCCGACCTTCCTCATTACTTCCGTAAACATCAAACTCGGAATTCCAATGATGGAATAATTTTCACAATGCCACGAAACAATGACAATCGAATCAATTTCGATACCTTGATTCGAAATATATTCATTTATGTCGGATTGACAAACGATTGGGTAAGTGAATTTTGCAATTCATGGAATAGCAAGGTTCTCTCCATTCGAGGGGTTATATCTAGTTGTTTGCGAGAAAATTGAAGGATTTTAATGATTCATCGATTACAACATATATCGAGGTACTTATAGGTATTTTTTCATGAAGAAATTAATATTTTATTTACAATTCGTTTGAGTACAAATGCATTTATACGATTTTTTTCATGAAACAATTATGCAAGTACATCCAATATATGTTGTAACTGATACTGTATAGTGTATTCTGATAAAATTATGTTAACATGACTAAAAAAAAAATCATGAAAATCCCTCAATTTGCCAACAACTAAAAAAATAACCCCTTTAAAAAATTGATGACATTGACCTTGACTTAGTAAAATATCTTCTAAAATTCACAATAGTCATGAACAAATAAATGTGCAATAAACTTCTGAAACGGCCATTGAATCATAAAAACAAAACCACGAAATGTATTCTAGAATTTTTTTTTTTTCATATTTTTCTCATGTCAATATTTTCAAATTGTGATGCAAACATCAACAACAAAACTTAAAGGGCGCAGTGAGAGTGACGGTGTCTAATGAGATCGAGTTGAAAAAAAAAAAAAACAAAACTATCGAGACACCTAAAAATTAATTTTACATATTCATAGCAACATTCGATGACCGATTCGATCGAATGTATTACGAATTCTCGTGGTGAATGGAAAATGGAATATATTATTTCATCGGGCGAGGCACAACGAAAAAAATTCGATTTAGTAACTTTACGGTATGCCCTCGGTGCTGCCGGAAGCGCATGAAGCTCGGATTGGCCAGTTGGTCGTAGCGATATTATCGTCAAAAACCGCAGGCGAAGCGAAATTAGAAGCCACGAAGCTCATGAATACCTCTTCCCTCCCTCCCTCCCCTCCGCCCCCTCTCTGCTCTTTCCGCAGCTGCATTCTTAGACTCGTTATTCTTCGCTGGCCCCATCACCTTCAATCACCTTCTTCTTTTACTCCGTCGCAAAACGCTCGACGCATCGCCCAAACACGTTCAAGAGAAAGAAGAAAAATAAAAAAGAAAAGAAAGAAGAAGAAAAAAAATCACTATGCAGTGCAAATAACTCTGGTGAGCTCCGACTCGTTCGTCGTCGTCGTCGTCGTCGTCGTTCGTCTCGGTATCGCACTCGAAGCTCCGGTGACTCACGCTATCTCGTATCGCTCCAGAGGTTCGCACAGGGTTACGATAGAAGACCGATTGCAAGACCGGGACGGGATGAGGGCGGCGGGGGTGTCGTCGTTGCGTGAGATACCGAATTTCGAAGCTAAGAAATTCGTCAATGGCAATAATACATCAACGATAACAATACGTCCATTGTAAATTGGGATAATATATATGTATATATGTATATGAGCACCACACCATCGATTCGACTACCGAATTTCGAGATTCGATGTCAGCGATCTTTTTGTAACTCTCACAAAAGTCCCCATTGAGAGAAATGAAGTATCACTTTTTTTTTCTAGATTTTTCACTTGGTTCTTTTCGATGAAATCGTATGGATAATTCTGGGAATCATCCGTGTAATTTTTTTCTGATCAATTTCTCAATGTTTTTTTATAATACAGTTTTTTTTTCAAAATTTCAATTTTTTTTTTTTTATATAAATATTATTGATGTTTCAAGGTCATCGATCTACGTTTGGGTACCAAATTTCATCTCAATGGTTTCGTAGATTTCTACGGAACTCTAAAAATGAGTCTTGACCAAGTTTTCTGTGTAAAAAAAAATACTAATTTTCGAAGAAAAGTTGGTCAAAATTATTCTTCTTTTTATTATCAAAACACATTGATAAATTAATCAGAAAAAAAATTCATGAAAAATTCACAGAATTACCCATAAAGTTACATCGAAAATAACCAAATTTATTTCTCGATGGGGACTTTCAAAAAATTGGTACTCGAATTGGTGGCAAGAATCTTATACATATATATGTAATTTTTTTTTCTTTTCGACTTGCGAAAATGAGATAGTCGCAATGGGTTTTTGGATGGAATTTTTTATAATCTCGAGAGAATCGGAGAGTGAAAGAAGATATCGTGAAATAATGGAAACGTTTATCGGGATGTCGACGGTAAATTGAATATCTGTCGAAATGGGTTTTCGAGACCAGACCCCAGGACGAACGTCACACGTGTAGATGTGGCTCGCACGCGGTTCTCGTACGTCGAGATTCGATACCACGATTGAACACCGTCTGCAATATGGATTGGCGTGTGTGACAGAAAAGACAGCTGTAGCCTGTCGTATGTGCGAAAATCGCCTCGCCCATTCGTGACAAATATATAAGAAGAGGGACGTCCCAAATCACCGGATTAAAGCTCTTTTATCCCCCCCGATGTGGTCGATGGATTTTTTCAGTATCTTTTAGATCCTAAGACCTCACTATATTTTTCCACCCCCCCCCTTTTTTATCGAGAGGTGCTATTTCCACCGTTTTTAATTGGATGACATTTTTTTCCCAGATACTCTATCAAAATTGAGGAACTTTTCTCAAGAAATTGGATTAGGCTGAATTGGAAATTGGATGTTGCTAATTTTTTTATTTAAAATTTAAAAAAAAAACAACTTTTGTTGTTTCAATTTCTGCAAAATTCGAGTTATTTCGGAATGTCGATACATGATAATGGTTTCCTATCTGAAAAAAAAAGAAGGAAGATGAAAACCATCTTGGAAAAAAATCGATATCTTGATTATTTTTTATATCAAATCGATATTTCAATTATTTTCGATGGAAAATCGATTATTCGATTATTTGTTACGAAAAAAATGGATTTTTTTATGTTCCATCTAGGAAACCATTATTCTTATACATTGGAATTTCGAAAAAATTTGCATTTTTGCAAAATAGCAACAAAAAAAACTTGCATTTTCGCAAAAATAAAAAAAAAACTTGAAACAAAATTAGTGAGGTCGTAGGACCCAAAAATACTAAAAAAAAAAAAATATATCGACCACATCGTGATTTGGGACATCCCTCCCAACATAAATATATCACACGCGCGCGCTAGCGATTGTCTCGCGTCGTGAGGCGTTCGCCCCGCGGAGTCAACGATTCGATAATGCGAATTAACCGAATGATTATTCGCGTCACGTGCGCAAGATTATAATTGGGGGTCGTACGGAGGACGTGTGTGCTATATATTATATCCGCATGCTAATAATTCGTGCGCTAGACGCGCGAATGTCGCGGCATAACGCTCCGTCGAATATCGCCTCACTAATTTCTTCGATGATCGTTGAAATCGCGTTTAAAGGTGCCGTCTAACGTAACACACACACACATACGAACGGTAAACAGGAAGAAGGAAACGCATGTGAACAACCATAATCGTGGGTGCCAATCGTCTAAGACACAATTTGTTCTTTTTTTTTCTTCTTTTTTTTTCATTTCGCATTCACATCGATTCATGTATTTCGCGTTTCTCGTCTGACCGGTTTTTTGTTTTTTTTTTTTCCAATTTTCAATTTTTATATTTAATATTCAACGAAATTGCGCCGAACGTGCACCGGAAGTTTGAATGAACGTGCGTCGAAACGGTCAGACGGTGTGTAGTAGCCGAGTACGCGTTATCGATCGTTCTGCGTCTGCTCCTCCGTTCTCTCAATTTCCTCCCCCATTTCGTCGTTCGACGAAGGGGTTTGCACCCTCGCGTTTCAAGGTCGAAACAGTGGTGCAGGTAAAGGGCAAATTTTCGGCCACGAGCGATTGATCGTTCAAACGTTGTCCGCTCGAATGTATAATATAAACATATACATAATTTCACACTTGAACGAGAAATCGTTTGATTTCTAACTTCTTTACTAAAAATAACGTTATTCAAATTCTTTTTTTTCTTTTTTTCGTTGATTCCGTTGTTTACGAGAATAATTCATTCGAACAGAGAGCCGTTCAATGCCAGCCACTATGTTGAATAATTTTCTCGGAGATCGAGCAGCATTCTTGACGAAGCGTTTTTTTTTTTTATTTTTTTTTTTTTAACGATCGATCGGTTTTGACGACTCGCGGCGAGACCGACCGCGGATTGTCGGAGGTAAATTTTCCACTGATTTTTTTTTTTTTTTTTTTTACGTTGCGCTGGCTCGCAGAGCAATACCGACACGCAAACCGTGCGTAAGCCGACAAACACGGTACGATGAAAGACGCGACTACGGTTCGAGCTCAAGATGGAGCAATAACATTTTTTTTTTTTTTTAACTAACTCATTGAACTGTGATTACGCGTCCCGAAGCGACCAATTGTCCGGACTTTTGACCGTTCCCCTATGAGAGGCTGCAAAACGGTGGATTATCGTGTCGTCATTGAATTTTTATCCTGTTGAATGCCCGGTAGGTGTTTTGTAATCGACTAACGAGTCGTCGCGTGACAACAACGACGAAAAAAGAAAAAACAAACAATTATTGCGCGTGGTATATCGTATGATTTTTAATGTATTCTCAAATGGCTGACAAAAAATTACGCGATCCTTGTGGACCCCACTTTCGATGCCCGAGGCTCATTATTGTTATTATTGTCGTTTTTTTGTTTCGTTTTTTTTTTTTTGTATTTTGTATTTTGTATTTAGTATTTTACATTTTGTATTTTTGTATTTTTTATTTTATATTTTGTTTTGTTTTGTTTTTTTTTTTTTTTTTTTTCTCATTTTAGACGAAATTTATAATTTCCTAGCTATCAATTACGAGTACGAAGTGTTTCGGAGGGAACGAAAAAGGAAAAAAAAAATATTACCCTTCAACGGTTATAGGTGATGAAAAATATTTTTACTCCGTGGGTTTCGGAGTCGGTACTCCGCTTCCGGTACGTGCGAACGAACGATGAACGAAAGCCCCACGGAGCACACGCGAGAGAGGTACCCCAACAACGCGGATCACGAGCGCGGGGATCACTTGCTCCCTTTTATTTTTATTCTCTTTTTTTTTTCGTTTTTTTTTTATTTCTCCTTCCGAAACTGGTTATTTCAAGGCCAAGGAGCGAAACGAGAGGGGCCCGTGGCCACACGTGCTTCCCCCGTTTTCGCGAAGAGAGACGCGTGGTGTGGCCGAAACAACCGGCAAACCCCCTCACGCTCCCCTGACGCCTTTTTCTTTTTTTTTTTTGGGTGCAATAAAATTGCAGGCGGACAGGATTCGCGACCCATTAACACACAAAAACATATGCGCCCACCCTACCAGGGACTGTCTGTCGACGTGACCAAAATTGTCGACGTGAAAAATTAATTTTCCAACCGATATCAAATAAAAAAAAATTTGTTGGGAGGATGAAGACGATTTTGATCTTCCTCATAGAGGAGGCTATGTAACGGTGGGATTCTTTTTTACTCGAGATCTTTGTGTTATCATCTTAAGAATGTGCTAAAACGTCGAGAAAACACATTTGGAGAAAATGTGTGCGTGTGTGTGTGTAATGGCCTCCCAAAATTCAAAAGTCCACAACTCGAGAACGGTTTCAGCTACAGCCCCCAAATTTTGCAGGAATGTGCAGCTCTATAATCCCTTCATTGACTATAATTTTCGTCACGATTCAAGCTGCGGCTCGGATTTCATATCGTTTTCAAATTCGCAAAAAAGAACGTTATCACTCCAGCGATTGCAAATTTTGAGATACTCGTCCAAATAGTTATTCACGAATAGATTTGTACCCAAGGTTGGTTGGTATTCCATTTGGGCCGAATCCATCGAGAAGTTTCGATCTTACGATATTTCGAATTTTTCGAAAAAATCAAATTTTTCAATACAACTCTCATCAACTTTGACCGATTGCTTTAACTTCACGAAAGTATAGAACATCATTAAGCCGTGATATTTATCAAATTTAGCGGAGACATCGGCTGAATGCTTCGGATTTGTCAGAAATTCAGGTTTTTCAATTTTGTCCCTCTGCCGATTTAAAAATATTTCACTTGCCATGCTCAATCTCATAGATCCACACGAATCAACGGCCAGGGCAGTTCAATATAAAATTTGGTGCAAATCCACTAGCACGTTCAAATCCGAGAACCAAATGAAAATCTTCATCCACCCACTAACGAATATTCAATTATCAAAACAAGCTGCAAGTTGCAACTAAAAATTTCCTTCCTCCAAATCGTACATATATAGTGTATGACCATTCGGAAGAAGCAAGTTCCAAGTTTCAACTGGTTTTTTTTCCCTCGCTAAATGCGTCGTTGAAGAGAAAAAAAAAGCAAAGGAAAGGAAAGGAGGAATAAAAACAAAATAAAAAATGTCGTCGCTCGTGTGTGAATGGGGTGCAGTGACCAGTGTGGCAACGGAAACTGCGCTTCGCACGAAAATACAACAAAGAAAGATTCTCCGGCTTCAGCGGAAGTTTGTGCCCCAATCGAGAAAGTTGAGAGTCCCTTGGGGGAGCCCGCGCGCTCGAGAATGGCCTTGAACACAGCCGCGGAGGAAACCCATCGGGGCCGTGACCGGCTATGTAGTGCCCGAGGCGATCTTTACCGCCGCCACGCATGTGCAACCCCTCACGAGTTGTGTGTGTGTGTGTGTTGTGTTGTGTTGTGTTGTGTTGTCGTCGTCGGTGAAAAATCGAGAGACACACGATACTCATCCTGCTCGTTCGAGCATCAACATCGTCTCTCAAACATCAATGTAAAAAAAAAAGAGCAAGAAAAAAAATCATCATCATCCTCCTATGCACGGATAAAAGCGTCAATGGATTCTTCATTATACCAAAAACAGTCGCATTCGCTCCGATTGAAATAGGAACCAACGACTCGTCAACCGTGACCCAATTAATCGAACACCGTGTGCTCGTCGATGAAACATCGACCAAAATAACATTTTGCCGAGAAAATTTTCATTCGATCCGTAATTAACGTCGAGTGGAACGGATAAACAAAATAATGCCCGAAATAAATTTCGTTTCGAAGATGCCACGAGCGCAAAAAAAAACTACAATTTCCGCAGGTTCGAAAAAGATGGTTATTATCGAGGGAGTACTTTACAGTGTAAAAAAAAATGTGTACCCCGGATTAGACATTGGTCCGAAGATTACACACGATATTAGACTGGCCGTTGAAAAATCGATTTTCGATTTTTGTTTGGAAATCGAAAGATGACCATGGAATCAGGGATGGGCATCCATTCAATAAAAATGTATTTCAAATACACTTAAAAAAAAAATAAATAACTATGATTCATTATCATACGAAAATCAATATTTCTACGTTTCCGTGATAATAATGAGCAGTTTGCGTAAATGATTGTTTTGCAATGGATTGAAATATTTGACAAACTAGGTAAAATTAATTATCATTTATTCCAAAAAGTATTTGAAATATATTTTCATTGAATCATCCCCATTGCCCATCCCTGCATAGAATAGAACTAAAATTCTCGAAGAATCATAGAACTAAAATTCTGCAAATTTGAGCCCCTTATCTTAATGCCAAGGGGTGCGTTCAATAACGTTTATTATTATTTTTATCGACTTTTTTTTTCTTCACGTTGAGCAATCTGAAGTTGATCTCGAAGAGAACAAGTTCTCCAAATTTCAGCTCTCTATCTCAATATCATCAAAGCTTTGCCGTGAATTTCTTGGTTGGAATAAGAATTTGCGTAAAATGAATTCAGGCAATGCAGAAAGTGAACTCAAAAATCGGAAAAAAACATGAAAATTCCCTTTTCACGGTCTAGAATCATTTGGACGGTGGATAGCGATACTTTTTCCTTTATAAACCACCCTAATATACACATGTACATAACAATGCATGACAGTTAGATCACGAATACAAAATCAAACAAAAACAAAATCCATAAACTATGCGATTGATAGTACGAACAAAATTTAAACACGAAAATCCGCGGTTCGTGTTTCAATCGAATTGAAAATTCCAATCGGTCGATTGAAATAAAATAATAATTCGGCATAAAACGATAACGTACGTATGCGATGGGAAACGATAACGGATAATATATTTACGAATGTCCGCGGTGTTAATATTCATGATGAGAATTCATAAATGAATATCACAAACGTTTATCTACATATACACACGCTTATGTGAAACATAATTTTGTCAAACAGTCCCCCAGACACTGTTGCGTCAGAAAATTACGTTTTGAGTAACCCACACACATTTGTGTGTGTGTGTGTGTGTGTAAACGTGCGTTGGTTCAACCACCGACTAAATTCCTTTCCCGGTGTCCTTGGCCTCCTCGACGGACCTACACGTTCGGGTTATTGGCCACATGAATTTCCGCCCGCGTTTAAACCAGAAACCAATCCAAATCCATTCTCTTTCCGTGTCCGAATGAAATTTCCTCTCGACTACTCGGTCGCGAAAAAAAAAAAAAAAAAAAAAAAAATTATCCAGCAGCCATTAATGCGATTCCTCGTACAATGTAAAAGAACCGGTCGCGTGACACGATTGGAAAACGTTGCTGTGTCACCAACATGTAACGTTGCTGCTCTTCGTGATTATTTTACATCGACAAAACCGGTTTTATCGAAACAAATCCTACTTGTTCCAAATGTTTTTTGCTTCCTCATAGAGGAACCCATGTGACGGTGGGACATTTTTTTTGTTTTTCGAGATCTTCGTGTCACCATGTTCAGAATGTGATGAAATGTCGAGAAAACACATTGGAGAAAATGTCCGAATGTGTGTTTTTGTGTAATGGTCTGCTAAAAAATTCATGTATAACTCGAGAATTATTTGAGCTACAGCTCCAAAATTTTTCGGGCAGCTCGGTAAATTCAAGTTTTTCAATTTCAAGTCTCTGTCGATTTGGAAATATTTCACTTGCCATGCTCAATCTCATAGATTCACATAAATTGACTGTTGGGGCGCTTCAGTATCGAAATTGGTGAAAATCTACTTGCACGTAAAATTTGAGGAAAAATTAAAATTTAGAAAATTGAGGAGAAACTAGAATTAAAAAAAAAATTTTTTTTAAAAAATTTTTGAAACTTGCAATTTGCTTCTTTCGAATCGTAAGATATTAATCGAAGATTCCTCTATGAGGATGGAGTTTCAACTTGCACCTTGTTTGTTTTTTTTTTTTTTTAGTGCCTCCTAACAAAAGTATGGGAATTTTCTCGCAAATTACGGTGCGAAACAAATCACCAAATGACCATCTTCCAACTTTTTCACCTTGATCTAATTTATTCTTTCTCAGACACCTGAAAGATGTGAATTGTGCGGACGATTATTTTTCAATTTGATTTTCGGCAAATATATTCGTTGTCAAAAAAAATCCAGCAGTGAAACATTCAAGTACGATGAAAAAATTCAACACGATGACACGAAACATTCATGACGTTGAGGTTTAGTTCGGTCGATGTACAATCTGGCCAAGCAGTAACTCAAAAATGAAACTTGATTCGCGCAATCTTTTTGGCAACTCTAACCGAATGTTTGATAACCGCGACGCAGGTGATAATATCTCTCTCACCTGGTCTCTTTGAACGGACAAAAAAAAACTACAAAAGAAACTGGATCATAATTGTTATCTATAACAGAGCCTCCCTCTCGCTCCAAAATGATTCTTCTTTCTTATCTCTATCGAAAAAAAATTAACGGTAGCTATAGATCAAAACGCGATATACGGCAATCCTATTTATCATAATTATTATCATTAATATATTTTATAATATCGATTTTACGATTCGCCAGACTCGACCGAACTTTCTCATTTTTTTGTTTGTTTGTTTGTTTCTTCTTCTTCGACAAACAGCGAAGAAGAAAGTAACAAGAAATAAAATGAAATAAAAATAAAAATAAGATGAATCGTTTGTTCGAAAAAAAGTTTGAGCAGCCAATGTCATCTCACCTTACCCCCCCGGTCTATGGGCAAGAATAATTCGCAGACGTCGTATGTCAACCGAGACACAAAGGTAAACACTCGAACGATTCTATTTTCGTAACCGGATTGCCAGCGTCTAATGAAAAATTTGCCGTCGTCACTGTTTCATTATTATTATTATTATTATTATTATTATTATTATTATTATTATTATTATTATTATTATTATTATTTGTTTTTCTTCTTTGCTCCGTTTTTTTTTTGTTTTAAACCTTTTTTTTCACCCTTTTCTTCACGCCCCCGCGAAATTTCACTCGCGAGAAAACGCCCGGCTACTCGCGATCGCACATTTTTTTTTGTTTTTTTTTTGTTTTTTTTTCTATTACTTATTCGTTCACTCGATTACGCAACACGGATTACACAAATGAGTAACGATCACCTCATCGTCGATCGTATACACACACACACATATATATATATACACATACATATAAATATATATGTATATATATATTATTCAAGTCTTGTAGCGTCTTTCCGTATCATCGATCGCTTCGTCACGGTTTTCACCGACGATTTAAATTTTCCCAAATGACCGAAATATGCGTGATACACGATTTCTCACGATCTCGTCGATTGTCCAATGGCAAACGTGTTCGCCCGCGCGCACACGATCATTATCAATCCACGATAAACACGATCGAATTCGTGTAAACGCGAAAATTCAATCGCGACAAACGTCGCGCCCCACATATCATAACCCCAAAATGTAATAAACCATCGAATATATGTTGCGCATAAACGCGACAATTCCGTATCACCGTTGGTCAAACTCGAAATAATAATAACAATAATGGAAATACGATGATCGTTGAATGTCTTCTCTTACAATCGAATCCAAGATATAAATTCTCGATATCAAAAAATTATAATTTCATTATTATTCGACTATGCCGATAAATTCATGTATATTTGTATATATATGTATGTATATAGGTATCAAATCTATCATTGTTATTGATTAATAATAATTTTTATTAAAAAAAAAATTATCAAATCGTATTGCTATTGACTATTGCTGGCAGCACACTTTGCATTAATTCGGTAGGGGGTGGGGGTGGAGGGAGGGGGGAGGGGTCGGGGGCACGGTGGGTTTAGGCACTGGTTAACCGTGAAACGCTGCAACTAGGCCGATTCGATCGATAACCGTTTTCGATCGCAATTACAAAATTAATGGCAGTTTGTTGTAAACAATGATTATGGAGGTGTGATTTGTTTTGTTTTCTTCTTTCACCGACGCGTTACAACAACAATGACGATGAATCGCGTAGCCGTTGGTGTTATCGCGACGTTTACACGTGGCGTACCACGGGCTACTGAGAGTAAAACGTGGGATGAGTTTGGACGAGCTCACGGTTAGGGAACACATCGCCAACGCCGCCTGTGCTGACGCTGCTGCTGCTGCTGCTTCGCTAACGCTCTCTCTATCGCACGTCGTGCGTCGTTGCGCAATACGGCTCTCTCGCGTCTCTCGCGCATCTCGCGTGTTTGGAGACGGTCATGCAGCGCCAGCGGCACCGAAACATATAGGTAGGCCAGAAACGCTCTGCTACCGCGGTGAGGGGCGGGGGAGGGGGGGGGGGCAAGCGAATGCGCGATACGACGGAGATAGCAACGTTGTGAGTGTGAGCTGTCCGTCCTTTTCCGTACAGTCGGATGGAAACATTTGAGCCGCGTGACGAGCCGCAGATGCTGAAATTCGTCGAGATGGATCTAACATTTTTAACCCGACTGTACGGCGGTGCGAGCGAGACAGACTTCACGACTTTGCTGTCTCTCTCGGCGCGACGCGCCTCTCGCGGCAGTAAGCGTCGCCGGTCTACATATATATATATTTATATATGTATATACATATATACACGTCAGTGGCTAGCGGCACCGTTGTCGCGCGCTCGCTCACTCGTTCGCTTTTTTTCTCTCTCTCTCCCTCTTTTTCCACTCTCGCTCTCTCCGGAAAATGCATCCATCTTTGTCACGTCGTATCACGACGAGTTCGGCCACGCTTGCAGATTTGCCGACGATTATTCGTATTTATCGTGGGACAGAAAGAAATAAAAAAAACAAACGAAGAACAAAAAAACAAAATGGCGAGTCGCCGGTTTCGTATCTTCAGGATCGAATAAAAATTTCGATAATTTGACTCGATTACTATCGACCCCGCACCCAATGTTTTGTTTTTTTCCCCACAGATCGTCATTTTTTTTCTTACTTTCTTATCACTCCGATCGGATACCGCATTGCGAAGAGAAGAAAATTCAAAGTAAACTCTAATAAAAAAAAATAAGAAATGATGATATTGAAGAATAAATAAAAAATATCGCCCCGAATTCCGATGCACTAAAACCGCGTACTGCGTTTCAGGCTGCAGCCAATGACAAACCCGAGTATTATTGCGTCTCGAAAGATCGTGGGCACACGTTGGGTGTGAAGCGGCGCGGTGGAGGTTGTGTATGTTTGTGTGTGTGTGTGTGTGAGAGAGAGTTTTCGTTACATCCCCGATTGGGTTTGAAACGTGTTCCGGGCATCGGTTCGACACAACCACGCCTAACAAGCGCACCGAGGGAACGAGGATGTCAATACAGTCCCCGCCATAACCCTTTAAAAACGTTCCGCGCAAAAATGATCCGGAAGGGGGCGGGGTGATTGATGTTTTTTCTCTTTAGCTTCCTCTAAGATGAAGCTATGGGACGGTGAGGAATTTTTTCTGTCATCTTCATATCACCATGTTTAGAATGTGATAAAACGTTGAGAAAACACATTTGCAAAAAATATGTGTGTGGTGTAATGGCCTACCAAAATTCAAACTTGTTCCATCACCACCAAATTTGGTGCTAAACTTGTGTTTAGCATTAAATTTAGTGAAATTCCACTTGCAAGTTTCAATTTGCGAAGAAATTGAAACTTTATACATTCACTGATGAATATTAAAATATCGAAACAAAAGCTGCAAGTTGAAACTTGTAATTTGCTCCGAATCGCTCCGAATCGTAGGTATGTAGTCAACGAAAATTCCTCTATGAGAAAGCGAAATAATTAACAACAACAAAAATGCTTCTCCACACAGGAGAATCCTCGTTCGCTATCTACGATTTGGATAAAGCTAATTGCAAGTTTTTACTTGACCAATCGTTCAACAATGTGTGATTGGTTTGTAAAAAAAAAAAAAAAATTCGATAATTCGTTCAATCTCTTTTTTATCGTTTCGCATAATCGCGCGCATCGAATGCATCGTGAAAAATGAGTAGGAATGTGAATTAAAATACGAATTACGAAGCATTATATTTCGTCGATCGGAATTTTCGGTGCAACGTGCACTTGACGCGACTTACGTGGGCGAAAGATGCATCGATCCGGGAGTTGTCGTCGGGCCGTTCTGCGTGGGTGTACAAATAAGTATATAGATGTTGCTACGTGTTTCACGGGCATGCCAAAATGTTGTGCCGCGAAACTATGTACTTATGTAGGTGTCGTGCGACAGCGCGCAGGTCCTCTGTCCGTTGGGGGGGGGGGCATATACACAGTGTGTGTGTGTGTGTGTGTGTGTTTGTGTATGTCTTTGTGTGTGCGTGTGTCAAGCATTCATGTGTTGTGCACAACTCGTGGAACGAAATGGAGCTTGGCCATTGCACGCCAGCTTTTACAAACCACGAGTGGAGAGTAGACGCGCACGCGCATGCGCGAGCGCCATTTTTCTCGGTTCCTAATTGCCGGCGGCGGAACAGCGACATCGTACAGCGATTGACGAAAGGTTGGGTTGTTAGTTTTTTCTCTACTCACCGACCCACCGTGGATATCGTTGTACGATAACTCACCAAGTGCAAAATTGTCGAACACCGGGCACGCGTCTGAAGCGCCCGGAGCGCCGCGACGGGCAAAAAAAAAATTGTCCAGCAGTAACGTCGGTAAGACAGAATGCTGCATGTGCATTGAATGTGGAAGTATAAAAAGTTTGTCAAGTGCGCGTTCGACTCGCGCGCAAATGGTTACGTACCATATTTATTTTCACATTACTTTTTCTCACCTCCTATTCTGTTTTTTTTTTCGAAATGGATGTAGCATACAATGATTAACGAAGAAACCAGACGAGATGTCCTCGCACTCGCGGAGGGGTATCTGCTAGCTCACTCTTTTTCGCGCGAATCTTCTGTTTGCCGTCGACCGCAAATAAACAAACGATAAGTTTGTCAAAATAATTTTTAGAAGCCTAAAAGACTTCTAGGACTTCCGTTATATTTTTCGGGTGAACTTCAAGTAGGGCGTTATGTTTCCTGATTTTTTCAACATTCTAGGACCGGTAGTTTTAGAAATAAGGGGTGGGGGGGGGGGGGGAATGCTGTATTTTCGCATATTTTTCCAAATATCATCTTAAACATGCTGTTCAAAATTATTAAAAAATTATTTTTGTATTCCACATGACAAGCCCTTTCGGATGATACCCCACACGATACGTGAAATTAAATTTTTTTTCTTTCAATTACCTCATTTGCCCTGTCATCAAGTTCCATTTGCATAATTTTAAGTGTTAACTAGAGCAAAATGTGTGGCTTAGTGCGATGTATTACTATGTCAAATTTCAAGTTTCTATGTCACATGGTTTCCGAGAAAATCGGTTGGGACAGACGGACAGACAGACAGACGCGCGAACGATCTTATAAGGGTTCCCTTTTTTTTCTCTGGGGGTACGTAACCCTTAAAATAAAAAAAAAATTAAACATGATGCTGCTTCAGAGTGCAACATAATGCAATCTCGACGCAACCTTCGTTTGGATTTGATTTCGGAGCATAATTTTGTTTAATTATGAATATATATTTTTTTTTCCTTTTAACTTTATAACTGTGTCTTTCTTACCTTGGGCTGCTATTTGGGCTTGATGCTGCGACGCTGCTCTCTGCAACACGCAAATCAAAAATAATATATTGCACAAAACCGAAATTGACCTGATATAAATGTGTGTGTGTGTGTGCTTAAAAAAAAATAGGTACATTTTGGACTATCAGTCGAATACCCGAGGCTTCCAGACTCTTGGAATCCAACGAACGACTTCTGGGCTTCGTTCCCAAATAGTCATCTTTCTTTCCGCTTTTTATCCACCGGAAGTACGAAGACATTTCACCGTCACAGCTATCCAACAATCACACGATGGCAAAGCATTCACGAAACTTTTATCGTCGAGCACTATTCTATCGACGGCAATCACTCGGCGCATTTACGTGAACAATTTTTATTATTATAATTATTATTTTGTTTGTATCACAAAGCCGACGATTGTCTTGTTTCATTCACTGGCTACAATATTATTCATTTATTTATTTACTTTTCCGATGCAACACTGGAATATATATGAAGAAAAAATGTGATAATGTGTCTCGTAGATGATAAATCACGATTTGGATTATGATTTTATTCGCGTCAACATCGGCGCCTTTCGCCGATTATTTTGAAATCTTCATTTGCATAATTATGTCAACCGATCAACGATATTACATATACCGGGTGTCCCATTATAATCTTACACCTGATTTGTCTCGAAAAATATTACTCCGATCGAGTATTGAGTATAATAAAAACTTGAAGGGTTCGAACGAAAATTTTTAACTTACTAAAAATTTTGTACCAAAATTCGAAATGGCGGCGTTAAGGGGGCTAACATATTTTTTGTTCTAAATGGAACCATAGTTTTTTCATCTTCACCGTGGTAAATCCTGGATAGCGCTAAAATAGTTAAAAATTGTGTTCTAACCTAAAAATTATAGACTTATAAAAAAAAATTAAAAAAATAATAATTCTTACAAAAGTTGTTAGTTTTGACATGACCCTTATCACCGCCATTTTGATTCGCGGTGTTAAGGGGCAAAACAAAAAATTCATTTTGTACGTCCCCCTGTGAAACATTTAAGTTTTTATTGTACTCAATTCATGATCGATTCATGAATTAAATGTTTGAGATAATGGCCGCGTAACGAAAAAAATTTATCGGTGATTACCACCAATCCCATAATCTCTCGAAAGTACCGTATTTAAGCGTTTGAGCGAAAGCGAATTGCGGGATTATTGAATTACGCGAGTACGCAATAACGATTACGGAAGTGAAGGTCCGTGAACGCGAACTCGGACGGAAAATGGAAACTGCGCCGAGTGCGAAAATGGGAAAAGAGGGGGGAGAGGGGAGGGGGAAATGGTCTGTTGCTCGTTATTGCGGACAATAATTATCTTGCCACCTTCATCGCGTAATTTAAATAGTCTTTTCGCGTCGGGTTTAACGTCTACGAGTGTACGATTTAATTAATGGATCACGCGGCCAACATACGACAGGTGCGCTCCGGACACTCGGATCATGATTTTTAATGACTCTTCGCGACGCATTGTACGACCCGGGGATAGAACACACTGCGAAGCGTTTTATTATACGCGTTGGGTGTTTCGCGTTGATCGTTATCGCGGTTCACAGACCTGTGTCGCGTCGATGTATATACGAACGTGATTTCCAAATGTCAAAGGAACCGCACGTGAAAAAACAAAATTATATTTAACTTTTTAATATTCGATTCTATTTTTAATAATCGTATTGAAAGAATGAAATAATTATCACTGGAAAACAATTGACTTGCGGGCTGCGAAGAAAAAACATTTGAAGATATGCATCTGCGACTTTTTTTTTCTTTTTTTTTTTTTTCAATATTTTTAATCGGGATTTAGGGCTTAGAATCGATAGATTTGTATGATAATTATATATATGGAGCAAGACTCCCTGAATCACCAAATTGAAACCCTTTTATCCCCCGATGTGGTTGATGAAAAAAAAAAGAGAGAAAAATGAAATCGATCTTATGAAAAAGCGATATATTTGGATTATTTTCCATGAAAAATCATTTTTCTCCTTAATAAATAATAATCAGAAAATCATATAAAATAATCAAATATCAATTTTTCAACAAAAATAATCAAAAGATGTTTTTTTTTACAGGAAACCACTATCCTATATTGACATTGAGAAGAGAACTCGGTTTTTTCCAATACTTGAAGGAATAAAAAAATATTAGTAATATTATGCCCACTCCAATCTTATAATAAAAGTTCCTTAATTTTGATAAAGAATCTGGGAAAAATTTTCATTCAATTAAAAACAAGGAAATTAGCAGTTATCTCTCGATTAAAAAAAAGAAAGGGGTAAGGTAGAGGAAACGAGGGGTCTGAAAAATCTTTTAAAAAAGTGTCGTAGGATCCAAAGGATACTAAAAGATAATCATCGACCACATCGGGGGATAGAAGAGTTTCAATCCGTCGATTCAGGCCGTCTTGCCCCACATATACATATATCAGATATAAAACTATAACTATAAACGAAACGCACGAAAAATTACATTCAACATTCGAATATCCGATTCTATTTTAAATAACTCTGCTAAAAAAAATTTATCATTGAAAAATAATTGACTCGCGGGCTGCGAAAAAAAAAATGCATCTGCTACATTTTTTCTTCGTATTTTTCTTTTCAATGTTTTTAATCTCAATTCAAGGCTTAGGATCAATAGATTTGTATTATAATTATATGTATGTAGATATATATAAATGTATATTTTAGATATAGCTCGTAAACACAGAGTTTCGTATGCACTGAAGAATAAATATGTATATATAGACATAGCGGCTTTGTGTATTTCTGAGAAGACTCATAAATTGACGAACAATCGAGATAAGAATCTGAATGGAATTCAAACGAAGAGAGACGATATAATGTGTTTCATCGTGCGAAATTATTATTATGATTTTTTTTTGTTCTCAAAAAATAAATTTAATTAAGAGAGCGAGAGACATTTTAAACGTGATTGGTAAACCGTGTATCGTGTGAGTTCTTCGTGCATTGCCTTGAGCATTGAAATAATTTACGATTGAACCGAATAATCGTCGGGTAGCAAAAAAATAATAAAATACATAGCCGAGCGCGACGTTACATCGGCCTTGATTTATATTCAAGTTCACAAGACCGACACGTGTCCGTCATCTGGCCACAACTGTACGATTGTTTTCCCGAGAGTAACACGACGAACAACATTTTTTTTATCAATTGATCGATCAATCGCGATCGAACGCGAAGCGCTGCTCACGAGTCGGCAACAAATCGGTTTGCATTAATTTGACGTATCGTGACGTTACGTTAAGGGGTTACGCCAACGTGAGATTTTCGGAAAATCGATTTTTATTTTTTTTTTTTTTCAAATAGATCTATCGTTTATGGTTTCAAGAATATTTTATGCGTTTGATCCATATGAAAATTCAAATTATTTTCGGTTTCATAGCAAATTTTGAGCGGGCGCAATACAATAACGCCCGCTTGTCAGGTAATCCTGCATTTTGCGAGATATCTCAAAATATTCTTAATCGATTTTGATTAAATTTCTATCGCATATTCTTTGTAACATTTTCCACAATGTGGCGTAGAATTTTTTTGATTGGATGCTACATTCATTGTTTATGAATTTTTTGTAACTGAACATTTTTGTACAAATTTGATTTTTTTTCTTCGAACAGCTGTCATTTGGACGAAAAAAATTGAAATTTATTTGCTCCTATGCTACATTGTAGCTTTCACGTTTTTCGAATGTAAAACCATTTTTATTTCTTCAGACGATGCCTCGAAAAGTTCAATTTTTAATTTTTCATAAAACTATAATGAATTTAAATGAAATAAAAGTTATTTTATATATTCAATAACTACATAAAAAAAATCTACACCCATTTTTCCAAGGTGCTGTAACCCCTTAAACAGCTTATGCAAAACGTGATGTTTCAAATGCATCGCGATTCGAGAATGAGTACGGAGATTCGATGAAAATGCACGATAACAGATCGTGCAACGTTCGCGAATGAGTCAAATTTTTATCTCGAAAAAATTGTTCGAATTTTGATTTCATCGATTTTTTTCGTTCGTTCGATTGACCGGTAAAGAAAAAAATTTCCAGAGCCAGAATGTTTCAAATATTTTTTCTTTATTCTTGTTTCCCCTTTTTTTACTATTTCTTTTCAAGTGCACCTCACAAACCACGCGTTTAGATACTTTGCTTCCTTTTTTCCGTCCACCCCCCACCCCCCCCCCCCTCACGCACCCCATCACGCACCCCACCCAGCCCCTCATACTCCTTCTTTTTCTCACCTCGTTCGATTTTTACGTCTCATCTGGCGAGGGTCTGTCGCGAACAAACAACTCTCTGTGTCACACTCGCTATTTCCATTGCAAATACCGCATTGTCGGTAACCCCGTAGGTGACATCGTACGATCCGGGCGAGCGCGCGCGAGCGCGCGACCGCGAGGTGACACGTAACAAAGCGACCGGGGTCTGACGTGAGCCACCACGAACGTTATACCAAATACATATATTCAAACGCGCCTCTACGATCTCATCATCCACGTGGCGTTTAAGTACAATGAAAATTCGTGTACCCAAAAAAAAAAAAATAAAAATAAATAAATAAATAGAAAATATAAATTAGTATAAAATCGTGGAAACAAATTTATATGCCTAAGTTTCTCAATAAATAAATAAATAAATGAATAAATAAATAAATAAATAAATAAATAAATAAATAAATAAATAAATAAATAAATAAATAAATAAATAAATAAATTCAGTGAAAAAAAAATAGATCACAAACTGTCCCTTAAAAAAGAAAAGAGTATGCTTTTTCTTCCTTTTACTTTATCGTGCGAATTCCTTTTACTTTAGCGAATCTGTCGTAGATTTGTAAAAAATTTCGGTTGGAGTTATAAAAAAAATTTTTTTTTTTTAATTCAACCCTTTCGTATGAGTACAGATATGATGTATAAAATATTTCGAACGTAAAGTGAATTAAAATCATCGACCATAAATTAACTAATTATTCCGGTGGCAATTAGTGAAAATGTCGGTTGAAAATATTTTTAAAAAACATTTTTTTATTTTTCTTTCGCTTCATCGTCTTTATCGAATCCGTCGTAGACGTGTGAAACTTCGATTATAAAAATATTTCGCGAAATTAAGTATTTCATCGTCGTTGTTGACGTCAATTTTTACGTCAGTGGAAAAAGAATTCATAACCCGGACGGTGTATTAATAGCTCGAAGATTTTATTTTTTTCATTGGTTATGCGCCGTCAAATTTTTTTTATCAGATTTTCGTTTTGTCGTCAGCCCACTAATCGATGTCCGATGAGTCGTTTATCGTATACTTTTCGTTAATTGACATTCGACCCGGGCTTTCCAACGGTACGGAAAATTTGTTTACGAAGACCGAGCCTGATTATCGAAAACAATCAGCCCTTCAGCGTTGCCCCCCAACGCGAATAAAAAAAAACTAAAAAAATAATCAATCATAGAATCAACGATAATTAAAATGAATCTTCATTTTTCCTTTTTTTTGTTTTTGTTTCTTTCATGCGAAATATATTGACATTTTTCTAACGCCCATCAAATTGATGACGATCAATGCATCGATCGTCTCAAACCGTTTTGTTCACCCCAAAAAAAAAACTCTTTAAAGTAATAATAAAATAAAAATGACCAATCATAGGATCAACGATAATTCAAACGCAATCTTCATTTTTTCTTTTTTTTTCGTCTTTTCATGCGAAATATATTGACATTTTTCTAACGCCCATCAAATTGTTTATCGTAAGAAAAAAAATAGAGGAACAAATTGTTTAAAAAAAAAAAACCAACTTTTTAAAAAAATTATAAGAAAATAAAAATGTTTACAACTGCCGGTCACGCGTGGCGACGATGGCCGAGGCTTCGGTCGTCGGTTTAGTCTCTCTCGCGGTGCGCGGGTACACGAAGAGAGAGAGAGAGAGATGATACGTCCCGAACGCGCGAATTGAGTTACGTGAAACGCTCGGCGGCGGCGGCCGGCAGAACGGGCGAGATCCTCTACATGCACAAACACCCCACACATACATACATACGAGTGGCAACGAGATCGCGAAACTCTGTGCAAGGCCGTTTCGCGAAGAAACAGTAAAAAAAAAAAAAAAGAAAATAAAGAAAAAAAAAGAATTACGGTCGATCGAAATGTTGTTTTTACGTTGTTTTTTTTCCCCCAGTCTTCTTCCTTTTATTTCTCCGAACGATAATCGTCGACGTATCGAACGTCGATTAAAATACAGTCGGCACGATCTAATCCCAGTAGCAACCACGGAATTATCATTCACAATTACAAATAAACTTTACACTATTAATTTATTTATTTATTTACTTATTTATTTGTCATCTTTTATTTCATTTTTTTCGTCGCGATTACGAAAACGATTTTACGATCGACCGAGACACATTTCCATGGTCGATCGATCGAACAACAACAAACGAAACAAAAAAAAATTGTTTTTCACGTTTAATTTGTGCGTTGTTGTTTTTTTTTTTTAATTTTTTGTTGTTGTAGTTTTTTTTTCTTCTTCCGTTATCGCGATATCGTGTGAAGCATCGATGCGGGGCAATAGGTTTTCGTGTGTGTATGTGTGTGTGTGTAAGAAAGAGAGAGAAATGACAAGCTGTGTTCCCGCAGCGGCACGCGGAGTCACTGAGCGGAAAACGTGGCTTCGGAAGAACCCGCGTGCTCTCTCGGCTCCCACCTTGTTCGGTTTAACGCGACCGGAGTACAACGCATATGCACACACGTGTGTTTTTTTAGTGTGTGTGTGTGTGTGTGCACGGCTTGTCGCGTCGGGCAAAACATAAGAATCGCGTATCACCCACACACACACACACACACACACACACACGAAACGCATATGAACGTGGTTGAAACGTTTCGCCGCAACGCGATACGTCGCCGCGGTGTTAACTGTAGGCTCGTCGTGACATTTGTGTATCGTTAGGTGCGTTTGCATTACGTATATATACTATAAGCATATGTGGGTCATATGTGTAAACGCGTTTGGTCTCTGCACTTCATACACACACGTACACACACAAAAAGGAACATATAGGTGCGAGAGACCGTGGCGCTTCGACGACGGCAAGGTGGGCGCACACAGGACCCCCGGCAATCGGATAAGATCCATGGTCGTTAAAATTGTATATACAATAACGAATTTTATCGTTTCATGGGTTTGGATTGAAAAAGAGTAGCGTGCAATGCGTGTAATCGCGGGCCGATTAAAAACAAAAAATTATGTATTCATTGTATATTGACGAAAATGCCAATTATCGGACAACTTTGGGCCTCCCTCGCATGGAATCTTTGTGATATCTAGTCAGCTTTGAGCGCAGGTTGGAAAAATAAATTTCGAAGTTTTTTTTATTTCGTTGGATGTTGTTATTGTGGAATATTTTGGCGGCTGTTGATTGATAGTATTTCCGTTTTTTAGTTTTGTTCGTTGGTTTTGATTTTTTTTTTTTTTGATGATTGGATTATTTTTGTGTTGAATTTTTTGTGCTTTGATTGATTATGAGAAAATTCACTTTGATTGATTATGAGAAAATTCAATATATCACATCTCGAAAAATACGTATTCCGTAAATTTTTTTTCAAAATTTTGTCATCTTTTCGACAGAAAAATAATGCAAAAAAAATTCTAAAATTTCGGCAACGACCGAAAAAAAAGAGAACGGTTTTCAAGTTTCGAATTCGATTTTAATTGATTACCGAAGATCGGAATGGAATACTGATATTTTTTTCGAGAAGCTGAGACGAATTTTACTCCGAAAAAAGATTTTAAATATAGTTTTTTATCATCGTAAGTATGCAAAAAAAAAACCGAAATAAATGAAAAATATCTGAAGCTTGCCAGAAGGATAGACAAAAAAAAATTGAAAAAATGAAGAATATGTTTTTTTAACATGCACTCCAAGCTGCATAAATACCATAGAGATCCCAGATAGTAAGGCCCAAAGTTGTCCGATAATTGGCGTTTTAGCTTATATATATGTGTATATATATATGCGTGGAGATGCAGATACCGAACGAATGTAAAGTGCATCCTTTGATAACGACCGGTGACATTTTTTTTAAGCTCGAATTGCCCAGAGATAGCCAGAGAGAGAGAGAGAGAGAGAGAGAGAGAGATGCGGGAAAGAGATAGAGAGAGACGAAAGAAAACTAATTTGTCGCTGGTCTGCAGCATTGCTCAAAATTGCATTTCATTTAGATGACGCGCTTTGTGCATTGTTTCGCGTCGTTCATAAATTACGAAAAAAAAGGAAAAAAAATTACAAAGAGATGGAAGAAAGAAAGACGGAATGAATATGCGATATTAAGACTCGAAGCGCGTTACTCCGGATTACCGGTGTAAGTTGCGTGGCTCGTAGGTCGTGGTTTCGCAAGTTGAAAAATGTAAATACCGGAAGGTCGTAATAATTATGATATCGCATTACTCTCCGGTCGATTACACACGTCACTCGCGGATACGCGAAGACGTGAAGAACCAATCGATTGACCAATTAACGGGTGTGGTGGGATCGATAATCGTACCAAAATACTTGAACCGAATTTCAATTATCCAACCACACGAAAAAAAAAATATATATTAATATATATTTTGTTTTTTTGTGAGAAGAAGAATCTGATCCAGGAAGGTCGCTGATCTTTTACTCTCGGAAAAAAGCTCGCGGTTGCGAGACTCGCCGAATCTTTTGTTCTCGGACGGGTCTATTGTTCGTCAAGTCTTTGTCAACTGGTAACGTATGAGACAACGTCTCCGGGGCAAATACTCGTCGTCGAGTAGTGGCTCGTCTCGTACCAGTGTGTCGCCACAGGGTCGAGAGACATCGATGAAAAAGACAAAAAAAATAATTTAAAAAACCGGGTGACACGACTTTTCAAACATGAACGAAATAACCGCGAAAAATAACCAGAGGCACAAAACAATAGAAGGACAAAATATAACCCAAAGACGAAATAACCACGAGCACAAAATTACCGGAAGACAAAATAACCGAAGAATAAAATGACCGAAGGACGAAATAATCGGAGGACGAAATAAGCGAAGGACAGAATAACCGAAGAATAAAATAACCTGAGGTCCAAATAACCGAAGAATAAAATAACCTGAGGTCCAAATAACCGAAAGAATCCGAACTAACCGAAGGACAAAATAACCGAAAGGATCCGAACTAACCGAAGGACAAAATAACCGGAGGACAAAATAACCGAAGGACAAAATAACCGGAGGGCACAATCACCGGAAGACAAAATAACCAGAAGCGCAAAATTACCGAAACCCGAAATAACCGGAGGACAAAATAACCGAAGTACAGAATAACCGAAGGAACCCAAAGAGTCCTCTTTGGCACCAAAGAGACATTTATCTATAGGGAAGATTTATTATTTCAGTGTGATAAAATATTCAAAATGGTTTCGTTGGCTAACGGAAAACTGCAGATTTTGCGGATCCTCAAAGATTCGACACTTCCCCGCTCGATGGTCTCCATCTTGACGACTGTCGTCGCAGATGCTTCGGTTGCCGACCGATGATAACAATAAACTACGTTCGAATAATACGGCACAAGATTCTTACATTGAAATGATTGATTGCGAAATCCGATTGTTCGCCGGAAAAAAAGAGATACAAGAGACTGAAATATCTCGCGAGAAACTCTCTTATCGACGGTGGTACAGTAGAAAACTTTATCGTAGATAAAATGTATTGGTTGAGATTTTGTTGTTTCTTGTTTGTAAATTTACTCTCGTGCTTGATTTTTGATTCATACGAGTGCATAAATAATATCTTTTCACTACTAACCGCTTTTCTCTTTTCGTCCGTACTAATGGCGCTGTGACTACGATGTCTTATGAGATCCATGACTTTGCTGACGGGATTTCTGCTGCTTTCGGAACCGGCTCTGGGCCGGCCACTCGGATCTTTACTGTCCCTGTGATCCTTGTGATGATCCTTGTCCGAACGCACGTCCGACGACGAACCTCTGCTCAGAGACTGTAGAAAAAAGAAAAGAAAAGAAAATTAATCAATATCGTCATGTTTACGATTTATAATTTGGAAATTTGCATTTGGATTTTCGTCCAATTAATAATATGGTGAAACAAGCTGCGAGTTGAAACTTGTAATTTGCTACCTCTGAATCGTAGTTAGTGAAGAGGAATCGTCTGTGAGGAAGCGATTTTAGTCTTTACTACCTACGATTTAGAGGAAGCAAATTGCAATTTCCAACTGCAACTTGTTTTGGTATTTAAATATTTATCAGTCGGTGTATAAAATTTCCATTTGCTCCTCAAATTTAAACGTGTAACTGAATTTCCACCAAATTCAATGCTAAACAGCCCTAACCGTTAAGTTATGTGAATCTTTGAGATTTAGCACGGCAAGTGAAATATTTTTAAATCGGCAGAGGCTCAAAATTAGAAAACTTGAATTTCTGTCAAATCCGAACCATTCAGCCGATCTCCGCCAAATTTCGTACATATCACGGCTAAATGATGTTCCATACTTGTGTAAAGTTATAGCACAATCCATCAAAGTCAACGACAGTTATATCAACAAATTTGATTTTTCGAAAAATGCAAAATATCGTAAAATCAAAACCACTCGACGGATTCGGCCCACATGCAATACCAACCAACCTTGGATAGAAATCTAATCGTGAATAACTATTGACACGAGTATCTCAAAATTTGCGATCGCTATAGTGCAATCGTATTTTTTGGGGGGGAATTTCAAAACGACATAAAATCCGAGCCGCAGCTTGAATCATGACGAAAATTACAGTCAATGAAGATATTACAGAGCTACAAACGTCTGCAAAATCTGGGGACTGTAGCTAAAAGCTTTTCGCCCCAAACACGATGACATGATGATCTCGAAAAAAAAAATTCACAGTGTCCTCTATGACGAAGTAAAATTATTGAAAAAAAAAAAATGACGTTACAAACCTGCACAGCGTTCTTCATGTTTGCTATAATACTGGGTTTTCGGGTTTTGCTAGCGTCTGATTTGCTTCTCGGTCTGAAAGCATCGAAAAGAGCATTTCTTCTCGTCGGACTGGCCGAATCGTCGCCGCTTTTACGTCTTTCCGCGCTGTTGCTTCTGCTGTTGCTACGACTGTTCGATCCCGAACGCGTGCCCGAAGCTTTTCGTCCTTTGCTCGAGCTCGAAGAACTCGACGCGGCATCCAACGGCTGCGGCAATGGCGTTGATTTTCCAGAACCGGGGGCGCTTCCCGAAGACGGTTTTCTGATGGACCTCGAGAGTGAACCCCAAGTACCTGAACAACCCAATTAGACTAATGACCAATTTGCAATTTTTTTTCTTTTTTCGAGCTTTTCATAATCACGAATGCTTCTACGCATTATAATCACCCTCTTATTATTATTATTATTATTATTATTATTATTATTATTATTATTATTATTATTATTATTATTATTATTATTATTATTATTATTATTATTATTATTATTATTATTATTATTATTATTATTATTATTATTATTATTATTATTATTATTATTATTATTATTATTATTATTATTATTATTATTATTATTATTATTATTATTATTTGTTAGTTAGTTGCTTTGGCCATATTAGTTTATAGTATTTTTCGTTATATGATGTTTTTTTTAACGTGCTTTGATGAATTGATCTTGTTATAGATGTAATTTCGTAACATTATTTTTTTTCTTGGTTTGAGAGCGGGAAACCTACTTTACCGACATTCTTTTTTTCCCTTTTTTCGGTTTTCTATTTTTTGAATTAAATTAATTGCTCAGTTGATTCGTGAGAATTAACGAAGCAATATTCTTCTATCAATTATATTCTTGATAAATGAAAATTAAATCGTGAAAAAATTTCAATTGAAAAAAAATCACGACTAAATTATGTTAAAAAAGTTAATAATAAAAAATAAAAAAAATCATAAAACGAAACATATTATTATTATTATTATCATCAATTATTTGTGAAGCTTTGGCGATTACGACCGAATTTTTGCAGCTACATTAAGACTTCAACTCTTTAATTTTTTTTGCTTCATTTATTTTGGAAATAATTTATATTGATTATATTTTGTTCCGCCAATTCATGAAGAATTGATAGGGCAAAGTAGAATGAACAATTTTTTCTTAACTAAAAATTAAATCGTAAATTTGATTTGAAGAAATGTTCATTATTATTAGTATTATTGAAATTATATTTATCAACTCACCGGCTCGTGGTCTGTGACTTTGATCCTGAGCATTCTGTCCCGTATGATCAACATCTTCCGTGACGATTGTCGGCAATGGCTGAGATCCGAGTTCCTGAAAAATCAAAGTCAACATTTTTACCATTCGAAATTTCACACAAAAACAACATTTATCACGAAAATCCGGCAAATACGAAGATATGAATAAATTTATGAGAAACTCGCGTTATCGCGAAACTTTGTACGACGATGAATTTTCACATGTGAGAAAAATTACCTTGACGATATTACCGCCCTGATGAACGATGATTTTACCATCGAGAAAGCACAGAGATGTGTCCGAACCGAGTGTAAACATTTTTTCGATTATCATTAACTAAATTTCGATTGATATCGCGACAGGAGGCATGATTGTTTTTTTTTTTTTTCGTCCTTTCGTTTGCGTGAAATTGATTTTCAGCGTTAATGGTAATCGACCAGTCTGCTTGAAACAATGTTAATAAATGTGATGGCAAAAATAATGGCCACGTGCGTGTCGCGAGTTGTTGAAAAAAAAATAAAAAAAATAAATAAATAAATAACAACCAAAAAAAATGTGGAAACAACATAAAAAAAAATGACGCTGACGTGCAACAAAGGGCTGGGCCTGGACTCCTTGGTAACGGTCTCGAACCGAAAGCTAGAACCGTCACACGAATTTCAACAATACAGCTTTGCAGATGGGGCAAAAAAAAACCGGTTACCATTCCCCATCGCCGATACGGACGACCCATTGGGTCGTTAAAGAATCCTTTGTCACGAGAATTCGTACGGTATCGAACGACCGAAAGTCGCTCCAAAACGATCCGGTGGGCGTTTGAAGAAAACAAAAAGAGAGAGAGAGAGAGAAAGAAAGAACCGCTTCCCATTGCTCATGCAGTTTGTCTCATCGACTTGTAAAAGTTTCGAAACGTCTCAAAAGCACGTCGAAGATTCTCCATCGTACAAATAAACAATCGCAAAGCTACGACACCAACGTAACTAATCTCGACAGATAATAATGACAGTTTCGAAGAAAGAAAAATAAGGAAAAAAAAATTTAAAAAAAAAAGTTAAACATCACCGAGTTCGGTAAAAGTCGAAGCTTTATCCGTGAAAAGCGCAACCGACCGAGATACCTCGATGAACTTCAATTCCAAACTAAGTGCTCACCGAGAATGATGATAAACAAATTTTTTACATTTTGAGAAAAATAAAAAATTGAAAAAAAAAAAGAAAAGAACAAAAAAACGTAGAATGTCAACGAGATAAAGGAGACTCGAGATAACGTTGCACTTTAGAAGATGCGAGGAAACAAACAGATCAAACACGCGAGAAACGTACGTGGCTCACGGGGTTGACGTGTAAACAGGAAAATAGTCGTGAAAATTAGTCAGAATTGAAATTGTCGTAGTCGCGATGCGAATTGTCGCGAATGAAATATCATCGATGAAATCCCTTGCGAAAACCCTTCTTCGTTTTAGGGTTCCGTAAAAAAGAAAGGGAAAAAATGGGACACTAATAAGATGACTGGAGCCTCTGTCCATCTGTCTGTCTGTCCTCCTGTCACATCCAATTTTCTCAGAAACCATGCGACGTAGAAACTTGAAATTTGACGCAGCATTGCATCTCCTCAATCCACATATTTTGCACCAATTAAGATTTGAAAATATGCATATGACACTCAAAGATGGGGCAAAAATGAGGTACTCCAAAAAAAAATCTAATTTAATGTACCATGTGGGGTATCGTTTGAAAGGGCTTGTTATGTGAAATACAAAACTATTTTTTTCATAATTTTGAACAGCATATTTAAGATGACATTCTAAAAAATATGCAAAAATAGAGCATCCACATGTGTCGAAGTATCAAGAAAATTCGGAAATTTTCACAGTCAGTGGTTCTTGTAATTTCGAAACAACATGCAAAATTTCAAAACGATCGTCTGTCTGGTTCGGAAGTTATGGCTGTATGAAATTCAACATGTTTTCTCATGGGAAATGAGGCCATTGAGGCTATCATTAACGATAAACGCATAGAACTAGAATTAAAAAAATTTTTAAAAAATGTTAATGTGTAGAATAAAGATTGATGAATGTCCACAAAAAAAAGATTCAGATCGATCATGTCTGGTTCTCGAGAAATACGCGCAAGAGTATAGAAAATAAGCCCACTTTGAAGTTTTTTTCCGGATACAAGATGAAACACGATACAAGATGTAATAAAATCTATTTGACGATATTTGATGATTATACATTTCTCTGGCATTCACAAAGCAGTTACAATCGAGATTTCTCACATTAGCGTACTTTTGGTTGGGATTGTATGTGCGATACATCCTCAACCAGTGATTGGCATCCATTCAATGAAAATGTATTTCAAATCATTCTTCAAACAAATAAATATGATCAATTATCATGCGAGAATTAATATTTTAACATTTATGTAATAATTATCACCGATTTACGTAAATTATTATTACCCAATGAATTCAAATATTCAATAAAACCAGTGAAAATACATTATCATTTGGTCCGAAAAGTATTTAAAATACTTTTTCATTGAATAAATTCCCATCCCTGTCCTCGACTCTGGTATGATACATACGTTGTGAAAAAAAAAAGAGAAGAGGAAGTTATTAAATAAAGTAATGTGAAAAAAAAATATATATATAGTACGGAACCCTCTGCGCGCGAGTCAAAATCGCACTTGACCAACTTTTTTGTTCGTTCTTTATCGTTTTCAAGTTCAACGTGAAAATTCGGCGATCGAATGTACAAAACGCGACACAGTCGGTGTGTGTTTGTTTGTGTGTGTGTGTGTGTGTGTGTGTGTTTGATTGAAGACGAGAGGAGATATGTTTCGATGAGAAGCGCACCAGAGGCTGTCGCCTCGACGACTGCCTGATTTTCCATTGGGCATATATCCCTCTCGACTAGGCAACCTCGAGGCAACGAGCGCGGGGGGCTTACTATGAATATCCCTGGCAAAATTACAGCCTCTTCCGTCTGATCCGAATATCAGGTCCGCCGAGAGAGACCACGCGCCCCCGGTGACTCTATCTGACTGCTCTCGCGCTTGGCCAAGCCGAGACAGCGATTCCCGACACACCGGCAATCGCCTGTCTATATAACCATTGTAACGTTTTATATCGTGTGTCGCTGATGCCGCTCGCTTCCTACGCTCCGAGAATAGTTCATCACGCGAATTATCTTTTATTTTCACGAACTGTACGGGCGAAATACAATCTGCCGGAACACATGAGCGTTGCTCAATCGAAATGACAAAACGATGAAAAAAATATGTATATATATATATATTTATAGATTTTTTTTTCTCCCGAAATAATAGAATGGAAAAAATGTATATGAGAGAAAAACGGCAATTATCGGACGACTTTGGGCCTCGCTCGTCTGAAATGTTTATTATATTTACGCAGCTTGAAATGCATGTTGAAAAACAAGTTTTTAAAATGTTTTTTGTTTTCAGATTTTTTTTCTACTTATTTTTTGCAGCTATCATTGTTTTTTTTTTTTTTTCAAGTATTTTTGGTAAATATGCCGAATCGGGGCTCCACCTCGAAAGTGCTCGAAATTTTTTTTTTTTATTCTTTACCACTAGTATGTAGTATCCCAAGTAATATTGAGGGGGCGCATGGCTTTGGCTCCCTTAAAAAAATTTAAAAAGTGGTGATATTGAATGGTTCGAAGGAAATTAAATTGTCCTTTCAGTCGTAACGTAGTCGTAAACCAAGCCCCGAAACAAAATTTCAAAATCGTGCAGATAGCATCGTTTTTTTACAAGATCATGGTGCTTTACAAGAACGTGAAGTGTTATGTGCGTCGTGTGGGAACCCTGCCACTCTTTACGAAAGCCGTCTTATGTGGCGTTGTCAAAGACGTCATGAGGAGTTGAAAAACAAAAAAATAATTCGCAAACGATGCAATTTTGAACAATCTCTCCGAACAAAAACTTGGCTCCGTAATGCTAATTTATCACCGGAGAAATGTTGTACGTTTCTGGCATATTTCATGCTTCTGAATCCGCCTCATGTGAATTTTCTCATGAACGAATAGACGCGTTAATCACCAGATGAATTTTGTCGATCCTGACTCTGGGGCCTTCACGCAAAATATAGAACGGACATGGCGTGATGCTCGTTCCATTATTCCGAAATACGGCCGGAGAAAATATCTTATGAGTGGATACATCGCAGAATTCTTGTACCGTCGAAAATTCCCAGACCATACTGAACGTCTGCACTCGGTGTTGACAGCGATTACTGATTTTTTCAAAATGAAAATCGATGATGAATAAATTCGTTTTCTAATTTAAATTCGTTTAATGAATTTCTATGGTGTTAATTAATTTCTATGGTGTTAAATGCCATGCGCCATCATATTATAGCATCTTACACCATTGCTGAGTGATAAGAACCATTAGAAAAAAAATTGGAGCACTTTCGAGGTGGAGCCCCGATTCGGCATATTTACCGTATTTTTTTCACACACTTACGGTGGTAAAAAAATATTTTTTGAATCTGTTTTCGACGTGACATTCGTCTCGGCTTTCCAAAAGGAATATCAGTTTTTTTCAATGCAGACTCTCGAAAATTCATTGAAAACAAATTTGTTATTTCAAAATTGGTTTTTTGGACGTTGCACAATTTTTGAGAATTTTTTCGATATTCTAAATCGAAAAGCTGAGAAAATCTTGCAGGAAATTTGGATATTTCACATTGGGATCTGTGTAGGTTTTCTTTGAATAGATTTTAAAAAAAGAGTTAAAAAAATGTAATTTTTCAATTTTCCTTTCTTCACATGTTTGCAACTGTACAATTGGAAAAAAGTTGATCAATAAATTTAGGAAAAAAATAAACCAATAATAATTGAATTTTTCGAATTTGTTGTATTTCATTTTTGTTATTTGATTACTTCTAAGAAAACTTGCGGAAATCTCAGCTCTAAAAATAAAAATCTGGGCAACAGCCGAAAAACCGATTTTTTAATTTCAAATTCGATTTTCATAGATTTTCCAAGGTCATAATGAAAAACTGATACAATTTTCGAAAATCTGAGACTCTTTCACCTCGAAAACAAATTTCAACATATATTTTTCTATCAGCGTAAGTATATGCGAAAAAAAAACTCGAAGAAAAAAAATATGAAAAATATCTTGATCGACAAATTAATAAATAGCCGAAATAATAGAATTAAAAAAATCTGAAAAAAATGTGGGACCTTGTTTTTGCAACATGCACTTCACAAGCTGCGTGTCACGAGCAAAAGAGTCGTTCGATAACCGGTGTTTTAGCTCATAAATAATTGTCGGAGTTTAATTTTCATGAATTTTTCTGTCACAGTCGTGATTGAATCCAGCGAATGAGGTTTTTATCCGATGGTTATAGCCAATGATCATATGAATCGAGATAACGACGGTGGTGTTCGGTCAGATCCGTGGATAACGATATGACGATGCGGCGGATGATAGCGAACGAACTTAATCCATACGCACGAACGTTACAAGTTATTACACATATATCCTCTTTTCGATTCTATAATCTCATTTTCACGAGCTTCCACTAAACCTCGGACACGACGTTTATCGTTAACGAAACGTGCGTCACGATATCGCACGTACCACGAGTTTTCATTTAGCCCGGACGAAAAAATATAAATAAAAAATAAAAAAAATTGATCGAAATCCCAAAAAATATAAATACAAGATTAATTTGTCTGTTCCAAAAAAAAATGTTTTGATCCGACGATGAAAATCATTTGAGTGCACAAATTACATCTGTACCAATGATCCATGGAAAAAAATAAAATCTCACGATCTACTTTTCAGAATTTAAATTTAAAAAAAAACGCTGATTGTACTTTGCTCCATCAATTTATAAAGAATTCATTAAAAACGAGCGAAGTAAAAATTATTTTCAAAAGAAAAAAAGGATAAACGTATTTACCATTAAATAACATCGGTAATGTAGGACTCTGTTGGAACACACACACATATGAATATCAAGATAATAGCTTTGAAAAAATTTTGTCATAATAGTCAAAGCTTTCGAAAACAATTGAAATGGATACATAATGAAATATCGATTGAGACAATATTTCACAAAACAATTGTAACGATCGACGATGGCTCATCGAATGCACTGGCGGCAATCGTTGCATCCCCGAGTCGCCGCGAAAGTGCAACTTTTCACGTTCGAAACACACCACGCGTGATTTCCAGATACTCCGTGACTCATTTCGGTGCACTCAAAACTTTGCGACCTTGCGCATTTATTTTTATGTGCCACCGGAGATATGCGCTTACATTGATTCTCAACGGGCCTTTGGAACGTTAACAGCGTCAAGGTCGTGGTCGGTAAGTTCTCGTCGAGGAGCTTGCAATGTTGTGAGAACTCGAAAATAATTTGGATTTTTTATTTTTTTATTGGAGACGAAAGGCAAATCTTGTGACGCAATCGATAGAACAATTTTTTTTTCTCAACCCATTGTTCGGACGATGGAAGACACTTTTTTTTTGTTTTCTCGAAAGTGATTTGATTATCGGAATCGTGTGACCCTTGGACATTTTTTTTTTTTTTTCAAACTATATGAATCGTTGAGATAATGCAATTGTCTAGCCGGCGTCCTGCCAACCGGTACACTTGACTCGATAGTTTTGTCACGCCGTGTCGCAGCCTTCGAGTAGAATAATAACGTTTGGCTGGCGATTTACCATTTGATTCGCAATGCAATTGGTACATCCCGACAAAAAAAAAGGTTACAATGAAAAAACTGTTCGACTGCGAAATTTCGATCGATTGCCGTTCGGGTGTATAACCAAAAATGTAACGCCACATCTTTGTAAAATGAAAAAATTTATTCGTCAAATTAAAATGTAATTATTGAAAAATCGTATTTTTCAATCCAAGTCCGAGAATGTTCACCTTTGTTTTAACTTATTTCAACGTCACATTTAGGGCGATGGAGGCTGAAGGTAGAATGAAGTTATGACAATTTTTTTTCATGTGCGTTTTAACTTTATTTCACCCTGAAAAACCTGCAGTTATTTCCTATTTTCTTTTGAGTCTGAAAAGCGAAACGAAGGTTGAATAACGAAAGAAACATTTTTAACCTCACTAGAAAGATTGATACGAAGGTGAAAAAACTTTCGACACTCACATCGAGATTGAAAGGAAGATGAAAAAATATTTCAATCTCAGTTCACCTTCAAATTCGAATTCGTAAGGTGAAATGATTTGAAACTTAAATTTCGACTCGGGGGAACGTCAACTGAGGCGGAGAATTTTTTCTTTTCAATGAAAACCAAATAAATTTGAAAAAATTGGTTCTGCCCTGAATAGCTTCGAGGGATGGTCATGGTCCGGCACGTTAGCCACGTGCGATAGGAAGCGAATCTTCGATCTAATGCGAATTTTCAGTTGAGAACCCGGGCAAATGATTTGGCACGCGAAATCAAGAAACAAGAAGATAAAAAAAAACAAACTGCGGTAAATTCCATGGACCGGGGTCTGGGCACTAAACGCAACGAACAGCAACAGCGTGCGGCAAACAGTGACGGGGAGATCCCGGCGGCAACGGATGAGTAAGATATGAGAGCCGCAAAAGCCGGTCCGCCAAAAAAAAAATAAAATAAAAATAAACAAAAATTCGCAAAGAAATAAAACGAAAATGAATGACCGAAGCCAAAAGTGGACAGCACTCCCTGGTTTTCGTGATCCTACGAAAATGCATGCTTATTACCTCTTTCTTCATGGTGAATGGACTTTTTTTAAAGATTTTATTTCATTTTATTTCTTCGCTGCACATACGTGCATCATTTCTCTCTCTCTCTCTCTTCTCTGTAATTTCTTGACTCGCTGCTAAAACAAAAAGACAACAAAAAAAAAAAAACTGTCTACGGTCTACTACAGCGGTTGTCAACCGGTCGTCAATCGAACACGAAAATCTCGAAACGTTGATTCATCAATGTGACAATGCAGTTTAGATTTGAAGCAATTTTTTTAAGGTAATATTGTAAATAAAATTCATGGTAATTGACTAATTGACCAATTGATTTTGCATAAATTAATTCATCATATAAAATCTGCTGTTACGATGGATTGACAGTGCCATATCGAAAACAAGCAATTTTTATTACACGATCAACAAATCGAGCTCTATGGCATATTATTCCGCGTAATATTATTTATCGTCCACGTTTTCGTGTTTGTGTTCGACTATCTGAGTGTTCGTGTTGGCGATCCTAGCGACGAGGTTGAAAATTATTATTTTATTTTTTTTTTTTTAACAATCGAGAGTAGATAATTTACCAAGAGTTGTTATTAATACCACGATCAACGTTACCGATTACGTTATCGAAAATATATACATATATTGCATATGTCACTGTCTAAACAATTGACCAAACGTGGGAGTAAATATTTTGACAAATTGACCAACGGGTATAGTTAAAAAAATATAATAGAAAAAAAAATAATTTGAGTCGAAATTTTTCGTCGTACTATATCTCAACTTATTTCAGCTTATCCGTCCGAATTGTGAGGTAAAGTGAGGTAGGAATATTTTTCACCACCATCGTGACAACCTCAATGTGGTCTCAAAATTTTGCTTCACCTTCGTTTCACCTTCCGACCGAGGTTGAAATTGTTTCTTTCGTTATTTTACCGTCGTTTAACCTTCAGAGTGAGTTCAAAATTGTTTCCTTCCGTTTTTTTCACCTTCGTTCCACCTTCCGAAACTTCAAAAATGTAAAAACAACTGCAGCATTTTAGGATGAAGATGAAGTTAAAACGCACCATAAGAATGAGTTATAACTTCATTCCACATTCGAACCTTTTCCACCTAAGCCCTTCGAGGTCACGCGTTCTGGAAACAACGCGCCGATCACACTGGGTCACAATGACCCCAATCACGTTCGAACCATCGCCCCGTTAACCACCGATAAAAATTCCGGATATTAGTTTCAACACTCCAAAATGATGATATATCACGGAATTAATTTTTCATCGAATTTTCCGAACGGCGAAAAAAAATCATCAAGTACGTCAAAGCGTGAAAAACCCCATTTTTTACAAAAACAAAAATCATAACTCTTACAAATTGTCATTATTCAATATTTGACATAAAGAAAAAAGTGGTTCGCCTCGAATTCGCAGTTGGGGTCATTTCGACCCCCACCAGTGACGTCGAAGGGTCAGCCGTTGTTCACTCGTCGAAACGAAGATGAAAAAAATTTCGATTGGAGGGTCGCGCGGACAACACTGACCTTGTAAGTTCCGTGATATTCCGGACAACGATCCAAATACGGTACCAGCGAGTATTTGCGAATTTTCCCGACGTATTCGGGACAGCGCTGCAGTCGCGGGGCCAGCGAGTACTTTCGGGTTTTCGTGTTGATCAACGGTACGTTGGTGATCGCGATCGCCGATTTCACCGAACCGGAAAATAATCCGCTTCGGCAATCCATGAGTAAACGAAATAACGCGGGCGTTCGCGCCGCGGGGGGAAACCCGCGCGTTACGATCGGGGCTTCGACGCCGACTGATGGAATATAACCTCTCTTAGCGCGGGCACGAACGAGTGGCGGTCCCACTAAACGCGGACTCACGCGGGTTAACCGAGCCGCTCTTACAATCGACCATCGTCCACGGTTATCGTTCACGATCGCTCATCGACACGGAAATTCCGACAATTCCCTTTTTATCCGATTTCTTTACTTTTTCTTTTTGTTTTTTTTCTTTTTGTTTTTTTTTTTTACAAAATCTTCTTTTATTTTGTCTCAACGATATCGCGGATTGATTATTGCGTCGTTCGACGTTACATTAACCGCATGTGTGGGGGGGGGGGGGGGGGGTGGGGGGTGGGGCTATCTTCATGGCGTGTGTCATCGTCGAAAGAATACATTTTTATCATATTTGACGGGCAATCATTGGCCGATAGACCGGTTTCAAATCACGATTCAATTAATTCAATCCTATCGGTGTCGCGTTATCCGATTCCACAAATCTTTCTGTATCGATATACTTTCGATTTTTCATTGTTTGTTTACATTGTTTTGTGACGATGATTCTATATTTGGAACGTGTTCGTAGGATCTCGTGGAATTGATTTGACGAATTGAATAATTATACGGGGGTGGGGGCAGAATCATGTATCATCGAGGAAATCTGGTTCAATTTAAAAAAAAAAAATTTGTAATGTCATTCAAACAAAACGCAGTCGACGTATGAAAAAAATGTCGGTTTTCATCGTACCAAAGTAAACTATAAGGCCTCGACGTGAGAAGTGATATCGCTGCCCACGGAATTCTTAATGGATTTTCATTTGAAATGTTTTCGAAGAAAAAACGAAAAAAAAAAAAAAATATATGATTTTCGTCGGGCCGCTGACGTCGTCGTCGTCGCGTCGTCGCTGTCATACCGAGAAACCGTATCCCGTTTGTTACGATACGGTCATTAGTGGGAAAACGAAAGAAAAAAAAAAAAAAAAAAAAAACTCGGTGGAAAAGTTTTCTAGATGCAAACTTTCGTTTTTATAGATATTTTTTAAATTCTGTAACGAATTAATTATTCCAAACCAATTGATGATCGAAAATTTCGAATCAATCATTGAATGATTATCATTCAAATGGGTATATACGAAAGTTCGAGGAATAACGCAATAGTGACTTTCTCCCACGTTGATAAAAAATACAGACAAAAATACTTAATACGGTGCAAGACATTTTTATGTTTTTTTTCTTCAAATTATTTCTTTCATTCTGACAGAAGCAGCAGCAGCAGCAGCGGGCAAGTGCTTCGATGATAAGGTTGGCCCGGGAGAGGTGGTTATCTCGAAGCGTTTCACAAATCGACGCGACGGCCACCAGGTGGACCTACCTACGCGGCGGTTCGGTTGCGTGGCGCCACCTACGATATCTTTTACTCGCGGTCTGTGAAACCCGTTGAGAACGATCGAGAGCCGAGTGCTCCAGAGGCAAAACAGTTTGGTGCATAAATGACCGCATTCCCCCCCCCACCCGACCCATCGCCTTACTTCGTCACGACGCTCTTGTAAGTCTTGTACGTTATCTCATCATTTATATTATCTCTACTATCTCAGCGAGCTCATTGTTTTCCTTGTCAATTGAACTGTGGTTTTTTTTCAGTCGAGTTGATCACGCTATTATTATTATTATTATTATTATTATTATTATTATTATTATTATTATTATTATTATTTTCATTGAAAAAAATGTATACATGATTTTTGACCCTCGAATAACTCGTTTAAAATAGTAGTAGTAAATAGTTCTAAAAATAGTAGGAATAATTTTGGCTATTAAACGTTTTAGTCAAATGAACTGTTTTTCTCTCTTCAATTCAGTCTAGCTGATCACGATATTATTATTATTATTATTATTATTATTATTATTATTATTATTATTATTATTATTATTATTATTATTATACATCGAAAGAAAACATTATTTGAAAATATTTTCTAATAATTTGTTCAAAAAGAGTGCAAATAATTTTAGCGAGGAAAATTGCTAAAAAAAAAAGTTCAAATCTATTTGTCGGTTATCACCGTCGATAAAGCAGAGATTCGACAAGACCATGCGAGAAAACACGGTAATCGAGGTTTTCGTACGATCGTTATACCGGATCAAATTGGATAACGACGACGCGCGCTCGCGATGGTTCTGTGCTTTTTTTTATTTATTTATTCGATCAAACGCGTTCTCGTGATGCGTCGATTACGATACGCCAGAACGTTATACAGACATTATACGTAATGGATTTGGTATACCACGGGTAATTTGTGGATATGATATGTGCTGTATACGATGCGGTCGCGAGGCTTATGTATCCCTGCCGGGGATCGGCAACTGTAGAACGGGGGCGGAGGGGGGGGGGCGGTCTTTCGAGGGAAAGCGTTTTTTATCGTGTTTGATCGTGGTAACGCTCGCGAATTGCGGCCATTGCCTCGTTGTTTGCGGAAGTTTGCCTCATCATATTTGCAACACGCTTCGCGTCTCGTTTTAACCCTGGGACCCCACACCGTCCGTATAAGACAAATATCTTACACAGGGGTTACGCACACCCCGGCAATCGATGCTCGTAAACTGACTGTTCGTCGTGGAGAATTTTTTTTTCTTTATTTTTTCAATCGAATCCTCGGAGCATGAAGAATGAAATGGGACATTTGAGAAATGGCTGATCTTCATTTTTCGCCGTGGAAGAAGCGATTGGAATTGGTAAGAAAATATTATTTCAACGCTTTTAACTTGTACCGAAAAAAAAAATATTCATAAAATTTGTTGTACGCGTATTTTGGAAAATTTGCATCGTTGATTCTTGGAAGAGACTAAGGAAAATTGTCGAAGTCTAAGAAAAATTGTGAAAAAAAAAAAAAAAACAATTCGAAGTACTTCGATAATTTCACAAGCGGTTGACCTTTTTCTTTCTGTTGAATTTGCATTTTTTGGGGGGTGATATCTTGAGGTAAAAGGGTAAATAGATGTTTTAAAAAGTATATATATATATAGTACGTGTAATGATAGTGAGTTTTAATTATGCGAAAAAATGCATATTGAAGAATATTAAGGTTATTACATGATAACCCTGGACCGCTGCACTATCCGTAGCATTTGTCTTTTTTCTTCATTATAATATCCCAAGTAAAACAATTATATAAAATCTATAATATGGGATTGGGCATATATAGTTTATATATAGATTATATATAATTTTTTTACTTGGGACGGACAAGCGCGAAACGACCGGACGAAAGATCGAAGAAGAATAAAAAAATGTATTTCGAAGAAAAAAAATTGAGGGGCAATGAGGAAGCATCTCGCTGACGAATAAATATGCAGTCCGTTCGTATGACTGGACGAGGAAGACTACGTAAACGGGTGCGGGGGTGTTTGATCGGAACCAGGTGCGTGCAGGCTGTTAAACTGTGATGAACGAGCGCGTTGTGCGTGGTCGCCATCGAGCTTCGCTTTGTTGGTTCTCACATATTGTCGACATGGCCATTTCACGCGTACATAATCTAACGTATTTGAAAAGGAAAAAAAAAAGAAAAAAAAATCTCAAATGAGATTCTTTTATATGAGCCAAAACGCCAATTATCGGATAACTTTGGGATTCACTGACTGAAATCCTTGTGATATTTACGCAGCTTTGAAGTGCACGTTGAAATACAAATTCACAAATTTTTTCAGATTTTTTCGTCTTCCGATATTTTGGTAACTGTCAATTGAGGTATTTTTTTTTTTTTTAAGTATTTATTTCACACACTTACGCCGATGGGAAAATATATTTATTTAAAATCTGTTTTCGACATTGAATTGTTTTAGCTTTTCAAAAAAAAAATCAGTTCTTTTGTCTTAGATGATAAAGAAAAAAAAAACATTTTAGTACATAATTTTACTTCCCGTGTCGTACGCATCGGAAATTCCGAAAAAAAAATGAAAAAAAAGGCGGAGTGATTCACGACGTTTGGAAATTTTTATTTTATTTTTTTCATTTATTATTATTATTTTTATGACGACGGAAATCATTGAACTCCGGAATATAGACTCGGGGCAAAGACACACACACACACAACGAGGTCATTGAACTCTCGTCCTCTTTCGTAATCGGAGATCGCGGCCAGAGCTTATATCCCTCTCGCGGTAAACAAATTTGCGGGGACTCCGTCTCTGCAGGCTCGAGCGAGCGAGCGCGCGCGCGCGCGCCGGTTCGCGGTTGGTAATTAGTCGATTGATGCAATTAGACGTTGACGAGAGGAGCGGCACACGTGTATGACGAAGTCACCGCGATCCCCGAACGTTCCCCGCATCGACTAAAATTACTTTGTCTGACGTAACACGGTTTTTCCTACGCTAATCCATATCCGAAGCTACGTGGTCTTATGTTGACTGTCCGATGATAAAAATAGAGTCGATGTGGGGGGAAAGAAATGGATGAATAATTCAACAGAAATTTGGCCGAAAAAAATCTATCCATAATATAATCGTGACGAATATTTCGTATCGTACCCGAAACAAAAAAATTGGTCAATTGCGGATTCCGACTTTCGAGTAAATGAAAAAAAAAATGGGTTCCGTACCATATTTTTTTCACATTATCTTTTTTGCAATCGACCTCTTCTCTTTTCTACCGAAACGGATATGGCATGCAAAAATTAGCAAAGGACTGCTGTTTACAATTGACCGCAAATAAAAAAGAAACAATAAGTTCGTAAAATTGAGTTCTAGAAATCCACCCAAGACCCAGAACTTTCGTTATAGTTTTCCGATAAAGTTCAGGCAAGGCGTTACATTCCCTGATTTTTTCAAAATTTTAGGACTAGCAGTTTCATAAATAAAGAGGAGGGGGGATGCTCCATTTTCGCATATTTTTCAGAATATATTTTCAAATATGCTTTTCAAAATTATGAAAAAAAATATATATTTATGTATTCCCCATAACAAGCCCTTTCAAATGATACCCCACATGATACATGTAATGCATTTTTTTTTGTCTTTCGAGTACCCCATTTGTCCCCTCTTCAAGACTAGTAGTTTCATAAATAAAGCGGGGGATGCTCTATTTTCGCATATTTTTTAAAATATATTTTCAAATATGCTTTTCAAAATTATGAAAAAAAAAAAATATTTTTGTATCCCCCATAACAAGCCCTTTCAAATGATACCCTACATGATACATAAAATGGCATTTTTTTTCTTCTTTCGAGTACCCCATTTTTCCCCTCTTCAAGACTAGTAGTTTCATAAATAAAGCGGGGGATGCTCTATTTTCGCATATTTTTTAGAATACATTTTCAAATGTGCTTTTCAAAATTTTTGTATTCCCCATAACAAGCCCTTTCAAATGATACCCTACATGATACATGAAATGGCATTTTTTTTCTTCTTTCGAGTACCCCATTTGTACCCTCTTCAAGTGTCCCATATGAATATTTTCCATATGTCAACCAGTGCAAACTATGTGGATTAATGAGATGTATTACCATGCAAAATTTCAATTTTCCACGTCGCATGATTACTGACAAAATCGGTTGTGACAGACGGACGAACGAGTGATCTTACAACATTTCCGTTTTTTTTTCTTGCCTTCCTTCGAAGTTACAAAAACCCTTTAAAAATAAAAATGAAAATAGTTCACTAACTTGTCGTTTGCGTTCTTGAACAAAATCCACGCGTCTGACCCAAACCTCCTCGGTCGAGTCGTAATCGAGAGTGCTCGAGCTGCTCGCCTGGCTCTTCATTTCGATCAGGCTCGAATCGAAGAATCTCTTGTCCAAGTGCGGACTCGGAAGCGGACTCGTGCGCGAAAATATCATGCTGCTCGAGTACGACGGTGGATCGGTAGCCGGAAAAGTCATACCCGGTCCGGCCGTGTGTCTTCGTCTGAGGGGAGGTTTGCTCGCGGTCGGCGAGGTTACCGTGCACGTGGTGAATCTCGAAGACCCCGCCTGAGACGGTCTAGCGTCCGACACGCTCGTCGTCGTCGTCGTCGTCGTCGCGTTTGATTTCTGATCGATTTTTTCAGAACTCGATTTTTCCGATGACGATGGGGTCGAAGCTTTCGACGTTACGCTTTCCGATTTTTCCGAACATTCGTGAATCGTCGCTTGGGCCTTGAACTCTTCACGATTTTTCGTCGTCGTCGATGTGGTCGCTGTCTCGTTATTTTTACCTGAAAAAGAAAATTTGGAAAAAAAAAATAATAATAATTTCATTGAAATAAAAACATAAAGATGGAAGATTAACCCTGATTCTTTTTTTTTCGGTGCAAGTACACTTTGAGTTTGAAAAATTCGTAACGTAAAGTAGTCAAAGTTGACTGATTTTCATTTTGCAAAAAAAAAAAAAAAAAAATTGATTTTCGAAACGAATCCGAAAACGGCTACGACAGTCCTAAAGTACTACTCAACACCTTCTGCTATCCCACCAACAAACTTCATTCATATTGTTTTGCATGGGAGATATGAAATTTTGAAAAAAAAAAAAAAGAAAAAAAGTTATTTTGCAAATAAGTTTTTCCATATTTTTCAAAATATCTAAAAAAAATATCAGATTTCTAAAATACCAGTTTGAAAATTCATTTTTTTCTAATTCTGGCGTTTGATTTAGAAAAAAAAATACACTTCATCCTACGTTCATTCGACTCGAAGACACGAGAACGTTTGAAAATCGACCGGGGTCCAGCAGACCCGATGTCGGAATAACGTTATATTTCGAGATTGTAGGAACTGAGGGTTAATGGCAATTTTTACTCGGTGTAACCGCAAAATTAGTCGTTTATAAATAGTTTCGGATCCGTTACCTAAGTGGAACCGCGAGAGTGACGAGGTCCGAAGGCATCGAGCTGAAACTGTTGGCGGTGGGGGAGGGAAGGGTGTCACAGGGAGTTGGTGTGAGGAAATGAATATATTAGCACCGAGAAATCAGGGTTGTTCAGGGTGATGTGTACGTAAAAGAGACCAAGTAAAAAAATTATGAATAAACAATGTATGAGATTGGGCATATATAGTCTATATATACATTATATATTGTCTATATATTGTCTGAATATGCCCAATTCCATATATAGTTTATATATATATATATATAGACTATATATAATTTTTTTTACTTGGGTTGCCAACCGGCGTCGACGGAACCCGAAGCCGAAGAGAGTGAGAAAGAGAGAGAGAGAGAGACAGAGAGAGAGAGAGAGATGAACTAAATGAGAGAATGAAAAAGCTGACCACCGGTCGGTCTATCGCTAATCTTAGCTTCCGTTGGACCGCGTGCTCTCGTTATAACGGAATGGGCAACAAAACAGAACGGCACGCACGAAGCATTAACGTCCACCGACAAAACGGGCTGCTGCTGCTGCTGTTGCCTCGCGCATGTGTACCTTTGATCCGTAAGTTCAATTGCATAATATTCGATACATTTTTGTACGAATCGCGATACGGATAAAATCGTCGGCAACGATAACCGTAAACGATAAGCCAAGAGCGAGACAACGCGGGTGTGACTCTCCATTCGTCGATAGCGATTCGTATTATCGTTGCGGGGAAAAAAATCGAATTGATTATGTAATAATGAAATATTTTTAGATTTTTGTTTCGATAGAATGAAAAAATTGGGTTGAATTGCGGGGACAACTGACTTCGCGTTCGATGGGTTTGGGGCGTGGAAAAAAAAAAAAATACGCGTAACTGATGAATAAAGCCGGGTTAATTACGACGTGAGACAGACTCGGTAATGGGATGACGGATTACTGGACAGGTAAAACTGTGAACAGTTGCGTAACGTTGGATGCCACGTATTCGGTGGATAAGGTTGGGGCCGTTGAGCAGTACACCGAAGTGTGTGCGTATATATATATATATATATATATATATATATATATATATATATATATATATATATATATATATATATATATATTAGGGTGGTCCTTATTCAGCCTAAAAAAAAAGTATCGCTACCCACCTTCCAAATAATTCTAGACCATGGAAAATGAATTTTCATATTTTTTTCCGATTTTCAAATTCACCCTCTGCACTCCGTGGATTTATTTGAAAGTTTTCAAAATCGTTTATGTCACATTTCCGAGTTTAATACAAAAACGGTGGCGAAAAAAAAATCGAAACAAAATGTATGTTCTAAAAAACTATACCACAAAAACACCAAAAAATGTTGACAGCCATACGGTAAACATAACCTAAAAAATAAAAATAAATTTATAAAAAACAATTTTTTTTGGGTTATGTTTGCCGGTCAGCTGCTAAATTTTTTTGGTGTTCTTGTGGTAGAATTTTTCACAATATATATTGCTCTTCAGATTTCTTTTCCCGAACGTTTTCGTAAAAAAAAAATAAATGAGTTGAAAAACTTTCAAATGAATTTAGGCAATGCAAAGGGTAAATTTAAAAATCAGAAAAAAATTTAGAAATTTCTTTTTCACGGTCTAGAATCATTTGGGATGTGGGTAGCGATACTTTTTTCTTAAGAACCACCCTAATATATATATATATATGTATATGCGGGTACACGGTTGTACGTGTTGCTCGAACCCCCGGAGCTTTTCGTAATTATACGGGTTGTGGAAACCTTAGGCGGCTCTCATCGGCCAACGTGCAAAATCGGTCACGCGCCTGACATTGTTTTTTCTTCTTTTTTTCTCATCTCTACTCCGTACGTCGCTGAAGTTTTGTATCTCTGGTCGAAATGTTTACCTTATATTAACATTATAACTGATTTCACTATCATAGAATCTAGCTAGTCTAGTCTATATATAAACTATGTATGCCCAATACCATATATAGTTTATACATAGACCATATATAATTTTTTATACTTGGGATGAGAAACAGAGATAGAGAAAAAAAAATGGTAGATGATAAAAACTCACCATCATCAGTCTCGTACTCGTCCTCCTCTCTGCACTCGGACAATCTACGTCCCCAAGGATAAGGACTGTGATTTTGATTTCTCGATGGCAATCGGTTAACGTGTGACAAAAAGTAATGATGAAAAAAGCTATCGACACCTTCCGAATCTTCGCCGGAACATTGCAGCATATCCTTGAGTGCCGCGAGTGACGTAATGGTATTGTAATTTATGGTGGAAACAAGATCGTCGTCAATGTCACTGTCATCGGTCGTATCATCGTTTTTCGGTTGTTCATCGTTCTTGATACTCTCGACGATTGGTTTTTCCGTTGTCAAAACAACATCTTCCGCTTCCTGTTTGGACGTTGAAGTTTTTTCTTCGGACGTTGTTTCCGATTCGTCGTCGGACGTGCTCGTCGATGATGTTCTCGTCGACGATTCATCGTCGCGTTTGTCATCGACGATTTTTTCCTTGTTATTGTCATCCTCGTCCGATACTTTGCCATCTTCGTCGTCCGGTTCATCGTCCCGCAACAACGAATTTTCACGATCCATCGTCGTGGCCATCGTTATCTCCGTTGACGTTTTGTCACCACGATTTTTCATGTTTTCCAAATTTTCAATTTTCACGACCCGGTCGGATGGACTCACGATGTCCGAACGTTTTTCGTCGTCGTCGTCGGTCGTCTTCTGTTTATCGTTGCTCTCACTCTTCTCCATCTATGAATCTGCAATCGAGAAAGCAAAAAAAAATAAATAATGGTAAATTATCGAATTTCATTTTTCGTAACGTGTTGAATTCTTTATTACAATATATTGATTCGTCGATAAATTGAGAAAAAAATGTAACGTGTCAACACGTTTGTAGTTTCTCCGCGAAAAGAAAAAAAATGGAACATCATGACACACGAAAAATAACAACAACAACTGACTAATATCTTTGATAACTCGTGACTGGAAACATAACCTTGAAATTTTGACAACACCATACGTTTACACTCAGGAAACATTTTTAACTCCCGACTGAAAAAAAAGGGAGTTATGTGTTTTTGAAAATTTGAAAAACAGGGAGATAAAAACATCTGAAGGGGTCACCGAACCCAAGAGGCGAAACGTTGAGAAAATAAAAAATATACCATTTTCGTTCGTCGTGAAAACTAAATCAGCTTTATCTAGAAATAGATAAGTCATCTGCCCAAATAAAAAAATTATATATAAACTATAAATATATAGTTCATACATAGGTTATATAGACTATATATAGTTTATAGTTTATATATTACTATATATATATATAGTTAATATATATTTTTTTTACTTGGGCAGACCTATCTTTTTCTAGTTGAAGCTGATTGGTCGGAATCATTCTGGGACACTTAACTTTGTCAAGATTATAGTAAACAATCTTTATTTACTACAATCTTGATATAACTTTGTTATGTTTAGACATACTGTATTATATTATATAAATAATACTATAATTATATATAGAAATTGATATATTGTATATATTATTTCTATATATAAATATAGAACCTTTGTATTTATATATAGATAAAACATAAATATGTGCCCAATCCCATATATAGTTAATATATAGACTATATATAATTTTGTTCACTTCGGTGGTACCAAAGCATATCGTCTTGTCTCGCTCATTGAAATCACACTCAACGGCCAAAGCAAATCCAATAACGAATATATATTATTTTCCCAATGTCATTTTGGTTTTATGTGGAAGTTTAGCATCGTAGGAAAACGGGAATGCAACCCACGAGGCCGGGTGCAGTGTGATTATTATGGCGCATTGCGGTAAGAGCGCCCTCTATTTCGTGACCGTGGACGGTCGCGGTCGCGATGCCCACCGCTGCCGCCAACGCCGCTAGACGCACTTTGCAGTATCTATACATTCGCGAACGTGTGTATGGTCTGGCCACGATCGTGTGTACTTAGGGTCACGTGGGAAGGGCACGTATCTACGTTGGGTGCATACCCGAGTGACTCGTTGAGTTTCCATGCCAGAATTAATGTGGATTTCTTCTTACAATAGCACCGACGTATACGAGCCGTATCACTATCAGTCTGAAGAGGCCACGGATCAAACCACCAGAAAGGTGTTAAAAAAAAAAAAAAATGAAATAATTTTTTTTTAAACTTTGCCATTATTCGGAAATTAAATCACGATTCCGATAATTACCTTCCGTGGGATTTCGTATGTGAACCTGGCACCCGAATTGGAACGAAAAAAAAGCATAATTATAAAAGAATTAGCTTTGTAGGTTGTTTGTAATTACGAGTTTTTGGTTTTTGATAGAACCCAAAAAAAAGTTATGGAACTTCAAAAAAAGTGGCCGTCACCCGAATTCAACGAAACTTGAATCTAACCGATTGATTCACGTAGATAATCGTTTGTAGTTGACTGTAGTGACATTTTCGTTCGTGGTTTTAAAAAAGTTTTTTTTTTTTTTTTTTTGAAAAACAGTTTTTTTCCAAGTGCAGTTAATTGTTTCGCTTGTAGTGGTTTCAAAATATTCGTTTTTTTTTTTTCGTTTGAAGTTACTCAAAAATAAACTTAAAATGTCATATACTTCGCTTCAGAATCATTTGTAGTCGCTGTAGTGTCGTTTTTTCGTGTTTTCATTTGCAGTAACTCGAAAATGAGCTTCAAATGGCATACACCCTCGAAAATCATTTGTAGTCGTTTGTAATTCCCTTTTTTTTTGGCTTGGAGTAACTCGAAAATGAACTTCGTTTTTTTTCTCCGCTTGTAGTTGAACGAAAGATTTGTAGATTGCTGAAAGTCCGGTTATCGATCGAAATTGGTCTTAAAAAAAAAAACATCAAGTCCAAGATTGCACGAAAAATGTTTTCATTCTTATTTCACCATGGATAAAAATGACGTTAAATAATGCATTACTTCAGTTACCAACAACTCGACTGAAAATTACGATAAAACACGCCGCATTCCCGATTATTGTGTCGAAGCGGGAAACACGTCTCATTCATCATTCGAATGAAGAAGAAGAAGAAGAAGAAGAAGAAGAAGAGAAAAAAAAACATTTCACACGACGTTCTCGGGCTATCTGCGGCGTGAAATGTATACAACCGGATGAGCAAACCTTACGAAAGAGTATCCGTGTATTTGGCCGTAGCCCCAATCTCGTTGGCAAGAATTTGTTTACCGACTTTGCGTTCATTCGATCCCGCACCGCGAATGACGTAAGTAAATTTGAGCGATCGTTCGGGCCACGATCTTTCTTCTTCTTCGTCTCGCGCGTTTTTCGACGACTCTCCCCCCCCCCCTCTCCTCCCGCCTGCTGATGACTGATGAATTGATGAAGCTCCGAGAAAATTGTACTTATACCGACTCTATAACTCCATATTATAAAAAGTGATAGAATTTTTTTTTCCCATATCCTTATCTAGCTGTCTCACGATCAATGATCTCATAATCACGTGATAATCGAACGAAAACAAAGTTACACCTCAAATTTGATAAATACTTTTTTTTTTATATTCATCGATGTTTTATACAACTTTATTTTGTACGGAAAAATAAAAAAGATATCAATAGGACATGAAAAAAACGTGTTTTTAAAAAACAGTCAGGGGTCGAAAATTTGTTTTTTTTTTTTCATTTTCAACCAATTTTTTTTCTTTCCTTTTTTTATTTCTGAATTAAGAACGAAAATCGTTATCGACAGTCGTGCCAGGACAAGAACTATGACGCTCAAATGTCTATAGAATCGTTTATATCGATTGCCAAATATCGAACGGCGACGGTATTTTAATCGACACCGCAGTATCGAAATATCATGAGTGTGTTACATATCACCAGTTCTCTCGCACCTTAATGATTACGAAGATCGGAATCACATCACAAATGCCACAACACAAACTCGTGGCTCGCCTGATGTGTTGAAATATTTTTCAAAAAGCACGTGGCTTTTGAGAAAAGGAAAAAATATTTCAACACTTATCGTGAAAATATCACGATATTGCGTGTGATTGCACCTGGCAGTCGGTGATTCTTTCTATTTTCATATACATATCTATCAGGGCGGTCGTTAAAAATGGAATCTTTTATATTTTTCTCAAAAAAATTAATAAAAACAGGTTATACATATATATATATTTTTTTTTTCTGGATGATAAAATACGAGTACCAGAATCTCGTTTGAACAAAAGTATTTTTTTTTTAAATTATCATTAAATTGTTTCGACCTATTAAAAAAACGGTATTATCAAAAAAAAATGTAAGAATTATCATGAGCGTGCGAGCGTTCGCGCAATTTACACGTAATACCAGGTTTAACGATTGTCACCTATCAAACGCGACACATACACACACCCACACACACACACGCAGATCCATCATTCAACGAGACTTGTGCTCTCAGAATCTCTTCTAGAGTCGAATCACACGCGATGCTAGTATTATTAATACTCGTTGACATTGAAAATAAGCAGCTGATTCAAGGCTAACACGTCCGCCGACGCACAAACGTTTGTACATACATACATACATGTATATACATATATTGTATACATAATATACAATCGTTCTTAGGATTTTTTTTCTATCGAGTTAGCTGACGTATGAAGCTCAACAAACGAGACGACCACAGGACCGCTCTCACAGTATATAAAACAATAGTACAATAATAGTACTGACAACACACACACACACACAATCATGAGTATGACAGAATGAAACTATTACCGTCGTTATTCATCCGGCAATGATTAAGAAAAAGAAAGAAAAAAAAGAAAAAGAAAAATGCCCCACAGAAATTATTATCGGATGACTCGAAACAACCCACTGGATCTTCATTCGATCAATATATATATATACACCGACGACTGTTGCAACGCGAGGGGGTCAATTACCCAAAGATCGTTCATGCGGAAACTACGATGAAAAAATAAAATAAAAATAAACAAACAGCCCCATCCGATTGATCATTCTTCGCTCACATATATATTTATATCCTTTATTTTGTCTACCTCGCACGCATACGGAAAACACGGAAGAGTAAACGGGGGACGTTTTATTTTCAGCTTGATCCGCCTTCGATCTGCCGACGAATGACAATGATTGACGTTGCTCGGCCTACGGACGATGGTGTTTAATGAACGCGAGTATATATATGGATATGTATATATATAAATATGAGGAGGGACGTCCCAAATCACCCGATTGAAACCCTCTTTTATCACCCGATGTGGGCGATGATTTTTTTTTTTTGTAAATTTTGGATCCTAGGTCCTTGCTAATTTTTTAAAAGATTTTTTTAGACCCCCCCCCCCCCTGTACCTCACTCCCTTTTTTCATTATCAAGAGGTAACTGTCATTTTGACTGTTTTTAATCGGATAACATTTTTTACTGAATAATAGATGAATAATATGTTTCAATTTGAAAAAAAAATTCCAGTTTTTCAAAAATTCTAATTTATGATAATAGTTCCTTATCTTGAAAAAAAGGAATATACAATATGTCTCGGAAAGAAATCGATATTTCGATTATTTTCCATAAAAATCGATTTTTAAATTATTTTCAATGATTTCTCGATTATTTTTTGCGCAAAAAAAAAATTGATCTTCCACGTATGATAATTACATGTTGTGGGAGAACACGGGTGGTTTTTTCACAGTGGACCGTCAGAGGTGACGCACGATATAGACTATATAGACCGAAGCCCGAGACCCAACACCACCCACCCTCGCCTTCGGTGATCTGTGGAAAGTTACCCGAACGATACAGTTCGCCGTCTCGGAAAGTGTTCCGCCATATGCACACAACATTATCCGTTAATCCGTGTTGGTGGTACACGTACGTGCTGGAACCATCGTGGATCAGGCGAATGATGAAAAATAACAATAATAAAAAAAAAAATAATAATAACTCGGATAGAAAAAAAAATAAAAATAAAAAATAGTGTAGGCGTTTTGTTTTCATATTAATGAGAAATTACTTGCAACCAGGTCTCGCATTAATTAGTGCCGCATTATTTTTCATTCCGGTATAACGACTCTTCCACCACGGACCATCGCGGCGTTAAAATTCTCGTCGAGTTCGCGCAAACGGTTCGTTTTCCGTGTGATCATCCACGGAAGGGCTCGTCGCGTGATCTGGAATGATATATAGGAAGCAGACTAGATCCCGTAGGCCGGCGTTCGAGACTCACACGCGATGACGATGCTACCCGGGCACATTGTATATATGTATATATGTTTTATATGTATACAGGCATGTATGCTAGATACATATATCCGTGTGTTTGGATACGCTCGATGCGATGTTCGCGTGCATCAGTCGCGAACAAGTTGACGTGGCAAAAGGTGCCACAGGAAAGTCTGAAATCGTTTGAGGAGATATTCGGTCGTTGAAATTGATCGCACGTTAGAGGCTACGTATTTTTATTTTATTTTTTTGTATTTTTGTTTTTAGGATTCCGTACCTCTAAACGATAAAAACGAAAATTTTGTACAATTACTTTTTTGGAAGAAATTCCTTTCTTTTGAAAAGAAAGGAAAAAAATTGAAAATAATATATTTCTAATTTTACGAACAATTATAATTATTTATTTCATTTTTTCTTTTACCACTGAAACTTTTCTTTTTAAGATTTCTGCTGTTCAAAATTCGAAAGTTATAAATTTCTAGGTTTAATGTATAATAATTGTTATTTAGTTATTTATTCACTGAATGAACACCCAAAGAGTATTTTGGAAATCCCGTTGGCTTCGAATCTCAAAGTTTGGCACGAACGAAATTCTCATAGCACAAGCAAAGGTAAACATCCGAAAGCCATACATTTCTAATTCTATTAACAAGTATAGAATTAGATATTGATTTTATCATTATATAAATTGTACACTTATTGATTTTTCACTGAGTGACCATAAAAATGTTTGAGGCAATCTTCCGTTAACCTGAAATCTTGAAATTTTGCACGAAGGAAGATCTCATGATATATACAAGTGAGGGGAAAAAATCGAAAATCATACATTTCTCATTTTACGTACAATTATGATTATTTATTTAATTTTTTTTTTTTTTTTTTTTTTTTGCACTTGGTGATCATCAAACCTTCAGGGCGCGAGTCTTACTCGCACTCGTCCGCACTTTATTGTTTGTTCGTGATGTCTGGTAAGTGTCATCCTTCGAACACTTCGAGAATTCAGTTCTGGCTTTTGTTTCTGTCTTTGAATGACGTTTGCGTTGAGAAGCTCATTGCGAAATGTGGAAAATGGTTTTTTTTTTTTTTTTGCCGGACTCATGACGGCGTGCCACGCAGTCTGATTGAGTAACGAAACGATTTGTCGAACGTACGGATGTGTACGCAAAGCCAGTCCGTCCGCGAGTGTGACGAAGACGGATCGTAATCTCACGGTCCCGACCAAGCGATTCGCGGAATTTATCAGCGCCCATACATACGTGCGTGCCATATAATGCGCTCATCCTCTGTGGAATAATCCGAAAGGCGACGAGCCTCTCTTCGACGAGCTAGCAGCACCAGCAGCAGCAGCAGCAGCAGCAAAGTTACGCGTTTCAAAGGTCGATCGAGAACGTTTGCTTATGTACGCGGAATTAACGCTATTAGACCGAGACCTCGGAAAGCTTGCGGAAATCGCACCAGTCTAGCCGACTGAAAATTCCACAATTTCGCAACGAAAAAAAGATGGAAAAAAAATTAGGGCGCGTTCCACATGACGATGAGGGATAATTGAAAGGTGCTCGTCATTGGAAAACTCATCGAATAAATCAAGAAATATGGAGTATCCGACAAAAGCGTTAACGCAAACTTTTTATTTTCATATTTTTCGTAAACTATTTTAGCTACAGTGTTATAGCTACGTTATAATTTTTATTGAATGTACTAAGAAAAAGCTACATTCTGGATTTTTTTTTCGATTTTTCGAATTGATAGTTTAGACATCAGAGGGGGAGGACACTCTGATGACGACTTTGAAAGCGAATATCTCGTGACTTAGATCATTTTGAATTGCATTTCAGAAGACCTATCGAAAGACACCCCACTTGATGGGGTTAGCGAAAAAGATAGTGAGTTCACTTTTTAATCTGTGGGAGGTGGTGAATTTTTAATTTTTTTCTTTTTTCATGTAATCATTTCTGTTTTTGGGTGATTGACCCACGTCTGAAACCATAAATGTTTATAAATTTCAAGGAAAACCCAAAAAAAAAGAATGACGAAATAGAACGAAACAGATGAATTTGGATTCGTCAATGTTACCGCAACTTCTGAGCGTTTGATAATCACATGACAGGCGCACGCTAGCACGTGCTTGGCTCGGCAATTAATTGCTCATGTCGAAGTGCGCGCGCAAGAAATTCCATCGAAGCGATGCAAGAATTGAGGCACGAACGTCAGAAAAATTATTTCAAAAAAACTCGCTTCGCTACATAATTCGAAAAGTAATTTGCGTTATTAAAAGTTCTTGTCCGAGATTGAACAATGACATCAACCAACAACGTTGTGTGTCATATATCTGTATGACGTTGACTTCGCGATAGGGAAGCATATGGATTTGTGGATAGATGTAGTTGAGAACACGGTCCGTTGGACCGCGAAGAGAATTTAACGAGAAAGTCGAGAAAATAATAAAAAGTAATGGGTAGTCAATTTGTGTACAGATTGAGACGGATTGGCACCGTGCCCGAGTATCCGTCGACCAGTACCCACGAAATGTTTTTTTTTCTTTTTTTTTTTCGCCTTTCGAAAATTCTTGATTCACTCATTCGTTCAACGGATAAACAGTTTTACATGTTGACGTATTATGTATAGATATATAACTATATATATGCACGTGCCTCGATGCCGAACATTAACCAACAAAATTATAAATCGCGTGATACAAAGTTCTGAATCGAAATTTTTTACCTTACATTATTCAACTTGTTTAAACTTATAAATTCGTATAATTTTAAGGTAAATTGAAGTTGAAATATTTTTTCACCTTCGTTTTAACATCAACGTGATGTCAACATTTTTTTTCCACCTTCGTTTTACTTTCAGAGTGAGGGTAACATTTTTTTTCTTCCATTATTTCACCTTCGTTTCGTCTTCCAAACTTGAAAAAATTAAAAATATAACTGCACGATTTTACGACGAAATGAAGTGGAATCGCACATAAGAATTGCTTATAACTTCATCCTCACTTCCAACCTTCTTCGTCCTGAAGAAAAAAAAAGGTTGAAATAATTTGAAACCAAGGTGAAAATTTTGTCCACCGGGACCGTACGACCGATGAATAATGACACCGGACAAATTGAGCGTTCGTTGGAACCCAAAATCGTGGAGGGTCTCGTGATTTCGGTGAGGTGCGTGTTCTCGCCGGGGGCGCACATCTTCGCTATTACGAAAATTTTCACACGAATTATCATTCTCGCACCGCACACCTTCGTCACTGGATCCGGATGATTTCATTTTTGGCAACGACGCAGTGTCTTAATTTCGCATCGTTCAGTCATTTACGATAATTCTTCCGTCCGAATGCTGCGCCCCCCCCCCTTGGCCGCTCCCCCTCGTGCCCGCCTTGTCAGACCGAGTAAAATTTTCATTTCCGGACAAAATAAAACGCGGAGTCTCTGGCATCCCGTGAAACGTGGGAGGTATGAGAATGCTGTGCCAAGAGAGAGAAAAAGAGAGAGAGAGGGAGAGAGAGAGAGAGAGAAGCCGAGAAAAAGAAAAATAGAGAAAGAAAGAAAGAGAGAAAGAGAGACAAAAAGAAAGAAAGAGAGAAAGAGAGAAAGAAAGAGAGAAAGAGAGACAAAAAGAAAGAAAGAGAGAAAGAGAAAAAAAAGAGAGAAAGAAAGAAAGAAAGACAAAATAAATGAAAGAGAGAAAGAGAGAAAGAAAGAGAGAAAGAGAGAAAGAAAGAGAAAATGAAAGAGAGAAAGAGAGAAAGAAAGAGAGAAAGAGAGGAAGAGAGACAAAAAGAAAGAAAGAGAGAAAGAGAAAAAAAAGAGAGAAAGAAAGAAAGAGAGACAAAAAGAAAGAAAGAGAGAAAGAGAGAAAGAAAGAGAGAAAGAGAGAGAGAAAGAGAGAAAGAGAGAGTGAAATAAAGAGAGAAAAAAAGTGACGAAAGAGAGAAAGAGACGTTTACTTCTCGCGTAAAAAACTCTTGATTCTTCTGGCTCGAGCGAATCATCGACGACGACGACGGCGACGAATTCGTCGAAAATTCCCGTCGCCGGATTGTCTAGCGACAATGGAAGACGCGAAAACGTTTGTCTCTAATCCGGGTCCATCGAACGATCTTTCGTTCGCTCTTGTTGTCACGCGACCCACGCACTATTTCGTTCGTTCTCCGAGCGTCCGAAACCTCGGCCAAACACGAAACGTGTGCTATATAGCAGGTGCTAGACCGGACAGAGACGGTCGAGACGATCGCTGCTGGTGCCCTCGACCTCGTTGACGATATGTGGTAACGGATACGCGATATCAACCCTCGTTTACATTTTTATTTTTTGTTTTATAGTTACGTAAAATAGAAAAAGCTGCGAGTTGAAACTTGCAATTTGCTTTCTAAATAGTGAACGAAGATTACTTTATGATTATACTGCGTACAATTCAGAGGCAGCAAATTGCAAGTTTCAACTTGTAGCTTTTTTGCTCACTAAATGAAGTGAGGTGTCTTTCGATAGGTCTCCTCAAATGCAATTTAAAATGTCCTGAGACCTTTTTATTTCGACCCTTCAGTCACGAGCTATTCGCTTTTAAAGTCGTCATCACAGTGACGACTTTAAAAGCCCCTCCCCCCTTTAATTTCTTAACTATTAATTCAAAAAATCAGAAAAAAATCTACAATGTAGCTTTTAACTCCCACATTCGATCAAAATTATAACGAACACTGTAGCAAAAATATTTTACGAAAAATATGAAAAATAAAAACTTTCCGTAAAAACGCTTTTTTTTCGGAGATTCCATATTTCGTCAATGGCTACCACAGAATGACTACAAAAACTAATCACTCGCGTGCCCAACACGCTACTTGACTACTTTTGTCACGAATTCCGGCTCGACAACCCTCGAGCGAAATAATAAAGTAGCTTCGTCACCCTTGGCAATCCCGAAGAACTATATCTTCGACATCGGTAATAATTGAACCCTCGAGCGAAAGCAGTTATAACCGAATATGTAAAAGAGCCATTTTTTTTTTTTTGCCGCAACAAAGTCGGTGGAGCTTCTATTTTCGTTCACAGCCGACATTCACCGCTGACGTGTGAATACCCGATGGAGTACAGAGCCGGGCAGTTCGAGCCTCGTCTAGATCCGATGTTCCACTTTGTACAACCGATCGAAACTCGAACACACCGGGTAACGTGCTAGCGTGATTTTATCGATGTGCGGAACGGTCGATGTTCCATTTTCCGTTTTGTCTCCAAGATTTCTTTCTTTGTATCTGGGTGAGACGATTTAAACATGCATTTATTCGATATCATCGATCGATCATCCGGTTACAACACGTTGCAATGTTCATTTATTGACCCTTAATTCCTGCAATGGGTCTGCTGGACCCGATACCTATTTTTTCCCTTCAAATTATTTGATTAATTATTTATCGTTACAAATGCTTTGTACATTATTATTATTACACAAAATCTCCCTAAAAAAACATTTCCAGATACCTTTTTTTTTTAATGCAAATGCACTTCAAGTCCAAAAAAATTCATCACGTGAAATAGTCAAGATTTTAATTAAAAAAAAAAAAATATATGTATATTTTTTTAAGTGAATCAAAAAAAGTGCTAGGGCAGTCTCAGAGAACTCGTAAAGACCTTTTGATTTCCCACCAAGAAAGTTCATTCATACTGCGTTGCACTAGAGATATGGCACTAAAAAAAAAAAGATTATTTTGCAAATAATTTATTCCACATTTTTTTCAATGTCTCCAACATAATCACCAGATTTCAGATATTCCAGTTTGCATATTCGTTCTTCTTAGATTCTGACGTTTCATCCACGAAAATAAAAAATATTTCAGCCTGCGTTTTTTTGACTCCAAGACAAGTAAACTCAATAACAAGCATTTAAAATTCGAACGGGTCTGGGAGACCCATTGTACGAATTGCATTATATTTCGAGGTTACCGAGGAGGTTAACAATCGTCCAGCCGCATCCATGCTTTCATAATCGTGTAAAACTAGTTTGCCGAAAAAAAAAAAATCAATAACAATGGAAACAAGAGCTGTGTTAAATGGAGAGACAAAGAGTTGCCGGCCGAGGTAACAGCTGTCGAAACTCACGCAAGGAGCGAGAAAGGTAATATAAAGATGTTATAACCGGCTTTGATATTACCGGCTGTGTACGACCTAGCTGCACGCGACCAGGTGGCTGATTTAACTGTTGTTACACTATACATGTTTGTATATGTATATTTATATATACACACATATGCATATGCAGACACGCACCCACACACCCGCCTCCGGAGTGTAATTGTACGGTACACGCGGTACGCTACGACGAAGGAATAGGTACGAAGGTTGCGAACCTTAAGGGGTTACCATGGGTTTCCAAGCGAAAATGCAAAAAAGTACAATTTTCGATAAAAATCTACATTTTACTTTTTTCCATTTCAAGTCTGCTAAAAATGTCAATTTCAATTTTTTCGAAGGTATTGAATCGATATATATATATGTAAAAAAATGTCAGAAATTCTTAAAAAATTGAGGAATGATAGTTCCGATTGGGATAATAGTACATGAACTATTTTAGAATTTTTTCGCTAAATAGTTTAGTAGTTTCTGTAGACGTTAATGGTTGCGAAACGAATGGAACTAGATGTCAGTAAATTCGGAAAATATTGTATCGTCAACTAATCGACTTCGTAGTTGTCGAGCAATCAATAAAAGTAATAAGCAATATCGGCTGTTTACTAATCGTCACAGTTGAAACAGGTGTACAGTCACTGACAAAACCTCAGTCAAGCACACGTCAGTGTGCGTCGAATTTGACTTAAATTATTGTTAAAATTGAAAAATTAACATTACTGAGCGTTAATCTATCATTGATTTAGCTATTTGTAAGGTTTAACATGTACGACAAGGTCTAGATTGATAAATCCACGATTCGCCCATTTCGGACTAACTTTTTGCCAGATTTTGAATTCTTTTTATTTCAGATGAAGCTATCATGAGTTATCCTGACCACCGCCATGGTACTGCAAAAACCAGGTTCCATCAGGTGCATTTTCAAAATTTTCAAATGACAATTTTATAAAATACGTTTCAAATGTTGTTTTTTATGATACTCGAAGTTTTGAATAAAATAATTGTTTCATTATATTTATATATACATTTTTTTTCAATTAGAGATAATATGGCTTTTTTTAACCTTCGAAGCTCATGTAAACCCTTTAACTCTCGTATCACACGAGATACGTTGAGGTTGCGTGATGACGTACGAGAATTATGCGTCACATCCTACTCACAGAGAGAGAAAGAAAGAAAGAAAGAAAGAAAGAGAGAGAGAGAGAGAGAGAGAGAGAGAGAGAAAAAGAGAGGGAGAGACCGTTACACACGTACGTTTCCGTTACGTGAAAAAGAGAAAGGACGTTTGCGAGGGTGTCGACGATTCTCGTCGGGGACCGTACGTACGTACCCACCCACGTGCATGAAATATTGCGACGGTACACGCAACTCGATTGGCCAATATCGACGCGACAAGCAGCGCACCAATTGACCAAAAAAAAAAATATATGGTATGGACCCGGCGATTAATCTCATCACTAATAGTCAACCCGACTCGATATCATCAAATAAATATCATCTCATTTTTTTTCAACTTTTAGCTGAAATACTGGGGTCGAAAAGTCCCCCAAGCAAAATCAACCATAATTCAAGACATTGTTCTTCGTTTCCCAGGATAAATACCTTTTTTCCAACAGCTACTATCGGGCTATCATTTTCTTTCCGAAAGTAAAGTTTTAAAAAAATAGTATTTACAAAAAAAACATTAAAAATCAAGAAGTTTCGATTTTTTTTGGTGAAAATCTTCAATTTTGCGTATCTTTTTCATCTTCAACATTTTTTTTTCAACGCAATTATTGAATTTGAACCAAATATTCCGTGGCACGTCTTGAATGGAGTATCAAATAATATATGAGAATTTTTTTCAAGGAAATCGAATCGATTGGTTACTCGCGACAAGCCTTTTTCAAGCCTCAGGGTCTGAAAGACCCTGTGTGCTAGCTATGTTATGTTACACGCCGACACAAGCGTGCCGTCTAACCTCTGATCGTCCACAAAGTAAACCACCGCGCGGGATAACAAAGTTTTTAACGTCGATGAACGTGGCTCGCAGATGACACGTGCACCGCATCACACGCTCGATAATCATAACGTCAAACGGAAAATCTTGGATCGAGACGGGAAGAAGCGCTAATTGAAACGAGCTATGATTCAACGATTACGTAATTATTATTATTGTTTGAACTGGGCATAAAGAAGCCACGAGAGACATTTTTTATTCGGTAATGCCACGAATAAGTTTATTTGGATCGGACAACCATTTTAAAAGTGTCACTTTCCATCTTCCAGATGATTCTAGACAATAAAAAGGAATCTTTTATATCATTTTTCGATTTTCAAATCCACCCTCTGCATTGCCTAAATTCGTTTTGAAGTTTTAAAAAATATTTATGTGATATTTCCGAGTTTACTACAAAAACGGTGGCGAAAACAAAAAAATCGAAAAAAATCCATATTATAAAAAACTATAACAAAAAGACACCAAAAAAATGTTGGCAGCTATCCGACAAACATAACTTAAAAAAAAATACAAAAATCATTTTTATTTTTATTTTTTAGGTTATGTTTGCCGGATAGCTGCCAAAATTTTTTCGGTGTTTCTGTGGCATAATTTTTTACAATATATATTTTTTTCAAATTTCTTTTCCCACCCTTTTTCGTAAAAAAATAAACCAAATGATTTTAGAAACTTTCAAATGAATTCAGGCAATGCAGAGGGTAAATTTTCAAATCGGAAAAAAATATGATAATTCTTTTTTCATGATCCAAAATCATTTGGAAGGTGGGGAGCGATACTTTGTTTTTAAGAACCACCCTAATATGTATATAATGTGTATATTTATATGTATATACACATACGTCTATATGTATCTATATTTGCGATCGACGATAGTAACATATGCATCTCGTTTCACGACCGGATCGGCATTCACCGCGCATACCGCCTCACGGTACCGTGAACTAATATGCGGGCGCGCGGTACGTGTGCACCACGAGCTTATATATTGCCGCAGTGTGATCTGCAACAGCTTCCGGTGAAACGATAATTGCGTGTACGCAAGAATCGCTCCGCCACTTGAGAGAGCCAAACACGAAGCCGGTATGCGTTGTTCCATATCGCGTTTCGATATCGTCGAGTTATTTTCAGTGGTAAGAAAAATAATTGGAAAAATCAAAATCACACGAAGAATCGGGGGGGGGGGGTCACAAGCGTAGGATAAAGCCGGATGAGTTAGCACGCAGGGAGTGATGGCACGCTCTTTAAATATTTCAGTCGTAATTGTGCGATCTTCACGTCATTCATGGTTTGACCCTCAGTCCGTAAACCAGGGTCGTTTTCGTCCTGTCGATAATCAAATGTTGTCCTAGGTTGCCTCATCTTTTGTATAAAAAATATATTTAAAAAATTAATTTTTTTCATAATTTTATGATTGAGACTTTTGATTGGAGGCTCGAAGAACCTTCGTGAATTTTTTTCAGATTTTTTGCAGCCGTTTAAATGTTTTAAAAAAAAGCAACGACGAAAACGACCCTGGTTTACGGATTGAAGGTGCCGAAAAAACGTTTACGGACTAAGGGTTGATTGTGTTTTCACGTGAATGACGCGACTCAAGTGAACAAATTTTTTTTTGCTAATATTCGTCAAAAGTTTTTTTTTTAACTTCATTTTGACATAGATTTACTCCGAAAATAATTTTTTCATGCTGAATCCATCAGTGCGACGAAGCATCAGGACCTTTTGGAAGTTATTTTCATAGGATTCGTTAAATTAAACGATACGGTGATGCTTTGCCGAGTGTGTTTCATCTCTCGTCTACAATCGGGAGAGATGGCACACCTTTTTTTGTCCGAGACAGATGGCACACGTGGCTTGTGTTGATTTAGGTCATACCTAAGCTGCTTCGGGTGAGACTTTGCGAAATATTTTTATCTTGTAACTTGATAATATTTATAATCTAAAATTTTCAACGTATTATTTTTCTCGATGGAAAATGCCGATGATTCACAAACGAAAAAGCGGACCCAATGAGCTTGCGTTTCACTCGAATTTTTGGTACTTGAAAAAAAAAATTTCAACGTGCCAACTTGTCGAATTTGGGTGCTGCATAAATAAATAAAGTTGATTCGTGCAATAAAGTTTCAATTTTGATTATTAAAAATTGAAAAAAAAGCAAAATTGGTCTTTATCCAAATTTATGAGGTCGTGCCATCTTTCCCAGACAACTTTGGACGACTTCGATTTTACAGTTTCCTACAAAATCAAAATCACAAGCTTGTTAACAATATTATTCATGAAACTGAATGCACTAATACTCAAAGACGTTTCAGAAAGACTTTTATTACTCGTTTTGATCTAATTCAATTTCATATAATTACTGTGGCAATAAAAAAAAAACAATTGCCAACTCACCGAAATTTTAACATGTGAGAAAAATTACTGCTCGATTGTCGAGAAATTTAAAAAAAAAAAAAGTTACGTTTTTTCGTTATCGTTGTCCTGTGGCAAATGATGGCATTAAAATCGCTCCGAGAAAAAATAAATCAAGGGTGAAACAAAATGAAGAAGGAAAGGACTACGCACTTTCACCGAGTTCTTGACCTGACTCTACACGAGAAATAACCACGTGCGCGCGGCCTTGGTGGTCCACGGCGCACCGTTTTTTCATCATTAACGCGAAGCCACTTGGTGTGTATTCGGCTGCTTACCGCGCGCGTTCAACCACCCCCTTCTTCTTTGTCCCCGCGTAATAGCGACGCGCACGATGCGCGCGCACTCGCAGCCTAGATGGCCGAACGATCGTGAGAATCGATATACGGGGTGTCCGAAAATCACCTTCGCCAACGAACACTCGTGGCAACCCGAGATAATTTTAACCCTGGACAGACAGCGGATTTTATTAAAAGTAATTATAATTTTATAAAGTAATTATTATTAAAAATCAAAATTTTGTTTTCTCTTCCCCAATTTTTCAACGATTTTTCATCGCTCCAAATGTATTTCGCTTTTTATGAAATTTTGCAAATCGAAAATAATTAGCAACATTTTGTTTTTTCTTGTCTGAGGAAAAGATGAACGAGGGGAGACTAAAAAAGTTCCGGGTAACGAGCTACCCCAGGTTATAACGAAGTAGCCTGCCCAGGAGGCTCAGTATTTTAGGGTTAAGTCGATTAAAAATTAGAAGATGATTTTAACAAAACTACGACCCATTTGTATAATTTTTTTTTATCGCCACAATAATTTTCAGTCGTTTAAACCCGGCCTACATTTTTTTCCTATCTTGATTACGGTATTCCTGCAATTAATTATCAAACACGATTTTCTTTCATTTCAATCATTTTTTCAAATTTTTATTTTAACGTCACTTTACTCAGAAAAATACGTCATAAAGCGATATTTTTATTCGCTCAATACGAAAGGCCAATGAATTCTCTCGAAAACTAATCAACATACAATTTTTTCACAGAAATTAGTATTCGAAAAGTTATCAAAGAGAAAACCAAATAGAGCAAAAATTGCATGTTCGAAGAAAAAAAAACTAAATAAAAAATCATAATTTTCATTCACTCAATACGAAATGACAATTAATTCTCTACAAAACTCATTAACATATTTTTCCACACAAATCAACATTTAAAAAGTGATTAATAAGAAAAAACCCCCAAATAAAGTAAAATTACATTTTTGAAGAAGAAGAAATGGAAAAAAATGATAACAGATGTTTTGTGCGAAATATGGAGTCGATTGAAGGAAACGTGAGGGAAAATGATAAAAACCGTGATAACTCCCGAACGAAGCAAAAATGACAAAATCATCCTCCAATTCTTTCGACTCAAAATGACCTCAGCTATCCATGGATTTCTCTTGCGGCGGTGATTTTGGACACCCTGTATATATTCACGGGTACATACATTTTTTTCTCTCAGCATACGAAATGAAAAATACAATCTCAACGGTGCAGACTTACCTTGATGTTGAAAAAAAAACGGTCGTCGATGTCTCGAACGATAAATCGTCGAATGTACGTCGATGGGCGAGGGATTCTCTCGATCGGTGGCAGATGGATGGACGGATCCGTCGGCTTGCTCTTTATTTTTTCTTCAAATTTTCAATTTTATTATTCAACCAGCGTACGATTCTTTCAACGTGATTTGTCAGAAGAACCGACGAAACCCGACGAGTTTGATCCGCGAGACGAACACTTATTTATCGATCTTCGAGCCGTTCATCGAATCGTTGAGTTAATTTTTATTACAATTCTATTATTATTATTATGTCGACGAGCTTCCAACAATTTGCAACACGCGATTGAACGTCGGGTTTGAAAAAAAAAACACGCACACACACACGCACACGTACACATTCACATATAAATATTAAATATGATATTAAAAAATTATCGTTATTCGTCAAGTTATTACAACTTCGTCGAGTTAAAACAGTTGAAGCGTCGACAAATGTTCCTTTTTTTTTTTTTTTAAATTAGAACAATTGTTTATGCACGATTGTGATTTAAACGTAAAATTAAAATGTTTTTTCTTCAATTTTAATTTTTTTCAATGTTAAAATAAGTAATCAATATCTCGACGATGAAAAAAATTATCGTGTTATGTATAATTGAATCAGCCGATTGTTTTTTTAAAGCGTTTCAGTGATTCCGCGAACCGATTTTTATCAATTTCTTTACAATTTTTTTTATATCAAAATAATTAATTAATATATGAACGATGAAAAATTATCGTGTTATGTATAATTAAATCAGCCGATTGATTTTTAAGCATTTCAGTGATTCCGCGATCCGATTTTTTTTTTTTTTTTCAATTTTTTTGTTTCAAGTTAAAAGTAATTAATAAATGTCTCGAAGATGGAAAATAATTTTTTTTCACGTGTAATTGTTTCAGCCGATTGTTTTCGGAGCGTTTTAATGATTCAGAACACACGCGTGTTCGTGATCGAACGAAAAAAATAAACGAAGAAAATTTGTATATATTAAAAAACACACACACACACACACACAGACACTTTTGGCAAGCCCCCGCGGACGTCGGAACCGCGCCACGCGCTCGTTCTCGCGCTCCAAACACAGAGTTATCCCGGCTAGATGGAGAGGTCACCCGAAAGTCACTCGGACCAGTCCAGCAACTCACCATCGAACAAAACCCAACGTTGAATTTATCATCATCATATTCACGAATTATTTCGTCACTAATCCCGACAATCACGTTGTTCATCCATTCGATTCCCAATAATGAACGCACACGACACAGACACACACACAAACACAAACCGGAAACGTTGGGACAACCGAATGCTCGTCTCACGTTGAAAAAATAAAAAAAAAACAAAACAAAAAACAAATATGGCGTTATTTAACTCGATTACAAAATGCTACACACTGTCTTCACGACTTAGGCCCAATTTTTCTTTCTATCTCTTAGTTTTATATTCTTCTTTTCGTTTCTCTTTGTTTTTCCACAGGCCTTTGTGATCTGTTTTTTTCGTCAAACTTTAGAATAAATAAATAAATAAATAAATAAAATATTGCGAAAAGGTGGATGGTAAAATTGTCCAGACGTTATCCGTGAATTTTTTACGATTTATCCGTTGGTCGTCTCAATTGATGAATAAAAATGTTTCCTTTGCAACGTTAATTAACAATTGATATAAAATTTTTGTATTGTTTCGTCGATGGTCCGGCTCCACGCGATCGAGAATGAATAACGGAGCGCGAACACGTCCGTGCGTGCGCGCGGATAAATAAGTACTGACGAGACAGACAGTCAGTGTGTGTGTGAGTGTGAGAGAGAGAGCGAGAGAGTCGTGCGAGAGACCGGGCCCCACGGGGCTCTTTCTATGGTCGAACGGGTGAGCAGCGCAAAGCCGGAAAGCCGGCCGGCCGGGCTTTCAAATTTCCCTCGCGCCACAATGGGAGCCTCCTCCTCCCCCCCCCCCGCCGCCGACACACACGCGAGCCTCTCGACGACCGCTCCCCGCCCCTTCCGCCCCGCCAACCGGGGCTCAAACCCTCGCGAACCCCCCGCGATCTTTCTTATCGTTGCGACGCTTCATTATCGCGAAAATTTCAATCTCACTTTTCCCGTACAAACTTTGTCATCGATGTACACACGCGTTATTATATCTGTATATATGTGTGTGTGTGTGTGTGTGTGTGTACGTGTTTATGACTAACGATGGAACAAAGGTGGTCGTTGAATTATCGATAAACAGCTCATCGAAACTCGCGCAACTCTTGAATCCTCTCTCTCGCGAACAAGCCACGTTTTCAGCCTTTTTCGTTACTCCCTCGCGTATTTCTCTCTCTCTCACTCTCCTCCCTCCCCTCTGCCCGTTTCAACCTCACGATCGAAGCACACACACACACACACACGAACAATCCTCGCACGTATTTCCGTTTCTAGCTTCTCGTAGCCTAGCGTTTACTTTCTTCCTCTCGCGATTTTTCTCTCTCTCTCTCTCCTGCTCTTATTTATTTCTCTTCCGCCACCCGCCCCTCTCGCCCCTCAACCGCTCCGCTCTGCCCCTCCCCCCCCCTCGCCCGCCGGACGTCGTCGAGCGATGCTCGTCACTCTGTCGCGCACTGGGAGCGGCGGCGGCGGCGGCTGCGACGGGGCGATGGTTTGTATCCTCGATTCCCGTCACTCTTTTTTTTTATTTTATTTAAACAATTTTTTTCCCAAGCATTTATTTGTTACGTTAGATTATTCGTGTCCCTTTTGTTTTTCTTCTTTTTAGTTTCTTCGTTTCGTTATTTATGCGAATAAAGTATGTAATAATGCTCGACGTATATTATTTTGAGGTTTGGTTCGATTAGGCGACGATATATATATATATATATTTATTCGCAGGCTGGGATAACGTGGCTCGGGCCACGGGTTTCCGGTTGTGCTGGTGGTGGTGGTGATGGTCGATCGCGTTGGCACACACGAAACCGGGTGTAAAACGTGCGTGGATACACGGACATGGTCGCTCGAGCCCTGGCGAGAGCCGACTAACAGCGGAGCCACTATGTTGGTATCCGATATTGGCCAGAAGACGTTTTTTTTTTTTCTTTCTTTTTTTTTTCTTTTCGTACGAGACGACGTGAGCCGAGTCCCACTCTGCCGGGCGATACGCGAAGGCGGATCCGCGACAATGCAACGGCACCGCGACGGCGGCGGTGGCGGACCCGCTGCTGGCGCTCCGAACAACAGCTGTGCGCGAAAAACAACATGGCGGCCGACAGCCGTGCGCGCGCTTCCGACTACCTCCCCCCCCCCCCGCCTTCCCGCAAACTGCACCGTCTATCGACAACGAGTGTGTATCACGCGTTTTCTATGTGGCACTGCCGTCGTTTCGCATTGCCTGACACTGTAAAAGGACATGGCGCGGGGGGGGGGGGGGAGTACTCCATTTTTAACGACAATGAACGGCTTTTTTTTCTTCGAATCGTGACTCATTTGCAAAGTTCGATTTACCCAGGCCGCACGGGGGATCTGGTTGGGTTATAACATTTTCTTGTTCATCGTTTTTTTAAGGTGATGGACCACATACTGTCTGTCCATCTCGCTCGCTCCGGAGTGCAGGCCCCATAGCGCTATTTTCGTCGCACTCGTAAATGTAGTTCATCACGATGCGAAACCAGCTGATCGCGGTGCGAGTGAGAAAGAGAGAGATAGCGCTACCGGGCATTGATGCGGAGCGTGAGAGAAGTAGCGATAATGATTTCTTTGCATCGTCTTTGAACGTGATATTGGCGAAAATTTAAAAAGCATTTCGCGGGAAAGACCAAGCGGTACGGTAGCCTATACCCCCCCCCCTTCTCCCCTTAGCTCCGTGGAATCATCACGAACCCTATAAAGAGAACGAAGAGTCGAATGCTTCTCGAAATCTCGAATTCTTCATTTAATAATTAAATTCGTCGATAAGATCGACATGAAAAATTACAAAATAAATAGTTTTTGTCTTTCACTTTCTTACGAAAATAATAGATTTTCTTATTTAAATATATATATATATATATATATATATATATATATATATATATATATATATATATATATACACTCACTTATCGTGTATGCGCGAGTATCGTTTCGAGATTTCGGAGCGACCTTCGTTTTGCAGCAAAACGGTTTTTATCGATCCGTGAGGTCGGTTTTGTGTCTCAGTTGCAATCCGAACGTGGCGCTCTGCTCGTAAGCAAAACCAAAAATGCGAGAACGGGTCTACACGTTTTTGTTGTGACGTTTAATTCGTGCACGTGTTTGCTCCACGAGAGCGTGTGTTCTCCGCTGCCGGTGCCACGTTCGAGACCCCGAACGATCCAGCAGCTGTGCACTCTGTGTCAGTAGCTCGTACGTTGCCGAACGAGCAACGTTTTTACGACAACGGTTAACCCCAAACGCATTGCCGCTTTGCCAGTAAACCGATCGAATTTAGTACGTTGAACCACGTGTTTTCGTCGACCGGTAATGTTACCTCACGATATGTAATTTTCTGACACAATCAATGTATCATCGATAATTTCATTTTCATTTACATCAAATCAATTGTATTCATTTGTCCTACTATTTATTTGTTTTCACGTGTATTACGTGTTATCTTACGCATTATGATTCGATATATTAATTTTGCAAAGTTTACATGAAATTTGACATACTTATTTTTCATGAAATTTTGTTTGTTTTTACGTGATATAATTATGGCATATTTAACGATGGTATTTTCGAGAATTTGGGATACAGATCAGAAAGAAGCATATGCATTGTTGATTACAAGTTGTCTTTTTTTTTTTTTGTATGTATATCGGTGTGGCTGCGATAATCGACATTTGCATGACGCAACTGTGACGTTGTTTTACCGGAGGATGGTGATTCTTGGGGATCGCCTGTAGGTGGCGCGGGTGTCGCGATCGCAATGTTTTTGTGACCCACGTGTTTTACGTGCGATTGTGAGACATTTTTATAGAACATTTTTCAGGTGATGGGCGATTGAGATGAACGCCCGCCATGGGTGCGAGAGAGATAGCACCTGAGAGCATCATAGGCGCTCGCGGCGGAGCGAGAGAGACGGACGCTCAGCTATCGCACATTTTCTTGAGGCGATTGGCCATATGCACTCTCTCGTTCTCTCTCGATCCGTAGCGAGCCCCGATAGCGCTGTCTCTCTGGCACTTAACCCCAGAAACAGGAACGCCACTTCGGGGTTAACCCAACCCTAACACTTAACCCTTGTTCCTCAAACTGGGTCTCTTGGGGAACAAACGAAATTTTATCGGTGAAATATCATGTACAATTCAAATAATTGAATAAATGAATCAAGAAATGTGTAACAAACTTCTGAAACAACCATTGAATCATGAAAAAGAAACAGAGATGTATTCTAGAATTTTTTCAGAATTTTTAAAATGCTTTTACGACGCAAACATCAAAAACAGGAATTTTAGGGCTCAGTGCGAGGACGGTGTCACTGAAATATAGCACAAGGAGCAAGGGTCAAACTCTAGAGTTCTAAGTCGGGATGACTCGATCCCCCAGCGAAGTTTTGAAATTTTGTATTTGAAAATTTTTCAGCGTTTCTTTATCATTGCAAATTTATTTTTCCCTTCATAAAATTCAGCAAATTGAAAAAAATTTGCATCAATCTGTTTCTCATTGTCTCAAGAACAGATTGGTGCGTGTGACGATTGTCTTGAGTAATTAGAAAAAAAGGGAGAAACAGTTGTTACGAAGCAAAGACAATGCTCAACCTGTAATTCTTATTGCTTTGATGGATTTTTTTTTTGTAAGACAAAATAAATCAAAGACGTACTCGAATTAATCAAAATATCAATTTTTCCATTCCAAAATCATAATTTCACAAACCCAAAAAGATTAATCCGCGCCATTGGTAGTTTAATCTCAGGCTTGAAGGTTTGGAATAATTTAGAAGACATTTTTTATGTTTGATGAATAGCAAATTGATAAAATAGATACTTCATTATTATTACCGATAACATTTTTATGTTGGTATGAACAGCTCGACGACTGTAACAAGACTAACTTTGATTCGACGAGACGAACATGTGTGGAATATGGGCAATATTCGGAGTGGAGGGCGAATCGATCACTTGCGTGTGTAGCCAAGTGGATAAAATATCGCACAGAGGACCTGAAGCAATGAGAATCGAGTGTGACAGCCGTGTCAAGGTACCTCAAACTTCTATTCGAATTTTTACGCTTGCGAACAAAAAAAAAAATGTAAAGAACCAATGATTATTTGTTTTTCAGGATGCATATTTGGGTTTTCATCGATTGGCTATTGTGGATACCTTGTGCGGAATGCAACCCATGAGGCTCTGTAAATATCCGAATTTGTTTTTGCTATGCAACGGCGAAATTTACAATCACGAACGGGTAAATAAAATTCAATCAATGAATTTATATAAATATAAAAAATAAATATAAAAATAATTGTTTTTTTTTTTTCACACACTTCAATAGACCGGTGAACAATTCGATTTCAAATATGCCACAAAATGCGATGTCGAAGTGATATCGCATTTGTATGCCACCGGCGGAATCGATAACGTAGCATCCAACTTGGATGGAGTTTTTGCATTTTGTATTCTGGATATAGCGACGAAAAAGCTGATCGTCGGTAGAGATCCTTATGGCGTGAGGCCTCTCTTCAGGCTACGCGGTGGCAACGGACAACTCAGCATCTCCTCGGAAAGCAAAGTAACGAGATTTGTGTTCAATTTTCACTCAACATTTCGACCAGTTCTCATGGAATTAAAAATATTTAATATTTTTCATGAGAAAAAAAAAACTAAATAATTATTCGTGTATATAATAATATTTTCAGGGTCTGGTTGGGATCATCAAACAATTTCCGGGCGATTGGAATTTGGAACCTTTTCCTCCCGGACATATCGAGGAATATCAAATATCTGACGATGGAAAAACAAAGCTTTTGAAGAGCGTTTGTTATCACAAACCGGGGGACAAACCGTCGTTCCGAGTGTCCGTTCCATGGAATAGTAAGTTCAACGAAATTGTCATGCGAAACATATAATTATCAATTTTTCGTTAATTATAATAAAACCTTGTTCTTGTGTTCATTTCTTCTCTCAGCTCTGACCAATGATGTACATAAAAATATTCGTGAATTATTATCAACGGCTGTGGAAAAACGTTTAATGGCCGATCGTCAGGTGGGCTGTTTGTTATCCGGTGGATTGGACTCCAGTCTGGTCTCGGCTCTGCTCGTCAAATTTGCCAAAGCGAAAAATTTGCCTTACAAGATTCAGAGCTTCGCTATCGGCATGGGCGAAAGTCCCGATATCATAGCAGCCAGACAGGTTTGTCGATCAATTATCACGTGAAAATCGCGGTCGCGAACGAACGAAAAAATTCGGTCAACAAAATCGAAAAAAATTCCAGAATGTAGCTTCTAATTTAAACGTTTAATCAGAATTGTAACGCACACTGACTAAAATAATTTACGAATAATATAAAGATAACTCTTTCTCGTCTGGAAGCTAATTCGTTATGGCAAAATAACTTTTATTGCGTATCACAAAAATATCTTCAAAGAAATGTCAAAGTTAAAAAATGAATAAATTACGTTAGCTATCCTAGATTACGATAATTCTATAATAAAATTGTACACGATTATATTACGACTATAATATAATATACTTGACTACGTTTTTTTTTTATAAATCGGTAGGTGGCCGAATTCATCGGAACCGAACATCACGAAATCAATTTCACGGCCAAAGACGTTGCCGATGTTTTGGACGATGTTATATACACCCTCGAAACCTTCGATATAACAACGATTCGAGCTTCGATAGGGTAAGTGTTCATTGAATCTTACGAATAATCTCCGATCGAACGGAAAGTAATAATAAATTATTTAAAAACAATTTCATTTATTTATTTTTTCTATTTTCAGAATGTACTTGATTGCTCGTTACATAAAACGTCACACCGATACGACGGTAATATTCAGCGGCGAGGGTGCCGACGAGCTGGCTCAAGGCTACATATACTTCAGGGATGCGCCGAGTGCCCACGAGGGCCACGACGAATCTTTGAGATTATTGAAAGACATTTATTTGTACGACGGTTTGAGAGCGGACAGAACAACCAGCGCCCACAGTTTGGAGCTCAGGGTTCCTTTTCTCGATCTACAATTTACCAATTACTATCTGTCTCTGGATGCGACGTCTCGGCAACCGCAAAGTAAGTCGTACGAAAATCTTTCGCGATTCAACGTAATTGTTTCATATTTTCATTAACGATTCTTGGATTTTATTGATGCAGATGGCGTTGAGAAGCATTTGTTGAGATCGGCTTTTGACGGAACCAATTTATTGCCGCAAAATATTTTGTGGAGACACAAGGAAGCCTTCAGCGATGGGGTTGCGTCGATTAAAAAATCGCTTTTCGAAATAATCCAAGATATCGTCGAAGATCGTGTTCAGGATAACGAACTGAGCGAAGCCGAAACGACTTATCCTCATTGTACTCCGAAAACCAAGGAGGCTTACTACTACAGGTCAGCGAAGAATTAATTAAATACAATTGTTTCAGTAGAATTTTTTTTCTAAACTAAAAAAAATGTTTTCTTTTTTTGTAGAAAAATCTTCGATAAGCACTATGGCGGACACGAAGAAAAGTTTGTACCGTACTACTGGATGCCACGTTGGGTCAAGGGTGTTACGGATCCGTCTGCGAGATTCATAAAGCACTATGCGGCCGACGAAAAGATGCAAAATGGAAAGAAAGAACAAGTTTGATCAATCTGTTTTTAGGTCTGTCGTGTGGACCATCGAATTTTCAACTCAATAAAACTATGGCGTTCGAGATTATTATGTTCATATTGTCACTCGTTCGGATTGTCCTATAAATGTGATGAACTTCAGGATATATGACACATGTATAAAAAAAATCATGTATATTCTGGAACTTTTACATCCGGTAGCTTTGATCATTCTGAGAAAACATGAAAAAAATTTCAAAACGATCGTCTTTCCCGTTTAGAAGTTATGGATGCATGAGATTTAACATGTGTTTTTATGGTTCCCGGTTTGATCGCAACGTAGTGTGGCGTGGCGGTCGGCCGGTAAACCAAACCGATAAGTTAGATTGCATACCGATTCTTCCGTCGTTGATTGATTTAGCTCCCGCGAGAGGGCGCGCGATGTACAATCCTGGAACGTGTGCTGCCACATTTTGCGTTTCGGTAATCTGGCAAATGTCATCGAAAAATACGGCATTAAAGAGCATTAAAAAGCACGTGGCTGGAATAGAAATCATAAATTTGACAAAAAATAATAAAAAATGGGAAAGAAGGGAAATAAAAAATGTGTTCTCGGTAGAGCTTTGGTGAAGGATCGATTTGGTCATTCCACCAAAGGAAAACGCATAAGTGGCGAGTCCTCGATGGTGAGGTTATATTGTTATTTTTTGTTTTCGTTCGGCACTGATGTGAATACTATAGGCGCATATGATCATTTTTGCCATGTCTCAGGGTTTTCCTAATTTATTTCCCTCCATCCCTTTGCACGTTTATTTTCCTAACCTCACACCAAACCAAGGTTAACGTCGCTTGACTGTCGAATAGCTCCACACCGCCGATGTCGAGGACGGTTACAAATGGGATCGTTTGGATTTAAAATCCATCACCGAAGAAAGTTCGTTCCAAGAATTTTTGTCAACCGCTCAACTGGCGGGAACGGAATTTCGAGCAGAAAAGCTAAATATCAAATTCATAAATCCCAACAGCGGCATTGGGATTCTGTCGGACAAGGAGAGAGAGGAAATGTTGGAAACGCATCGTGAAAACAAAGACGTTCTGAAAATACCCAGAAGACCCAAGTGGGACAGTTCCACCAGCGGTACGGAGTTGCAGGAAAAGGAAAAAGAAGATTTCCTCGAATGGCGACGAACTCTGGCTCTGATACAAGAGGCCCAAGGTCTGACGATGACGCCTTACGAAAAAACTTTGGAATTTTGGCGACAATTGTGGAGAGTCGTCGAACGCAGCGACATTGTCGTTCAGATAGTCGATGCCAGAAATCCTTTGTTATTTCGTTGCGAAGATCTCGAGCGTTACGTCCACGAAGTTAACGAGGATAAAATGAACATGATTCTCGTCAACAAGGCGGATTTTTTGACTGCGCAACAGCGAAAAATTTGGGCGGATTATTTTGCCGCTAACAACACGATGGTTGCTTTTTTTTCCGCGACTCTGTCGACCGAAGAGAGTCTCCTCGAACGAAGAATGGCCGCTGCGGAGGTTGACCGTTGCGCTGATGCTTCGAACGATAATTCATGCGTGGAACGCAAAGACGACGAGGATATCGAGGACGAAGAGGAGGTCAGCGAGCTTAGCGACATCAGCGAGAGCGATAACGAATACAGCGACGCGTACGAAGATGCGCCGCCTTCGGAGAGTAAATATGAAAGTGCAGACGACGGCAGCGAGTCTGTGGAATGCTTGGACGATACAGAAACTATTATTACGGATAACACGAATGAATCGAATGACAATGGATCGGTGAAAAATTGTTCGGATATATTGAATCGTGAAAAATTGATATTACTTTTCAAATCGATGTACAAAGGTAATAAATATACGGAGGGAATAACGACGGTTGGTCTTGTGGGATATCCGAACGTGGGAAAGAGTTCGACGATAAACGCTCTGTTGATGGACAAAAAAGTTTCCGTATCGGCTACACCCGGCAAAACGAAACACTTTCAGACCCTTTTTGTGGACGACGAATTGCTTCTGTGCGATTGTCCGGGTCTCGTGATGCCGAGTTTCGTTTGCACCAAGGCCGAAATGGTTTTGAATGGTATATTACCGATCGATCAATTGCGCGATCATGTGCCCTCGGTTACTTTGGTCGGTACCTTGATACCGCGACACATCATCGAAGATACATACGGAATTATGATACCTCCACCGTTGGAAGGGGAAGAACCCGATCGGCCACCGACCGCCGAAGAAATTCTCAACACTTACGGATGTACGTATACACATATATATATATGAATTTTTGTTTTTGTTTCCTCATAGAGGAAACTATTGGACGGTGGGAATTTTTTTTTCCTCGAGATCTTTGAGTCATTATGGTCAAAATGTGCTGAAACGTTGAGAAAACACATTTGGAGAAAATGTTCGGATGTGTATGTAATGGCCTCCCAAAATTCAAACGTGTATAAATCAAGAACGGTTTTAGCTACGGCTCCCAAATTTTTCAGACATGTGGAGCTCTGTAATCCTTTCATTGACTCTAATTTTCGACATGATTCAAGTTCCGGCTCGGATTTTATGTCGTTTTCAAATTCCCGAAAAAAAGGACGTTTACAGTATAGTGATTGCAAATTTTGATATATTTTTCTGAATAGTTCTTCACGGATATATTTGTACCCAGGATTGATTGGTATTGCATTTGGGCCGAATCCATCGAGAAGTTTCGATTTCATGATATTTTGAATTTTTTGAAAAATCAAATTTATCAATATAACTTCTTTCCAAAAGTATAGAACATCATTCAGCCGTGATATATATATATATATATATATATATATATATATATATATATATATCAAATTTTAGGAAGATCGGCTGAATGGTTCGAATTTGACAAAAATTCAAGTTTTTCGATTTTGAGCTCATGCCGCTTCAAACATATTTGACTTGTCATGCTCAATTTCATGGATTTACATAAATTGATGGTCAATGTTGTTTAGCATTGAATTTGGGAAGACATTAAAACTATAAATCCACTAATGAATATTCAAATATCAAAACAAACTGCAAGTTGAAACTTGCTATTTGCTTTCTCTGAATCGCAGAATTAAAAAAAAATGCTTCCTCATAGAGGAATCTTCGTTCACTACCTACAATCCAGAGTAAGTCAATCCCAAGTTTTAACTTTTTATTATTATTATTATTATTTTTTTTCGTAATTGCCACGAAATGGACATGATATTTTCTCATTCATCTCGTCATCTCATTTATTTCAATATTTCCAACATCACCCGGTAAACACAATATCTCGGATTATTTAAAAATTAATGATAAAAAATAATTTATTCAATCATGTAAAAATAATTAGCTAATAGTATTTTGTTTGTTTGTTTTTTTTTTTTTGTTTGTCCGAATTATCGATAGACAATCGCGGTTTCATGACGCAAAATGGACAACCGGACAATTCACGGGCAGCTCGTTACATTCTCAAAGACTTCGTTAACGGAAAGTTGCTCTATTGCGAGGCACCGCCGAACGTGTCGCAATCGGAATTTCACAAGTTTCCACCGCGTCGGGCGACAACATCGTCGGCGAACAGAGTGCTACCGGCCAGAGCCGTGAGAGCCAGTCGAGGCGTACGGACGACCGGCGAAGACGTCGACAAAATTTTTTTCGGACAAAAATCCAGCGGACTGCACGTGAGAGGTGTCGCGGCTAATGCTCGGTTGATAAACGCCAGTCTATACGGCACGACGAACGAGTACGTTCGACAATTCGATATTAGTTTGTATAAATTGATTATTATTATTATTTTCTTTTTTCGTTTGTTTTGTTTTATTATCATAACGTCGGCTCGTTTAACAATCGTTTTAAAGCAATGCGAATACCCGTTTTTTTTTTCTTTTTTTCGTTTTTTTATTAATTTGTTATTTTGTTCGATCGTCAGATGCGACAACTCGATAGCGGGTTCGACGCAGAGTCTCATCCGCGATGATAAACCTTGGAAGAAAATAAATAAACACGGAAACAAGAAGAAGCGCGAGAAGGCGAGACGTCTTTACGCCCATTTGGATCAACATTGAATCGATCACGCAGGTAATCGCGTGTCTATCTCAATTCGTTAATCTAATACCCAATCTATTTCCCACGAATTGTTAGTTTTTTCCATCTTTTTTTTTTTTTTTTGTTTTTTTCGTTATCGCCACCGGCAGCAATTATTTTCCTGTTATCGATTAATTCCACGTATATTGGAATGCGTTACGAGCTCGTTGAATATCTAGTATCTTTCGGTTTTTGCCACATAATCTGGTACAATTGTCTCAATAATAATTGAGCAATTTTACGAATTGTTTTTTTTTCTTCTCATATATGTACAATCATTAATTTGATATATAATTTTTTTTTTCTGTTTTTTTTTTTGTTTCTGTTCTCATAGGTTTGGACGCGTTGCTACTGACGTGCGGCATAGATCGAGTGACGGTGTGTGCTTTGCAGCGAAGGAGAGTTTTTTTTTTTGTTTGTTATTTGTTTCCTTTTTTTTCTTCTTTTTTTTATAAAAATCCTCCAAGGCGCAGTTTGGTTTCGTCTCGCTCGGTCAATGGTTCGGAGGTTTGTCGCGGATACCAGTTTCTGCAAAAAAAAAAAAAAAATAATAATAATAATAATTGAGCGCGATCGACGGACCCTGAAAGCGAGATCAACTTGACCGAACACGTCGATACTCACCGAGATTTTACGCACAGTAAAATAAATAATTACATTACAATGTTATTCTCGATTGAATGGCTCAGTAAAAGAGCACGGTGTGAAGCATCATTCGGCCAAACTTGGTCGATTCGAATTCGTACAGCAGACTGTCGATGTCGTTGTCAAGATCTTCGCTATTGGCCAACTGTAAAAAATCAACTGTATAAATAACAAACGCATGGTCGTTGAAATAAATGAACCATCGACTTATCTTACTCACCGTAGTTACCAGTTCGCAAATGAGAAACGATCCGACCGTCGCTTCTTCGTGATTATCCTGAATGTCGATGTTGATGAGATGTACGGGTTGATTGTCGACCGGCGTTCTACCCTCCATGCACTCGATCACCTGATCGTAAACTCGCTCCTCGCACGTCACCAGAATATCGAACTTATCTTTGGACAATTGAAAACGTTCGGGTCTCGGCTTTATCCTGCGATTTCTGTCCAACATGTGGAGCAATCCCATCTGCGTGTATCTGAGGTCGGGCGGGTCAAGGATCGCATGTACATTGATCTTGTAATTCGCAGGGAAAAAAATATATCGGTAGATTGCTGAGGGAAAGAATTAAAAGTCGAAGAACCATTTTTTTTTTTTTTTTGCACAATCTATAAATATAATTGGAGGATACAGTTGTTTGTCTTTGGTTAAGAGATCGTTATAAATTTCGTCGTAGGTCGTTCCAAAGTCATAGACGTTGGGCCTGTCAGGACCGTTTCCAGGTAATTTGACCTTATCGCCCGTTCCAAAAGACTTCACGTTGAAGCCTTTTTTACTGGAAAGTAAGCGACATCGATCGATTCATGATTTTTTTTTTCAATGTCTTATACAATCGAAATAAATCATTTGACAACAAGATTGATACCTGAGAAAAGCGTGCGCCTCCATACTTCTGTTCATGTTACTCGAGCATATAACAGCAACGCTCAACGGTTTTGACACTGGCATTTTTGTGACGTAAGAAAAAAAATTAAAAAATACTAAAGAGGCAATAAAGGGAATTGAAAAAAAAATGATATTCCGTGTAACGTTATGATATATTGGTTAGAGGACAGAGGGATAATCGGTTTGGAGTAAAATTTGATCGCTAGTTGTGTTGGTGGTTGATGGTCTGTTAATATCGAATGGTTGAAAAAAAAAAAATGTCCAATTATGCCACATGAATCGATGTTTGATTTATTTTTATCAACCACGCCTCGGTTACGTACTTGTGCGGCTCGAAACAATGAAAGTTACAAAAACGTGCTATCCGTACGGTTGATAAATCGGGCAAATACACCCAAATACAGCCGCTGGCCCCGGAATAGGGTTATGTGGCAATCAGTATGAGTTGGGTACATGAACATATGCCGCGATGATACGTGACAGTGCGACATGCCAGGGGGCAGCACCAGATCCGATGCTCATTCGTGATGCGCAACGTCGCTATCTCCGACACGAGTGCGAGAGAGTCAGCGCTAGCGGCGCGCGCTGCGGTGCGAGAGAGAACGAGCGTGAGATAGCTGAATCATTAAAGCGTATTATTCTCCGTCATGATTGAGCAGTTGGATTGAAGACGAGAACGGATGGCTCATGATTCTTCAGAGGCAGTCGATCGTTCTCGAGTTTTATCGTAAAGATCAATGGGGACCGAGAACAATGGTTTACAGATTTCTGTTACCGATCGAGCAGTAGCGCATCACCTTGAGGCGATGGACTACATGGTGCAGTAGGAGAGAGACAGCGCTATCGATGTTCGCTGCGGAACGAGAGAGAAAGAGAGAGTGTATGTAGTCAATCGTCTTCATGGAAATGCGTAGCTCGACATTGCTCAGCAAGCGCGATTTTCCATGCACACAGACAGCTGTGTCAAGTTGACTCTCCTACTTATTCGATTTTTCAATGATTTTTATCTTTGTTTAAAAATTGTTTCTTGTGTTTTTTTTTGTTGTTGCAAAGATACCATTTCGAATTGGTACAAAGGTGCGATCGAAACTTTGGCGCGCCAGCAGAAAACGGAGCCATAGAAAAACATTTGATTGGCGAGGAGTTAGAGCGACGCTATTGGCTGGCACCTCGCTTACGCGCGGCGAAGAGGGAGAGGGGGGGCGAATATTACCCAAGTGTGGGAGCTCTGGCGCTAGATGGCCGGGGCAATGATATTTCGCACATTGATTCTCACAATCGATCGGAGCCAGCCCGAACTATATATCAATCTATCGATTCTCACAATCGTCCGAATTCGTATTTTTTCAATTTTTTTCCCAACTACACATACATCAGCTTATAAGGCAACTCACATAATAAATCAAAATCCAAAAAAAATCGCATTAATTCGTAGTCAAGCAAAGAACATTTATAAACGATGTAAAATATCACGTAATCATGTATAACCAATAAAAACTTATTTTATAATGAAAAAAAAAAGTTTTCACAATCGGCCAAAATGGTGGATACGTGTACGAAAGGTCGAACCTTCGTACATAGTATTTATTTGGATAACAACTCTCGAGGTTCGAAGCAATTTCAAAGCGGTTAGGTACTCGAGGTCAGAAGCGTTGGTAATTGTCGGTTGGGAGACGTTTTCGATATAACGCCAACCGGATAAGAACGCGATTGCGTTGACAATCGAAGGCCGGGCAATTAACCGATATTCAGCCGCAGCTCGTTGTTGTTGTTGTTGTTGTTATATTCTTCCGCAAAATTTTGTTAGTACGTCCCGGACGAATTTTTTCAACCGTTCGGCGTCGGTACGTGACCAATATTTTTCATCGTTTAATTTCGACCCGTAATTGTTGCCGATTCGATGGGCTCAGCGGAATTCTTAATCGCTGACTGAACTGCCGGCCGCACTTTCTTTCTCTTGCGGCATGTCGTATACCGCGTTGGGTTGACGCCGATTGAGACAGAGCGCGGCCGAGCTGTTAGCTCTTCCCGACCCAAGTCGTGCATTAAACTACGGGCCGTGTACTGTAAATGCGTTATTGGGCTCATTACGTAACGTTTAAACCCATCAGCTTCGTTACAAATTGCTCAGCTTCACGAATCGTCCCTGCCGTCGTCATTCTTTTGTTTTCTTTGCTCGTTTGTTTTTTTTTTTTTTTTCATTTTTTATTTTTGTTTTTTTTTTAAATTCGCACGTACTGATTAAATTACGTGACGATTCGCATGCGCGCTTTGTCACAATCTTTATCGTATGTTTATCAACAGATTGGACACGTGCGCGAGCAACGTTAAATTCAAAGGTCATGCGAAAAGATTTAATGGACACGTGTCCTCGATTTTTACCGCCATCTTTGATAACTCTCGCGTAATTTATGGAGTTTCCAATTCGCAACTAACGAAAATATAGATTTGAAAAAATAAAAAAATAAAAAAATATCACTTCGTGTTAGCTCGTTACGAGTGAACAAACTTGTTATTAATATCCATGAATAATTATAGTTGATGCATTGTAATGTGTCGGATAAACTCGTGTGTGAGAGAGACAGAGCGAGAGAGAGAGAGAGAGAGAGAGAGAGAGAGAGAGAGAGAGAGAGAGAGAGAGAGAGAGAGAGAGAGAGAGAGAGAGAACAGGAAAAGGACAGCGGCTTCGTTGACACGCAGCCCGCATCAAAACGACCTTTAACGCTATGAAAATGTCTTGTCGCGTATGGTTAATATTGCACGGCGAAAGGCCAGAATGCACTATCCGCGTGTTCGTACGTTCGTGCAATAACGTTGGACATCAGTCGTTTGGAAAATCGTCAAAAAATTTATTCACAGCGAATGTTTACCATTTCACGTTGAATTCGGATTAATAATTTTTCATTATATTCAAAGATTTTTGCCAATTGCGACCGAATTTTTCGAGCTACATTATTGAAACTTATCTATGGTCAACCCTTGGTTCGAGAGAGTCCAACATTAGCGATATTATGTAATAGCAAATAGTTTTTCTTTTTATGTCTTTTGAAAATAATTTTTTTCAGAGAAAGAAACGGGAATAGAAAGAAAAAATATATAAGTGAATTCCCACTTTATCCACTTGTGTAATCTAGTTGTACATAAGAAAAGTAATAATCAGTAATTATATATATAAAAATATATACATTTCTAAAAAACAAATTTATGGGTGATTTGCTTTGGCTGTGGTAATTATATAGTTGGTAAGGTTTTGGCAATGGACGAAAATCTCACCAACTATATATCCAGTAATTATATTTGTGTTCTTTGTGTAATCGTTGTATTCCTTCTATCCTCTTGTAATTATGGGTAATCTCAATAAAAATTTATGGGATATTCTTATGTAATCGTGAAATATTACAAAAAGTTCCTATATTCCTATGTGTTCATGCATGAAATCCATCACAGATTGCATGTAATCTTTTTCATTTTGTTGTACTCGATCGATAATTACAAGTAATCTACAAAAAAAAAACAAACTAATTTTGTGTAATCCCGTGTAATTTTTTATCCAATGTAATCTGGTGTGTATACCATTTGTTTAGAGTGTCCACACGACCTCGGTTTTTGTCTAGGTTTTCCTTCAACCTGAAATATCACGTGTAATCTTTGAAAAAAATATGTGTAATCTATCGTAGATTAATCCGTAATCTTCGAAAAGTTTCATGCATTCTTGGAAATATGTAATCTTTGAAAAATCGTACGTTATCTTTCATCCATTACACGTGATCTTTCATCATTCGATTGTACTCGATCAAAGATTCCAAGTAATCTCCAAAAAAAAAAAAAAAAATCTCGTGTGACGTTTCGTAATCTTTAGGCCAATCCAATCAGGTGTACACAATTTTTTTCAGAGTTTTTTTACACCGTCGTACATCTAAACTCACGATCGACGTTCCCGGATAGCGCGAAACTCACTCTGTTGTCCCCACAAAAGCGTTGATTTGACGAAATATATAGCCCACCGTGAGCCAACGTTTCACAGTCGTTTTCATCAATTAACATTAATGCTCGTCACACGCTCGTCCCACAATGTTGCGTCAGTGAATAGCGATGCAATAAAAATAATCGATAAAGCATTCTCACGTGCGCCCCTGAATACACCGATAAGCGATCAAACATCGAACGGAGAATACAAATGACAAAAAAAAAATCCCCCCATCAAGGATGGCCATCCATTCAATGAAAATGTATTTGAAATACTTTTTAGAACAAATAACTATGACTAATTATCATGCATAAATCAACATTTTCACATTTTCGTAATAATTACGACCAATTTACGTAAATTATTAGTAGTAGTGGTAAAAGATATTTATTGACAATATGGTTCACATTTTTTTTCTTATTTTTAGTATTGCCGTGTACATTGTTTATTTTTCCCTCAAATTGCCACAAATTGCCAAAGGGCCATCGACCGCAGTCCTTCAGCCCTGGGTTTGTGATGTTCGCTGGTTTTGCTTATTATTTATTTATTTATTTATTTATTTATTTATTTTTAATGATGATTATTATTGTTATTTTTAAAATACAAAATTAATACAGATGTCAGGTGCGTATGACTAAATTATATAAAACCAACTATAATCGTGACTAGACATTCTCGGAGTCATTGGCGTTTGCTATTAATTCTAGCCGTTGGGTAAATTATTATTTTACAATGATTATAAATAATTTAATAAATCCGATAGAATTTATTGTCATTTAGTTCGAAAAGTATTTGAAATACATTTTCATCGAATAAAAGCCCATTTCTGCCCTCCATTCAGTCCGATAAACATGAATCATGGTCGTCGATTTTTTCATTTCTCCAACACAATTATCATTTGTACAGTTTCGAACGATGTGCATCGCAACACGGTTCTGCTGCCTAACCACATGCCACACGAGCTAACGACGATCGTCGTGCGCGGCTCTGACCGAAGAAAGTTTCATCTTAATTTACATGCGGTTCGGAGTGGCGCGAGAGAAGACCGTCCATATAATTTTTTCCTATCGTTAACCGGATCTTTTTTTCTCTTTCTTTTTCTCCCCCCCCCCCCCTCCGGCTCTATCAAGGAACTCGACGGTAACATATGTTGCGTACATTTGCGCTTCCACGCAAACGCACATGTACATCACATCACGATGATCAGCATTATGATGCATCGATGAAATAATCCACGTTAGTCTAAACGTGCAATCAGCGATGTGCTCAAATGTGCTTCAATGAAAATTTATGTCAAATACTTTTCGAACTAAATGATAATGAATTTTACCGGATTTATCAAAAAATTCATTGTAAAATAATAATTCATTTATCAAATTTATTAGGAAAGTGTAGAAATATACATTCATGTACGATAATTAATCATAGTTGGTTGTTTAAGCCTGTTGAGGTCACACCTCCAAATAATAACACATCGGTCACTTGGGGTCCAGGCGAACCCCACTCACAAAAACCAAACTCGTCTACGTTTTTATTTTTTTTTTCAATGTATCGACTTAAATCTTGCGCGAAACTTCGATTTAAAATGTTTTCCAAATAATCCCATAGTTGTTGTATTCTAGTTAAGATTTTTAATTTCTCAAAATACGATGAGAAAAAAAAAACATTCACGAAATCTCACTTTTTTTACCAAAAAAATCGTGAACGATTTAATTTTTGCCACATGATAAAAAATCTCACTCCCTTTTACTCTCGAGATATTACAATTAAAAAAAACAGAGCTTTCATGGACCTTAAAAAAAGTATATTAATCTCGAACATTGAACTCAAAACTTTTGTTCGATGTAGAAAAATGAAAGTGGTACGTTCCAAACGTACAAACATAACAACAACAGTAGCCTGGGGTCCACGGGACCCCTAGCCCCCGCAACGGGTTAAAAAAAACCATGTAAAAATACATTTTCCATCGAACGAAATGCAATAATCGAATCGGAATGCAATCGTACTTATCCGCCTTATCGTACATCGTCCACAACGGAGAAACCATGGGCCGGTCTCGCGCGTGTGTTTTGGGGTCAGGTTTGTCCGCGAGAGCCGTAACCCGTAACCCGATCGAACTTGATCGTGAAATCCATCGAATAAACCACGTGATCCGGGAAAGTCAGCATCCCCGGATACATCCGGCCCGACGCGAACCCGTCTGACCCAAAGCGGTGAAGGAGAGGGACGGGGAGAGGGGGCAAGTGCTGCGAATATAATATTGCGAATGAAGAAGGAAGTATTTTGAAAGTTGTGGCGGATGGCGAAAGAAGGACGGACGGAGATTGGGTGGGCAAATGAGAACGAGTGAGTACAACAGCGTGACGCGTATGGAGAGCTAATAGCCGGGTTTGAGGGGGCGGGGGGGAGGGGATAATGGGAGGTAAGCGAGGACGGCCGTTTTGTGCGAGGGAGGCGAGGGGAGAAGTGAAGGCCGGTCGAGAGTCGGCGGGGGGGCAGCAGAGCGGGATATCTTTTTAGTAGGATGGCTGAGAAGCGCAAGAGAATCGAGAGAGTCCGTGGCGGCTGGTCCGGCGTGTGTTCGAGACGGCGTCTGGCCGGACGGCGGGACTGCGCAGAGTAGTCGTCGTCATCGCGCCCCGTACGGACGGGCACGAAGACCGAAGACGAGCGCGCGCGCGCCCGCCGAGCACCGAACCCACAATAACCGAGACCGAGATTACCGACGCAACGCTATATAGCATATAGCCCTGCTCGCAGCATCGCCGGCTCTCGGTTATCTCTCTCTCTCTCTTCGCTCTTCTCGCTCTCTTCTCTCGCCGATCGTCATGTTCGTCTCGTCCCATCGTCCCAGTGTGTTCTCGTGAGCGACGATCGGCAGTTGTTAAACCGACGGTCATCGACGATGACGTTGCCCATCGCGTCTCCGGTGATTTTGGTTGTCAACCGAGGGTTGAATTTTAAAAATCGGTAACCCCCAAACATTTTTTTATCACTCTCTCTCTCTCTCATCGTTTTTTTTACTCACGCCCTCAGTCAACCAATAAGCCGCGCTGTACCGTGAAGAAAAAAAAAAAGAAAAAAAAAGAAGAAAATAATAAATAAAAACGTCGAACGGATTTTAAGTTACGTTGGTGAAGATCGATGAGAATAATCGACTGGGTGAGTACACACACACACGGACACACATCAATCGGTAACAAAACGGAGCGCGAAAGATTGTGAGTGTGAGTGTGAGTGTGTGTGTGTTTGTGTGTGAGTGTTTGTTTTTTTTTTTACATCCCAGTTTGCATCAATGAAATTCGCTGTTCGATCTGTCGCAATCTTTATTAAATTGAATTCATCAACATTATTGTTGTGAGGTGCTCGGTCGACGTGATTAAAAAAAAAAAAGGTTATCGGTTGCAACGCGTTATCAATTTTGCCGTGGATGCGAAACTTTTACAATTCGTTTTTTTTTTCTTCTTCTTTCGATCGTTTGATAACTCTTAACCCTGACGTATGGTTTGGTTCGCGGCCATCCTGTTTTTTTTTCATTAAATCAAACTTTTTTTTTCGAATTTATCATCTGAAAAACGTGTGATGAATTTCGTAAATTTTTTCGATGCACATGCACGTGCGTGTTCTTATCCCCTTTTTAACTCTCTGCGCACATATGTATATGCGTATATAGCGGAATCCGGCATAGCTCTTGCATGTATATATTGATATATATATATTAAGGTGGTCCTTATTTCGACTTTTTTTTTATTTCGCCGCTCCCAGACGATAATACAGTTCGAAATAAATAAAAAAAAATATTCTCAAAATGTCTGGTTCTTATCTCAATTCTTCACCCTGCCGGATTTCATCCGAAGTTTGCCGATGCAATAAGTATTTTTTTTTTCATATCACAGATTTTTTTTTTTTTTCATTATTACTGAACTACTCCATCAAAAAATGTAAAACTTCGCAATCTTTCTAAAAACTATAATGGCCATACCTAGAATTCTTCATAGATCATAAACGTTTATTCATTTCATTTTTTTTTTCAAAAAAAAAAAATTGAAATAAAAAAACCGAGAGTTAGAAGCGGAGAAGCAGACGCACGTGCATGTGGAACGAAAAATTGTACGAAATGCTTCACACGCTTCGGAGCTAATGAAAAAAAAAGGATGGCCGCAAAACCAAACCATACGTTAAGTTTTGGTTTTGCCGCAGGACGATTTATATATATATATATATAGCTTGTTGTCTGCCTCCCGCATCAGCGATAATGCGGTGCCTTGTGTTCAGCTCCGGGGTTCCTAAAATTTTGTTGGGTCAGCCCCGCGTTGTCGGGATGGAAAAAAAAAGGGTCGGTGGGTCGTGTGGCAATGGCAACTTCTTCGACTCAAACCCCGCCGCACACTGCGGGCTCGTGAAAATGATCGGTTTCACTTCTTCGTCCCGATCCCCGACCAGATTCCGACTTGCTCAATACACGGCAATCGTGTTGTCACGTTGCAAATTGCTATTAACAGTTGATACTTGATACTTACCATGGTAGCAGACCCCGCGAAGTGAAATCGTTGCATCGAGCGCCGTCGCTCCTTCACCGAGGAGCGTCCTGCATTCAACGCCAGCAGCAGACGGCAGCCTCGATTGTATACATATATATATACATATATACATACATATATATATATACCCATCGTCTTGCGTGTGCCCTCGGCCCCATCCTTCGAGCAGCTCTCGATTCCCGGTAACGTTGGACCGTTCTCCTTACCCGCCGACCTGACCGTTCGTTGCCGCAAAAAAAAAGGAAAAAAAAGAAAAAGAAAGAAATAATTACAAGCAGATCCGTGTCATACGGCAAATTATGTGGAATAGTCCGAACGAAATTAACATATCGTAAAAATGTTTTTTTTTTTTTTTTGCATTCACGAAACTTTTGAGACAAAAATATTTGGCGCAACGGAAGTGGAAATGAAATAGGATTGAAGTATGTGGTGTAACGTGGTGGGGAATGAATAATTCAAAAATTCGTTTTTTTTTGCTTCCTCATAGAGGAAGCTGTGTGACGGCGGAAAACTTTTTTTTTTTCTTTCGAGATCTTTATGTTTCTATGGTTCAGAATGTGCCAAAACTTTGAGAAAACACATGTGGAGAAAATGTGCGGATATATGTGTGTGTGTGTGTGTGTGTGTAATAGCCTCCCAAAATTCAAACGTGTGTAAATGGAGAATGGTTTTACCTACGGTCCCCAAATTTTGCAGACATGTGCAGCTCTGTGATCCTTTCGTCGACTCTAATTTTCGACATGATTCAAGTTGCGGCTCGGATTTTATGTCGTTTTCAAATTCCCAAAAAAACAGGACGTTTACGGTATAGCGATTGCAAATTTTGAGATATTTTTCTGAATAGTTCTTCACGGATGTATTTGTACCCAGGGTTGGTTGGTATTGCATTTTTGGGCCAAATCTATCGAGAAGTTTTGATTTTGTGATATTTTGTATTTTTCGAAAAAAATCGAATTTATCAATCCAACTCCCGCAAACTTCGGTCGATTTAGCTCTAACTTTTCAAAACTATGGAACATCGTTCATCTGTGATGTGTATCAAATTTGATGGAGATCGGCCGAATGGTTCGGATTGGACTAAAATTCAAGTCTATCAATTTTGAGCCTCTGCCGATTCATAAATATTTTACTTGCCATAATTAGTCTCTCATGGATTCACATAAATCAACGATTAGAATCGTTGAGTATCGAATTCGTTGGAAATTCACTGACACGTTTAAATTTGAGACTAACCAAAATTTTATCCATCCATCGATGATTATTCAAATATCACAAAACAAGTCTGCAAGTTGAAAACCTGCAATTTTCTTCATCCAAATCTTAGTTAGTGAACGAAAATTCCTCCATGAGGTTTCAATGAGCATTATCAGTTTAAAAATTCTTCGGCCTGCTCGCACGATAATCTTTCGTTTCACAATCCACGATCCCCAACTATCAGATAAAAAAATTCTTATCAAAATTATCAATTCGAATCTCTGAAAAAATTGATTAACATTCTTCGAAATGATTGCAGACACGAGCGTAACGAGAAACGGAAGAACATCGGGTGACGAAGACGAACGAAAAACACTCATTCGGTTCCACAAGAACATCGCGACAACATCGATCGACGTTGCTGATCAACGATAAAACGTTGATCGTCGGATATGTTGAAGAATTCATTGATCGGACGTTCGAAATGCGTGCGTCGGGCGTTGATATTCGCATTCGTCTGGGGTCTGGCGATGATCGCGACCTTGGAATTTTATCGTGCCGAACACGGATCGTTGGAACCATCAAGAAAATCATCCCACGATCAGGCGCAATATCCGTCGCCCGTACAGCCGAACAACGATGGTAAACGCACCCGCGGAGTAAGCGGCTCGTCGCGTTATCTTCTCGAACGTTCGTCCATGGATTCAACGACGAATTACGCATCACAGATTTCCACGGTTAGCGACGATCAGCCGCTGATCGACAAAACCCGTCCGCGAACGGAGGAGGAACTCGTGCGTGAGATCGAGTCGCAATTGCCAAGCTTACCACTCGCTTACTCCCTCAAAAGTAGTTCGCAACGTGGCAATTCCATGAACAAACGTAAAACCATAAATTCCCAATCGAAAACCATCGATGACAACAAACGAACGAACAAAGATCATGAAAAAAATGATAACGACAAGAACAACACTAAAAACAATACCTCAGGAACGGAAAAATCATGCGTTCCACGATTTCCCAGCATATTCGAACTCGAATTCAACAACATTTATTGGCAAACTTTGAAAACTACGAACGGAACTTTTCAATTGTTCGGTGCTTATTACGACACGAGAAAATTGTCGCGCATTGGACCGGCAGTGAGAATCGTCGGTATGATCGACAGAATCGAACCGCGTGTCAAGACTTATTGTCAAATGTGGTACGACGATGGTGACGAACCTGTTGTCGTTGAGATTCTCGAATACAAATACGTTTGGTTTTCCAAATGGGGCAATTACAAGCAAGGCATTTATCAGCCTTACGTGATAGCTTGCAAAGTTCCACAATCCCATTGGAAGAGAGGCCCACCGGCATCGGTATCGTTGGTTGAAAAAATTTGCGACACATCGAGCAATAATTTACGAGTTATTTACAACAAACCCGATGTTAAACGTGGATTTGCGGTGTGCGTTAAGGGTTTGGATTTTTTGTACGACGATTTGTCGGTGCGTCTTGTCGAGTGGATAGAATTGATCGGTCTGTTGGGAGCGGATAAGATTTATTTTTACAAATTACAAGTACATCCCAATGTGAGCAAGGTTCTGGATCATTACACGAGATTGGGAAAAATCGAAGTAACACCGTTGACACTGGCCGGTGGACAACCAAATGTACCGGCTTTTCAACACATGTATCTCACCAAGAAAACCAATAACAAACGACAGAACGAAGTTATACCGTACAACGATTGTTTGTACAAACACATGTACGAGTACGATTATATTGCTTTGCTCGACGTTGACGAAGTTATCATGCCACTGGTTGACGACACGTGGCCCGAACTCATGAAACGCGTTTTGCCGAAAGCCATGGCGATAAATAACGAAACCAGAGCGTCTTACAACGTTCGCAATGTTTATTTTTTCGACGATCTTATGCACAATCACGGTTATTACGACGATATGCCGAAGTAATTGATAATCAAGTTTTTATTTATTTTTCTTTGGTTTTTCTATTTTTTAACGAAAATTTCGATTGTCGGACAACTTTGGGGTTCACTGAGGGTGATATCTTTATAAATATTGTTTTGATAGTTGTCAATTTATTTATCTATTAATTTATTTATTTATTTATTTATTTATTGATTTATTTATTTATTTATTTATTTATTTATTTATTTATTTATTTATTTATTTATTTATTTATTTATTTATTTATTTATTTATTTATTTATTCATTTATTCATTTATTAATTTATTCATTTATTCATTTATTCATTTACTCATTTATTCATTTATTCATTTTTCAATTTTTCAAGTATTTTTTTCGAATGCTTAAGCTGATAGTGAAATATATTGTTGAAAATAGATTTGCGACGTGAAATAGTTTCTCAGTTTTTCATAAAAAATATTGAAAACAAAAAAAAACAAAAAAAAATTATCCAACCCTTGGGCAACGATCGAAAAACAGCCTTCCAAGTTTCAAATTCGATTTTTACGTACTTTTCGAGTTCCAAAAACGAAAAACTGATATTATTATGCTTTTTTCAAAAAGCCGAGACAATTTCACGTCGAAAACCGATTTTTAATATATTTTTTGTCACCGTAAGTATCTGAAAAACTTACCCAAAGAAAGAAAAAGAAAAATACTTGACATTAAAATAATTGACATTACAGCTCCATTATAATTATGACAATAATATCACTCACCCTTTCCCGAATAATTTTATTTAATCAACTATTGTACATTTGTTTCAGATACATGCACATGTTGCAGCACGTTTATCGTTCGAAAAATTTTACAAAACCGGGTCAGTACGTAAAGTGTTTTCACAATCCCGAACGCGTCGTTACTCTTCACAATCATTTTCCGTTGGCTTGTCTCGGTTCTGGATGCACGAGTTATCCAATCGAGACCGAGGACGCCCAGCTGCAACACTACCGGGCCGATTGTGTCAACTCTCTCAAAAAGTCATGCATGCAGTATCGCAAAAACAGTGTCAGGGACACGACAGTTTGGAAACACAAGGATCGACTAGTCAAACGCGTTACCGAGACACTCAAGAAACTCGGTTTCTTCGGTCCCAGTTGATAAACGAAATAAAAAAATAAAAATAAAAAAAATCAACTCACCGCCAACACATTCGTCCTATCATTGTAATATTGTTGATAATCATTGAATCTGATGTATGGTGAGCCTCGATCGTTCTCTCTCCTAGCGCTTCGATTATTCTCTTCGCATAATTGTCGCACAATTTTAAACTAGAGGGGGCGATTCACGTTGCACCATGTGTCGATTAATTTGTTGGAACCTATCATTGTTTTGTAGATTAGATTAGATTGTGCGTCGATGCAGACATTTTTTTTTTTTTTCGTTCTTCTTTGTTGTTGTTTTATTATCGTGACAATATCGACGCGACGACTTGTACGTCTGTAATCGCTGATAAGACACGAGTCTCATAATTACGAAGAAAACAAAAAACAAAAAAAAAACAAATTTAGTAATTGTATACTATTTTCGTATAAGAACCTTGTAAACGTGATTGTGAATAATAATGAAAAAAGAAAACAAAACGAATTTTACGATACTTTTTCATTTATGTTCAATTATCTATTGTTTATGCGAAATTTTGGTCTATCGAGCTAGTATTATCTAACGTTTAAATGGCAAGGTAAAAATGCATTGATTTCCTCAATGCATTTTTACCTTCCCGTCCAAATGCATTGAAAAAAATGCATTGATTTTCAAAAAAAAAAAATGTGAAAATGAAAGAGAAAAGGGATCTTATAAACAATGTTGTACAGAATCGAATTTCCTATAAAAAAAGTCAACAACGGCCTATATCAAAGTTTGATAATTTACGGGTTGGGAAAAACTCGAAAGTCGGGGAAATGTTGAAAACCGAGCCGAACTTTTCGAAATATTGTTCAAACTCCGAAATATTGTTCGAACTTCGAAATATTGTTCGACTTTGTAGAGTTCGAAATATTGTTCGTTCGCTACAAAGTCATTCTGAATTTTGACGATTCGCTTTCGACACTGTCATTCGAAAATTTGCGAATTCGAATGTTCAACCCTTTTGAATTTTGCTCTTTCTGAATTTTGAATCTCTCCTCTCTTTTTTTACATAATGGAAACCGACGTGATTGGATTGTAGAAACCGTTTGTGATGATACTTACCAGGGATGGGCATCCATTAAATGAAAATATATATTTTAAATACTTTTCAAAACAAACAACTATCATCGATTATCATGAATAAATCGATATTTTCACGTTTCCGTAATAATTATGACCAATAAACGTGAATCATTAATTCACAATGAATTAAAATATTCAATCAATCCGGTAAAAATCATTATCATTTGGTTCAAGAAGTATTCGAATTAAAATTTTCATCGAATTAATGCTCATCCCTGATCCTTACATACCGAATTATGTGCATGCACAAGTTAGAATATCATCACGCGGAAACAAACTCGGGGCAAAGGATTTTGGGTGGGAGTGGGCGAGAGCGTTGGGATAAATTTGGGTACGTCCCACGCATAGCCGAGTTTGCCGAGGAGAGTCGTCACAGACTACGGGGGGAGGCGTCCCGAACGTCCGATTCGTGTTTCTTCCTAGTCGACGGCACCCTCGTCTCGTTCGTTTTCATCTTTCGCGAGAGTTGTCGCGCGTGAAAAAACGAAAAAAGAAAAAAAACAACAATGTTTCACTGCCATCAATAAAATACAAAAAAAAAAAAACGACATTTTTTTCGTAGTTTCGCAGTTGACAAACAATGCAAGAACCTATCGAGTTGTACGGCTACGAAAAACCATCAAAGTGTCTAAATTTTTTGCGTTTGCTTTGGAAATTCTTCAGATGCATAGTTTCACACGTGACTCTTGTGTCGATGGTCGTCGCTTATTGCGTACTCGGTGCATACGCTTTTCAGAGACTCGAAGCCGATCACGAGAGAGAGGTTTGCTTGAAAAATAAAGAAATCCCATTTTTTTTTCTTTCAGACTCGCTATATTTATTCATCAATTCTCAACCAACTTTATTAATAAATATGGAAAAAAAAATTGTTTTTTTTTTGTTTGTTGGTTAATATTTATTTATTGGTTGTTAGTTCTGCATGGTTATTGGATTTTTCGTAGGTGAAGACGAGCATAGCTGCGGTGAGGGACAAGGTGGTGAATCATATATGGGTCTTTACCGGAGCTCTCGATGTTTTGGAGCAAGAAAATTGGACGTCGACCGTCGTCGTGAGACTCGTGGTAAATGTGAAATTATTCATTTTCATCACAAATTTTGTCGCAAATTTTTTTCCGGTACGCTATTTCGGATTTGTGTTTACAAATCAACGACGTTTGTTTTCAGGAATTTGAGAAGGAACTCGTGAAGAAGATGAAAAAAGAGGGATGGGACGGTAACGAGGATCCGAAGAATCTTCAGTGGACCTTTGCCGGTGCTTTGTTCTACTCGATTATCGTTATCACGACCATAGGTTTGTGTGATATCGAAAAGTTTTCTTTTTTTTAAATTTTTTTTCCTTAAAATATTTCTATCACACGATGGTTGAATAATAATCAATGATTATGAACGTTTAATCATAGGCTACGGTCACATAGCACCGAAAACACAAAACGGCAAGGTGGTCACTATATTTTACGCCATTGTTGGAATTCCTCTGATGCTGTTGTGCCTGTCGAACATCGGTGATATCATGGCTTCGAGTTTCAGGTGATTAATTCATCAATTACAACTTCTTTTTTTTTTACATGCTCCGCTACATTGAAAATCCCGAAAAAGCCTATTTTTTCGGCCTCCAATGTACCCTGACCCATTGACACGTTTGAAACGCTTGTTTCGCAGATTTCTCTATTGGAAAATTTGCTGCTACGTTTGTACGAGACCACCGAAACGTCGAAGATCGCACAGACGTTCGCACAGTGTACGTCAATCTGGGTAACTTACATAATATACATATATACACAATGAAACAATAAAAATCGGATAATTATGCAGAAAGTGAACACCAACAGAAAAACATGTAACCTTGAAACATGCAATTTTAGATATTTATATTTTCGTCCGTTATATTTTCTATAAAAAATACATATATCTAAAGAAAAAATAATTTTCCACCATTTTGTAATTGAGACTTCAAATTCAAGGCTTGAAGAACCTTCGTAAATTTCAGATTTTTCGCAGCACTTTAACGGTTTAAAAAACTTCGTGACTCACGTTTCCAGGCTAAAGGTGCCAAAACAAAAAAAAAACATTTCCAGATTAAAGTTTAAAAAAATCGGCCTGGTGTCTTTACTGTCTGCACAATAAACCTAACAATCGTACCGTTGTAATTGTTTCAATGAAAAATCATTGGATCGATAAAAGACGATACGCATCTTCGAACCGGTCATCGAGTGCAGTATCTCCATATCGAAGATCAATGCGTACGAGTCAGAGATCGGCCGACTCGGTTTTACAAACCTATCCCGAAAACGCAATAAGATATTCCCATTCGGATACCGATTGCAGCAGGTAAACCTTCAATATTCTATCACACACACCCAAATTTTTTAATTAAAATTTTTCCTGAATTTTGTTTAAAAAAAAAAAATTTTTAAATATTGATTTTATAAATTTAAAAAAACTTTTCAAAACATTTGCGACAGGTCGAGACATTCGCCTTTCGAGTCTCGTCACACGGTCGAAGATGAAGGTCGAAACTTCAGGCTCGAACCCTCGCCAATTCCGTCGCGTTATCGTTCGACAAACGTTGCTCCGGTCATCAACGAATCGTCATTATCGGCAACGAGGTACTCCGAAGGTCCGGTGGCTCTGCCGAGAACATTGATCAGATCTACATCGAGAAATCCAGCAGCCACGACCCGTTCGCTCGACAGAAAATTTCACATTGCCGCGAACGATGCCGAACGTACCCCCGTGCTGTTCAACAAATACGCGGTTGACGAACCGATTGCCACGAGGGAACGTTCTCTGCCTCCATCGAGTCGGATTCCAGGAGCTCCATCCGCGAGACTCAAACCCGGTGGTACGTCAATGAAAAATTCCCACCGTCACACAGCTTGCTCCATGTCTATGATAAATCAAAAATAATCGACTGTACATCTAAATGGCAATTGAACCGTTTAACAAGTATGTTCGATGATTGTGACAGTCGACAGCGAGAGATACGATCCTGGCCCGATGGGAGACCGGCTTGTGACGGGGACCTGGACCGAGGGACCCCGGAGGTGCCGTTCCGTCGAGGCATCCGCCTCCGCCGCGGATTACAACGACAGATTCAACAATCATCATCTTCAACCGGGTCGTCCAACGAGAATTCCGAGACCCGCGTCCAGAAGAACACGAACGAATAGTAAATTAAATTGATACACGACACCTGATCCCATTGTCACAACTTTTGCACGCATTAAGGGGGTGGATTGCCGAAAAAATAGGTGAATTTCGGGAATTATTATCTCAAAAACTATTCGTCCGATTGAATTCGAGTTGATTCTATTCGTGGATATATACATTGAGGTATGTTGACGAATTTTCGTTTGGATGTATAGTGAATGGAAGCGCTGTCATTCTGGCCGGCGTAAAATAACTTTTTCAAAGTCGGTTCCCACTTTTTTTTAGATAACGCATTGACCGATTCCTTTAAAATTTCGACACAATATTCACGGATAGGTAATCAAGTTCGGCACGTAGCATTTTTTTTTTAAACTAATTTATTTATTTTTTTATCAATCAACAAAGGTCGTGAATTGAGGTTTAAAAGTGAATTTCAACTTCAATCGAGCGCCATTTTGTAAAAAAAAAGTTCCTACGTGCCGAACAGATCGAGACACGTTACACTTTAAGAATCCTCTTGAAATTTTTGTTTCCGACCAACCGACCGCCAGAAAAAGTGGGAACGGCAAACCGTGCCGACGACAAAGTTATTTTACGCCGGCAAGAATAACAGCGCTCCCATTCACTATACATTCAAACAAAAATTCGTCGACATACCTCAACGTATATACTTTCGAATGAAACCAACTCGAATTCAATCGGACTAATAGTTCTTGAGATAATAATTCCCAAAATTCACCTATTTTTCCGGCAATCTACACAGATGTCTACCCCCTTAAAGTCTAAAAATGTGCCGCCTCGACGTTACGATCGTAAAAATTGTATTGAAAAAAATTGTAGATCGGCCTCACAAACGGGAACCTTCATCGGCGCGAATAATGTCGCCCATGGGTTTCGCGGTTCATCGTCAGATATACGTCGACGATATCGAGCTCGATTACGATTACGCGAATCGTGGCACCGGCGACGATCAGGACGCGGCAATCAAACCCGTTCCCATATGGCTGTGCGTGTTTCTCGTCGTCAGCTACATCTTCGGTGGTGCATTTTTATTTTCCGAATGGGAAACTTGGCCGTTTCTCGATTCAGCATACTTTTGTTTCATCACTCTCACAACAATCGGCAAGTACATTACGAATTACCGTTCGTACAAAACATTTTTCGTTCGACTCTCGAAAATCCATTAAAATCGAATTCGAAACATAAAAAGCTGTTTTTCGGGCGTTACCCAAATTTTGAAATTTTTTTCAATACTCTCATCGAAAAGCTGAGAAAATTTCACGTGACAAACAAGTTCTTAATATATATTTTCAGCAGCTCGAGCATGTGAAAAAAATATTTGACAATCAAAAGGAAACGGAATTCATGAAAAATCATCGACAGCTGACAAAATAATAGAAAAAAAAATCTGAAAAAATTCGGGAATTTTTTTTTCAACATGCACATAAAGCTGTGTAAATATCATAAAGATCGCAGATAGTGGAATTGAAATTGTTCGATATTTGATGAAATGGTTCATATAAAAGTACAATGTTATCACAAGATTTTGATCAATTTGTCAATTTTGCGACCAAGATAAAAACCCAAAGAACCCAAATGACTTAAAGAGCTCACAAAACCTAAAAACAATAGTTGCAACACACGTTGTACATCAAAAGAGTCTACTTTGACAGAAGTTGTTTTAAAACAAGTTTTTTTGATCACATTGTTTTGACGAGATTTTTTCTGTCACGAGACGTTCACACGTGCTTCCAACAAACAAGTTACAATTCAATTTGTGTTCAGGTTTCGGTGATCTGGTTCCGGCTCATCGACTCAACGCCCATCAGGGAATAGCACTATGTTCCCTCTATCTGCTATTTGGCATTGCATTGTTGGCAATGAGTTTCAATCTGGTACAGGAAGAAGTGATAAACAATGTGAAAAACGTGGCAAAACGTCTTGGCATACTGAAGGAAGATTCGGACGACGATTACGACGACGACGAAGACGACGATGACGACGATGACGATTATCATCCGGAAGATTACAACGATATTGTTATGATGGATCGGGATGACAGAAATTCACGTTACCCAACGGATTACGGCAGATCGGGTTACGGTAACGACGGTTTTCCCATCGGATCGACCAACGCCGTTCCCGTTTACGAACGTTCCAATAGTTATCGTTTGGAACGTCCGATTTACAATTATCAGCACGAAAAATCCGCTTTTCGATTCGCATCTCGATGAACCATACGTACGTGACCGTTTGTACAGTACAGTCCGACCTCGGAATAAGAGACCAAAAGCCCCCAACGGGAAGAAGAGTTTTTCTCGGAAATCGCATAGCCCCACCAGGCACGAGCTCCGCGCTCGCTACCCCTGTCCGTCTCTCTTACTCTTATCCGCATGCGATCCTCTCAACAAGAGACTCGCGCGAACGAGATCCAGCTTATTGTTAGTGCATTCACCTCGCCCATGCAGAAACGTTTTCGACTGCCCGACGTTAATATACTATTGAATATTATTTTGTACTTCTGTTTCTAAATCATAAAATTACTTGCTCTAATAAACTTGTGGATATTGTGTTACATTCACACACGCACACACACACATACTCACGCACGCATGCACACATCAATTTACACTACACGTTCACTCTATTTTGCCCGAATAATCTGTCCCAGGCTAGTCTCTTAACCATGGGTCCGCGCACGAAATTCTTGAGCTCGGAGTTCGAGTCGGAGTGGGGGCAGCGCTCGACCGAGAAACTGCGGAAACTCTCTTATTGACGAGTCTCTTATTTCGAGGTCGGACTGTACATATAATACGATCACCGACCGACTTGATTCGTTGAAATCTTTTTTTCCATCCATTTTGTTGTATTCCTTGACATTTTTTACAATACACGAAGACAAAAAAAAAAAAAACCAATGTTTTTACGCATATTCGGTCTCCCCGATGAAGTCTAAAACTCGTTCGTAACATGAAAAAAAAAAGTGCTCCGCGAAAAAAAATTATTTTTGTCCGACGCCCTCTCGAAAATTCGTCATTTCGTGCATGCGAGGCGGGCGCAAAGTGACTCATTTAAGCCCACAGACGATTGCACATGCGCACTTCACCAGCGCGCGAACATGAAATTTTCCGCCCGTTGCGACGCTTCACACGCACGAAATAAGCGTTTTTAAGGACAGTCGGACAAAAAGTGTCGTGCGCATCACGAGCGCAAGACCATTTCGAAGGAGTGTGAAGCAGCCGGCCGAGCGTAGCAAAAGCGGCACTCGCACGAGTCGAAACGGCCTACTTTCCGCCCTAGATACACAATATACTTTTTAATCGTGATGGAAAAAAAATAATATATATATATATAAAAAAATCGATAAATCGACGTCGTAACGCATAAATGGATCGTGAGATTGAATGGGTCGTGTGTGTGTGGGCTCCTCGGGACTTTTGCCACAGAAATTTCGTTGGCTCCCGCGGGGTTTGTGGAAAACGGCGTACGGGCAATCAAAAGTTTTTCGAGCTCGGCAAAGACTTGCGGAGTCGGGTCCGAGACGGGCCGCGCGCGGCACAGCCCGCTCGGTATTATTAGCTAAACGCTATTTCGAGTTTACGGTGCGCTCAGCGCAGCCGGATAAACCGTCTGCATCGATTCACGGGGATAGCGAGCAGCTCTCTAACCCAAACTCCAACAAACTTCGTCGCGCGTTGGGCTCGAGCTTTTTTATTTTTTTTTCTTATTTTTATTTTTATCTTTATTTTTTCCAATTTTTATTCTATTTTATTTATTATCGAAATTCGGTTGTTATGGTTTTTTTTTTAACCGGTGACTTTGGTAGAACTGTGCAACAACTATTTGGATGAATATATATTAGTTTTTATTATTTGGGTGAAAAACTGGTGTGATGATCGAGGGGCATTATTGTGCATCGGATCGCATCGCGTATGTGCAATAATGAAAATTGAAAATAATACAAAATTGACAATAATGAAAAATGTACAATAATGAAAATTAAAAATAATACAAAACTGACAATAATGAAAATTAAGAATAATACAAAACTGACAATAATGAAAAATGTACAATAATGAAAATTAGAAATAATACAGAATTGACGATAATGAAAAATGTACAATAGTGAAAATTAAAAATAATACAAAACTGACACTAATGAAAAATGTACAATAACAAAATCGAAAATAATGAAAAATGTACAATAATGACAATTAAAAATAATACAACATTGACAATAATGAAAAATGTACAATGATGAAAATTGAAAATAGTACAAAATTGACAATAATGAAAAATGTACAATAATGAAAATTAAAAATAATACAAAATTGACAATAATGAAAATTAATAATAATACAAAAATGACAATCATGAAAAATGTACAATGATGATAATTAAAAATAATACAAAATTTACAATAATGAAAATTAAATATAATGAAAAATTGACAATAATGAAAATTACAAATAATGAAAATTGGAAAAAGTGTTTCCCCGAGACTGTCATCCGCGATACCGACTGATGTCACGATCACGGATCGTAAAAGTGTCGCATCGTTATTAACCGTCATACCGCGGTATGCATCAATCAAACGACCATGCTGAGAGATTACGACGATTCGAATTTGCCATATCCAACGACGCCTCATTGCTCCGGATTATCGCGAACTCTGTCACGAGAATATCGTCCTTCGAAGAAATTCCCACCTGCTTCGAGATCGCGCAATTTTCCGGGTCCCGGTTCGTTCGAGCTCGAAATTCGACGCAAGCCGCGTGTCGCGGGGGGCGGAAGAACCAAGAGAAAACGACACTGGACGGAAAAATTGATCGACGGTTTGCGTTCGTTCGTGGCTTTTCTGTTCAGTAACGTTGGCATAGTTTGTCTCGTCGTTGGTTACACCATTGCCGGTGCTTTTATCTTCGTAGCCATCGAAGGCGCTAATCAGCCTGTTGTCAATGTTAACGTTTCGTTCGTTCGCAATTTAACGGCCAATCGTTTGTGGAACGTTACATCGAAGGTACGATAAAAAAAAACGTTCACGTTTGATTGTGTTATGAAAAATAAATTTTCAAACGATGGGTTTTTGAAACCAATTACGTGGATTTTCGTTTAGGAATACACTTTTGCCGGTGAACGATGGAAATCGAATGTCAACGCGATACTCGCTGTTTATCAGGATAAAATCGTGGAAGCTGTGCAGAAGGACGGTTTTGATACGGACGATCGTAACGATACGAAAAAAAAATGGGGTTTCGCCGGTGCATTTCTTTACTCGCTCACAGTCATAACTACCATTGGTGAGATTGTGATAATTTTTTTTTTGTATTATCATTGAGTTGGGATCGAAGTTCGGAACGAGCAATGGCCCAGAAAACTACATTGCCCAATTTTCGAGCTGTCCCCCGCGTAAACTATCAATGTTAGATATATGCCGTCAAGGACTTTTTTGTGGGAATTTTAATTCTCCACAACATTGTTCATATGAACTTTTGGTCTATATAGCGTTGTTCAGCCAGCGTTTGGCCAGGAAGATAAAAACGTATTGAAGAAAATTATACATTTTTATCTTCCTGTCCAAACGCTGGCTCAACAACGCTATATAGACCGAAAGTTTATATGAACAATATTGTAGAGAATTAAATTTCCCACAAAAAAGTCCTCGACGGCATAGATCTAGCATTAATAGTTTACGCGTGGGAAAGCTCGAAAGTCGGGCGATGTAGTCTCGTGGCCGGTGGACGGGGTACGCAACTATACCTATATATATATATATATACATAATCCGAGTTTTGGCCTTTCCGAACATTACTCGTTCCGACTTTCGAACGCAATTCTTATTATTTATCGAACGTTGAACATGGGAATTTTAATTTGAGATATTGTTCGAAATAATTTGTTTGTTGTTTTTTTTTTGTTTCGGTTGGACGTCGAAGGCTACGGTAACACTTGTCCGAGTACCATGTGGGGTAAGGTCGTTACCATCGTTTATGCAATTTTCGGAATGCCATTGTTTCTGTTGTACTTGAGCAACATTGGCGACATTCTTGCACGGAGCTTCAAGTGGACGTACGCTCGGTGCTGTCTATGCAGGTGATTGAACAATCATCTTTTGCCATTGCTCGTATAATTGTACTTGTGCTTTGGTGTGCTTTGGTGATACATAGATGATAGCATTTGTATATATGATATATATGAAGCTATTCTACCAATTCGAGTACAGAGTTTGAGCTTCGCTAACAGCGATCTTTTTGTAACTTTTACAAATTAAAGTCTTTAAAGAGAAATGAACACTCAAATTTTTAATTTTTTGAAATGAATTTCTCAATGTCTTTTGATTAAAAAAAAGTAGTCTTGACCAAGTTTTCTATGTAAAAAGAAGCTTAGCTTTTCTGAAAAAAAATGTAGAAATCATTTTGGGGCCTTGATGAATTACCGAAAATATTATTGACTTATAAAAATCGATTATTCGGCTAACGTGTATTTTTATAAAAATTTTGAAAATATTTTTTTCCGAAAAGCTGATAAAATGTTACATAATATACATATATAAATATATATATATATATATATAGAAGTTGGGTTGGGTTCTCTGTGATAATTCGTTGAATCAACAAACATTTGGCTAAAAACTTCAATTCGTTTATTTTAATTTCAATAATACAAAATGTTTGAATATAGAAAATTTATTTTTATTCGTTGATTTTTGACACATGAAAAATTCACAGAACGACCCGTAACAATTGAAGATAAGAAAAATAGCGAATAAAAATATCTGGAAAAAAAATTGAAAGTTCATTTCCCGATGGAAAATTTGTTGAAGTTACAAAAAAAAAAAAATAACATGATAGCAAAGACCAAACTCGGTACTCGAATTGGCGAATATGACCTCATATATATGTCTCTGGCTGCTCGGTGGCACGAAATGCGTTTGGGCGGTTTTTGCAGATGTCGAAAGAAATCGAGAAACACGTCGCATGGTCCAGCGCACGGTGGACATTCACGAAACGCGTCATCGGACAAAAGACACGCGTGGCAGGTGAGTTTAACCGACGATCCGTGATTTAATTGAATCGACAGCGAGAAATAATCGCCGGATAATATAACCTTCGAACTTAATTGGTTCGCCATTGTCGAACAGATGGATAGAATTCACGCTGGTGAACACTTTGACGGAACGAGTTACATCGGATCCGACGAAAGTTCGGTGATAAACGCTTCCGCGATTGACAAAGACGACGACGACAATGAGGATGACGACGATGATGACGACGACGATGATAACGATCCTCAACGCATAACCGTACCACTGACCCTCTGTCTTGCCATCATGGTCGGGTAAGTTAGTATGTATCACGGCGTTTTACTCGCGCCAATTCAATTTCTTCCGTTTGATGCGTCGCGAATTTTCAAATTTTCAATTTTTCAATTTTTCGACAGTTCCAAAATTTTAAAAAATGCATGTTTCCAACGGCAATGGTTCGACCAATCAAAGTTTCGAAAACGTATATATGGGGCATTGTTGATCAAAATCTGGCGATTATTTTTCAGATCCTTCTCATAATTTTTTATTCGAAAATACTGATCGAAAAAAAACGAATCCAATTTTTTTCAAATTTTTGAATATATATTAAAAAAATCTAATTTTTCGAAGGAAAAAAAATTCAAGCGCTATTGCAAGCTTTTAAAATTACCACAGAAAAAAAAATCACATAAAAATATCATAAAGAACTTATTTTAGTATTTTCATGTGACAAATGCATCACCAATATTTGTTGGCGAATTTTTTTTATTTAAATATTTTTACAATTGCAATTCGAATAAAAAACAAAATCGAACTTATGACGAGTCTTTGGAACATTGAGAAATTCGAAACTTCGAGACGCACCCCTTAGTTTAGTGTTAGTTTTTTTTTTTTTTTTTTTGGTTTTTTTTCTCTTGTTCCGGTTTGTGTCGCTCTCGGTACAGTATCTTCGATCCCGCATAGATACATATGCGGCGGGGCTCAACTATTCTCCGAATGGGAGGATTGGAACTTTCTCGATGGTTCGTACTTTTGCTTCGTCTCCCTCTCGACGATCGGGTTTGGCGACATAGTTCCCGGCGACACCATCTACGCCTCACAGGGCCTCGAGCTATCGTCCGTTTTCTGCTCAATGTATCTAATGCTAGGTGAGACACCGGAAATTTTCACCTTCATTTTTCAATTTATTCCAATGTTCATATTTATTTTTGTTATTTCAATTTATTCCAATTTTCACCTCTATTTCAATTCGTTCCAATTTTTACATTCATTTGAATTTATTCTGATTTTCACATTTATTTCAATTCATTCCAGTTTTCACCTTCATGTCAGTTTGTTAAGTAGGATGAAGTTATGAGCAATTCTTATGTGCGTTTTACATTAATTTCACCCTAAAAATCTGCAGTTACTTCCCATATTTTAAGTTATGAAGGTGAAGCGAAGGTGAATTGAAGTCACTTGGAAGGTGAAGCGAAGATGAAATAACGAACGAAAAAAATGTTACTCTCACTCGAAGGATGAAACGATGGTGAACAAAAATGTTGACATTAAAATGACATTGAAACAAAGGTGAAAAAAGTTATTTCAATTTCACTTCACCTTCTAATTCGGACTCATAAGGTTGAGGTATAAGGTGGAAATCTTCTCTCGAGTTATTGAATGATTGAAGTAATCAATATCGTTGCAATTGGATCCATGAAATTTGAAAAATCAATTTGCCGGATTGTCAATATCTGTATTTGTATTTTTTTTTTTTTTTCACTGTTTTAATTTTGCAGGTATGGCTTTGATAGCCATGTGCTTCAACCTGATGCAAGAGGAAGTCGTCGCCAAGATTCACACACTCACGCGTTCGGTGAAACACGTATTGGGCTGTAACCGTTGAATTTTCAACCCCTAAAACGTTCTTCGTCGTCCCCTGATTTTCACCATAATCGCCATCTCTACTTTTCATTATTTATTCATCGGCTTGAAAAAATTGCGTTTTGCCATCTAATTTCGTAAAAATTTCATGTCGTTACGTCTTCGTCCACAAAAATCTACGACTGTCATTTTTTCACGGCCTTTGGTGAGTTATTCGGTCAAAACATCTTTTTCCATTATCTATCGATCTTGAAATTATGTTCAATTTTTTTTCTTCATTTCATTACACCTTCGAAACGGTGCGATATAAATTGTATCTCCCATTACCATTGTAAATTGTACATCGAGTTATAAATAACTGTGCATAAACTGGTTCATAGTAGGTGAAATATTACGAAAATTGTAATAAAATTTTTATCCAAATATCACATCAAACATTTTTTTTTTTCAATCAATCGTTCATAATTCACTCGCTTCGTGAGTAATAAACGATCGTCAACGATTACAACACCCAATGCAGCCCGACATCTCACCCCAAGTATCACAAACCGATTCTCCACCCTCGGAGTTTGCGTTATTTCATTGTTTTTTCGGTCCAACAAATAGAAAGGAAAAAAGAAAATAACTCGTGTACGTCGCTCAGCGTGTCCGATGAATTATTCGCATAGCCCTGTGACAGTTCCGGAGCATCAACTGGTATACAGATCACCCGAAACATTACGAAAATTATGACAAAGTTCTCATTCAAATATTACATCAAAGATTTATTTTTTTTTCAATCAATCGTTGATAATTCACTCGCTTCGTGAATAATCAACGATCGTCAACGATTACCACACCCGATGCAGCCCGACATCTCACCCCAAGTCACAAACCGATTCCTCATCCTCGTAGCTTGCGTTATTTCATTGTTTTTTCGGTCCAACAAATAGAAAGGAAAAAAGAAAATAACTCGTGTACGTCGCTCAGCGTGTCCGATGAATTATTCGCACAGACCTGTGACAGTATTCCGGAACTTCGTCGCGGGGTGGTTCATTGTCGTCGAAGCTGCGAGATAAAACGAACACGTGAAGAGCACCCACACGAAGCGTGTACATCGCTTCGTGCATTCGGCGGGGGAGGCTGCGCTCATGCGTCGTCTTTCGTCGGATCGTCCGACGGCTCGATTCTGCGCGGGGGTGGTTGCGCTTTTACTCGTTGTTTTTTTTTCTCCTCTCTCTTCATCTTCTTCGTCGTGGTCTCGCGTGACCTGCGCGAAAAGCATCTCGTGAACCACCGAGTGAAATACATACGCGAACGTCGCTCTCGAGGCTTCGACACAATCGTCGGTCACGACGTAACGTCTTGCACTCATATATATATATATATATATTTATACATATACATATCGCGCGTGCGTTCGATGTCCGATACCTCGTCGACGCCCTCGTAATCGCGGGGGCTCTTCCCAATCCTGTAATACCCGCCAACGCATTGACACGTTACAAATCGCATTCGCGAACCGACAGCGTCTCGCTCAAGTAACCCACCGAGTGTCTTTCGCGCAACACCGTGTATAATACATATACCTATATATATATACATATATATATATATATTCGTACGAGGCCCCCGTTATCGTCATGGGACATCAATTTTTAACAATTACGCTGCACACTGGTGCATCGTTTGCATCGCGATAATTTGGTTTTTTTTTTTTTTTAATAACTCTTTCGGTATCAGAAGAGAGAGAGAGAGAGAGATAGAAAAAGAGAGAGAGACGAAAAAAAACATCAACAAAAAAATAAAAACAGTGGTTGGTTCACTGCGACAATTGGACAAATGAGATTTTCGAAAAAATCGTTTGTACGTTTTTCGTGGTAAGTGTTAACTAGATTAAGACGACTAATATGTAGATTACACCAAAGTGTGAATTCGTGGTGTGGAACATTTTTTTTTTTTATTTTTACGTTATCAGCATTTTATGGAACGTTTGCAAAAGTTTGATTTTGTGTTGCGATGAAAGTGTGAGGGGTTAATGTCAAGATTTTTTTTTCGATGTATATATATATGTATATATATATGGTTGTATGTGTTGTGTTAATGAGACGGGACGATGATGAGGCTCGTGAATTCGTCAACGATTTTTCACGTAGGTCATTAGCAGCAGCTGCAGCTGCTGGTGCCGGACATTATACCGGTGTAAAATTCGGCGGGGGCGCCATGCCATGACACACTATCGATTGCACGTCTCGGAGTCTACGTATCGGGGGACGTACTACCTGGGTTGGCTGTGGTGGCCTATTCCGCAGCCCACCGGCCCTGTTTCACTCGATGTAACACGCTCTCGGTTTTATCTGTCTCTACATCCGTGTCTGCGGTCACGATCGAGTTTTTTTTTTTTTTTTTCGTTTTTTATTATTTTTTTGTTAAGTGTCTATGTGGGTGACGGGTTTCCAGTCGAATGGGCTCGTGTTATCGGGTCGCATGCATGCTGCCTCGAGCACGTATATATGTATATATATATAGATACATATATATTTGTGTGTGTATAAATATATAGTACATTGTACGCTCGAGCCCATTGTATGGCTCGTATTCCTTTTATCCCATTCTTTGACCTTTCACCGGCAGCTTGCCGCTGCAACGTTGCATATTACTTCTTTTTTTTTCTTTTTTTTTCTTCATTCACGGATACGATTATTATTTTTCGATTCGCGTTTCGGATCGTACGTGTTATGAGGAAAGATATCAGAAGCGACGAAAAAAATGAATTGAGCAAAAGAAAATAGGATGAATCGTTGCGATTATTTGACCGTGTTCACAGTCACACTGGGTAGAATGGACCCAGTCGATTCTACTCTCTTTTGAAGGAAATATGTAATATCTCCTGGCTTTCGATGGGATATTTAAAATTTTTATTTTGTGCATTGCCATTTTATTTCTTGTGAATATATTTTTCGTACATCGTCCTAGAAGGTTCGACGTGTTCCGTAATTTTTTTTCAATTAGTTCGGACGGATTGTGTTCGATCATAATCGTGTTTTTGGCTGGGTAGAAAAATTGACTGGGTAGAATCGAGCCATTGTGACTGTGGTGTTATTATTTGAAAGTGTGAGTGGGGATAGAGGGTTAAGGGGGGACTGTTTGGTTAATTCGATAAGCAAAAAAACATATTTTCGATAATTTTTGTTTGACGACACAGTTGATATATATATATATTTATTTGTACAATTACTACATGATACAGTAACATATTTAAAGAATATTCTATGAAATTTTCATTAATTTTTAATGAAGAAATATCTTTGCGGACGTGTAAAAAAAAAACAGTTTGTTGAATCGACAATTCCATGAAAAAGAAGCATGTTTTTAAGATTTTTTTCTGGCAATACAAATAGTGTAAATTTATTCAATCAATAATATTATAATTCCATATAATAACACAACATTTAAAAAATATTTTCCTAAATTTTCATTCTAAAAAATTGAAAATTAAGCGGGTGACAGTGAATCTCCGGAGGCACCTCGAAAAAAATTTGCTTTGCGGTGTTCATCATAACTCGCAAAAGAATCATCTGAAACAACAACAAAAAAATCAAAATGCATTCATTAAAGGATATTTTTCTCGAGGTAATCACGAGGGAATTTTTTTGTGTTTTTGATTTTTGATTTTTTCGTAGCACTTTGATGCAAAAAAACCGGTTTTCGATATAAGGATCGGCTAATTCCTTGCTGTAAAATCAATAATTATTAAAAAAAAAAATCTCTCGACAATACCTGGTGAAACTATGTGAAGAAGTATGTAGTGTGAAAAATTCCAAAACGTTTGGTCCAGTAGATTTGGCGTTATCGTGAACGCGGGCTTGAAAAATGTCGAGTTTCTGTTTTGCTCTAATCGACTTAAAATGTTGACACTTCTTGAGATATTATGCATTCAGTTGAAAGAATGCAAAAAAAATGTTATTACCTTACCCCACCCTTAAAAAAAATAGAAAATATTCTCCTAAAAATCTGGAAAAATTCATCAATAAGGCTCAGGGTTTTTGCTTTACGATTGAAAAATTTCAAAATATGAAATTTTCGAAATCCGTTAATTATAAAAACTAAACAATCAACGAATGAACTGTTGAAAAATTTGAAAACTTTGAAATTTCGGCCTCGGTCGAATCGACATCACGATGCACCCCGAAAGGGTTGACATGTGGGTACGCAAAAATATTGACGAATCATTTTTTTTTGCAGGCGTTCGGTTTGGGCTATCGATGGATGTCGTCGCGCGGCGACCCTCGGTGCAACTGCAACCGCGTCGACGGCCCCGGCCGCGTCATCAGTTTCGAAAAATCGTGATAAATCGTAATAACAACGAATGACGATGATGCAAATAAACGCCGGTGATTATTATCAAAGAGCTCCGCGATGTTGCTCAGGTCGTATGTCGCAAATGGCAACCGCGACCATGGCCACCGGGGTGTCCGATCGCGGCCTCAGGATAGCGACGACGATCCGGGGTGCCGAGTTGCTCTGCTGCTGCTGCAGCTGCAGCACTACGACCCCCGTTAAGAGCCCCGGTCTTCTGGCCAGTTTCGGCGTTTGTCTACTCGTATTTTGTTACACCCTTCTCGGGGCTTTTGCATTTATGGCTCTTGAGGGTGGGTTCAAGCAAACGGTACGTTTTTTTTTCACATTTATTTATTTGTTTATTTATTTGTTTATTTATTTGTTTATTTATTTATTTATTTATTTATTTATTTATTTATTTATTTATTTATTTATTTATTTATTTATTTATTTATTTATTTATTTATTTATTTATTTATTTATTCATTTATTTATTTATTTATTCATTTATTTCATGAAGGAAGCTATGTGACGGTGGAAAATGAAAATTGCAATTTCCAATAAATCGCAAGTAGTGAACGAAGATTCCTCTATGAGGAACCCCAAGAATTTTCCAGAAATGCTTTCTTAAAGAGGAATCTCCCTTCACAGCCTACAATTGAAAGAAAAACAAATTACAAGTTTCAACTTTTTCCACATTTATCCAATTGATTTAAATACAAATCTCAACTATATGAAAGAAAAAAACAACGTTTACGAATATTCACAGGAATTATCAAACGCGAAATGCTTCCTCAAAGAAGAATCTCTCTTTACAACCTACGATTAAAAAAAAAAACAAATTACAAGTTTCAACTTTTTCCACATTTATCCAATTGATTCAAATACAAATCTCAACGATATGAAAGAAAAAAAAATAATGTTACGAATATTCACAGGAATTATCAAACACAAAATGCTTTCTCAAAGAGGAATCTCTCTTCACAACCTACGATTCAAAGAAAAACAAATTACAAGTTACAACTTTTCCCACATTTATCCAATTGATTCGAATACAAATCTCAACGTGTGAAAGAAAAAAAAATGACGTTACGAAAATTCACAGGAATTATCAAACACAAAATGCTTCTTCAAAGAGGAATCTCTCTTCACAATCTACGATTCAAAGAAAAACAAATTACAAGTTACAACTTTTCCCACATTTATCCAATTGATTCGAATACAAATCTCAACGTGTGAAAGAAAAAAAAATGACGTTACGAATATTCACAGGAATTATCAAACACAAAATGCTTCCTCAAAGAGGAATCTCTCTTCACAACCTACGATTCAAAGAAAAACAAATTACAAGTTACAACTTTTTCCACATTTATCCAATTGATTCGAATACAAATCTCAACGTGTGAAAGAAAAAAAAATGACGTTACGAATATTCACAGGAATTATCAAACACAAAATGCTTCCTCAAAGAGGAATCTCTCTTCATAACCTACGATTTAAAGAAAAACAAATTACAAGTTTCAACTTTTTCCACATTTATCCAATCGATTCAAATACAAATCTCAACGATACGAAAAAAAAAATGACGTTTACGATTATTCACAGGAATTATCAAACGCGATAACCTTATCGAACGTCGGCATCGATCCGGGTGCAATCCCAAAAACCGAATCTTCGAGTAACACCGATAATTCCGGTGTAATCGGTAACGGTGGAAAATCAATCGACGCGAATGGTTCTCCGAACGTAACGTCCTCATCGTCGTCGTCCGAAACCACACCGTCTGCACCGCCCCATTCGATTCACCCTAATCAACGCGATATCGAGCTCGAGGATTCATCGACCAGACAATTGCGAGCTTACACGGTCGAGAGACTCTGGAGCATAACCGAGGATCTCAATGTTCTTTACAAAGAAAATTGGACGCGTCTTGCCGAGCGCGAGGTACTGTATTTTCAAGACAAAATGGCTCAGCACAGCATCGATCGTGCGAGCCGATCGGGTCACTCGATCTACGGAACAACCGCGGTACAACGCACCCCCGGTGGAAATTCGAACCGACGTAATAACGAACGACGTCTGTCAAACGGAAATCCATCGACTGTCAAAGGACAACGACGATGGACATTCGGCAGCAGCTTTCTTTACTCACTCACTCTCATAACGACCATTGGTAAGATTCGAATTATCCATTTGTATTCTTCCTGTTGCTCCTTTCACAATCAAATGCTCGAACCAATTCATTCGAATTATATCAAATATATATTCATCAAATATATATTATACGTTGAAAATATTGTTCTAAAGTTGAAAAAAATCAAATTTGATACTTCATTTGTAAAATCAATGACAAACGATGATAGACAACAACGAAAAATATATAAATATATATTCGTCAGGGTGGGTCTTGTTTGAGTGACCTTCGAATTTTTACGACTGCAGCCTCTGAAGTGTTTTTCCAAATAATTCAAACATTATTATTTCGCACATGTGCAACGATGCAATATTTATGGAATATAAACTAACAAAATGACGAAATTTTGATAATTTTAGTCTATTTGGTCGCCATATTGAATTGTATGATTGCGATACAAAATTCGACTCGAGGAACCCAAGAAACCAGTTTTGATGCACAATCTTTTGAAAGTTTGATTAATTACGATTTTTCAGTCGCTATATTGGATTCGTCATTTTGAATTTTTGAGAAATAAAAAAATTTGCCAAAAACGTAAACGGATTTTACAAAAAACCGCACAAGGTTCATATTTTTCGCACGTTTATCGGCACTGCAATATAATTATCAAAGAAAGTCAACAAAAATCCCGTTTAATGAAATGTAAAAAAAACACAAATAATTAGGAGTCTTGTGGCTCAGGTTAATATTGAGATAGAGTACTTTTGGTAAGACATTTCAAAATTATTTGTAAACACTATGAGCAGTCGTAAAAATTCGAGAGTCACCCGAACAAGATCCACCCTCGATATTCGTACGAAAATGAAGATGTGGACGAAGCCACGATTTTTAGTGGCCTACGATATATCAAACGGATTGAAATAAAAATTGTAAAATTTTTACGAAGCCATAATTATTGTCTTTGTATATATCCGATCGTGTATCGTTTGTGTCACAAATCGTTGTTGGTTCTATCCCTCTCTTTCTCTCTCCTTCTCCCTCTCTCTCTCTCTCTCTCTCTCTCTTCTTCTATCTGTTAGCAGGCTATGGAAGTACAGCTCCGCGTACCGTATGGGGACGTTTGATCACGATAGTGTACGCTCTTGCCGGTATACCATTGATGTTGGTGTATCTGAGCACGGTCGGAGATGTGCTAGCCCGGTCGTTCCGTAGATTGTACGGCCGTGCTTGCGGCCGTGTGGAATGCGGAAAACGACGAGATCGAGGTGCCTGCCGAGGTCGACAATCGCCTCCGGGTTCGGGACCCACATCCGTCACCGGAATTATCGGAAAAACGAGTTATCATCGTTATGACAATCACATAGAAACCAAACTCGCCAATACCGGACATTTTTATTCCGGAAAATCGAATTCCTGCAACGAGATTGGATCACAATCGCCCGGAAGCGGACTCTTTCTCGATTGCGGCAGCGAGGGTCTGCTTCACGGACCGGTCTCTAATACGGTCGGTTATTTAATTTCGACAATTTTTTAATTTTTTAATTTTTTAATTTTTTTTTACTTTTTTTTTTAAATGTTGTAGTTTTTATTATTTTTTTATACTATACTTAAACTAGGATTTGAATGAAACTTTAGACTTAAATTTTTATTGTGATTTGCTCTCGTCAATTCATCTTTAAAAAAAAAAAATTTTATCAATTAGGATTTGAATCAAACTTTAGACTTGAATTATTATTGAGATTTGCTTTTGTCAAACGATCTGTTTTTTTATCAACTAGGATTTGAATAAAACTTTAGACTTAAATTATTATTGTGATTTGCTTTCGTCAATTCATCTTTCTAGAAAAAAAAAAATTTCTATCAACTAGGATTTGAATAAAACTTCAGACTTAAATTATTATTGGGATTTGCTTTCGTCAAATTATCTTTTTCTAATATATTAACTAGGATTTAAATCAATCTTTAGACTTAGATTATTATTACGATTTGTTTTGGTCAAATTATCTTTTTTTTTTATATCATCTAGGATTTAAATCAAACTTTAGACTTAAATTATCATGACAATTTGCTTCGGTCAAATTATTTAGTTATTACTTTCAAACTTTTGTCGATTACGACCGAATTTTCATTGCCACATTCTTGAGACTTTTTTATATTCAACTCTTGGTCAAGTTCGAGAGAGTCCGACATTACGAATGTTATTGAATGGCAAATATGTTTCTTCAATGTCTTCTGAAAATAATTTATATTGATTGGGTCATGAAGAATTTATGAAACAAGGTACAATCAACGATTTTTTTTAAATGGAAATTAAATCTCGAATTTTTAATGAATTGATGGAGCAAAGTATAATCAGTATGAATTATTTACAAAAGAGATATAAAAGAAAAGGCCTCTCTCGAAATCGAACCAAGAGTTGAAAATATAAAAGTCTTAAAAATGCGTGGCAATAAAAATTCGGTCGTAATAGCCAAAACTTCGAAACGAATGAATAAATAATTTTATCAAAGCAAATCATAATAATAATTAAATTCCAATATTTCATCAAAATTGTAATAGTTATAAAGTTTTTTTAACAAACCAACAAAAAAAAATATAGAAGAAAACTAATGAATAAACAATTCTCAACAAGTAGCAATGAAAATTCATTCGTAATAGTCAAAGCATCGTAAATAATAAATTAACACTGTAATAAAATTAATTACTCATCGCAAATAAATGAATATCGTTTTTAAGGATAAAAAACATCAAAAGAAACAATAACAACAACAATTTTTCGAAACAGGAGGTGAATAACATTGGAAAAGGAGGAAAGAGAGATCGAGGAACGAATAATCGTAACGACATCCATCGTCACTTGTATCCGTGTTCTCAGATGTCATCGATGGGTGGTATTTCCGGTGGTTACACCGAAGAATCGGTTTGTCTAGTCCGAATACCGATCACCGTTAGTCTAGTGATAATACTGTTTTACATATGTTGCGGAGCGATTATGTTCAATCGGCTCGAGGGATGGACCCTCCTCGAAGGCAGTTATTTTTGCTTCACCAGCCTCGGCACGATCGGTTTTGGTGATTTGGTGCCGTCCGGGGCAAACGCGAGGACTCACGTTTACGAGGAATTGAGTCTGTGCGCTTGTTCGTTGTACATTCTCGCGGGCATGGGCCTCATTGCCATGTGTTTCAATCTAATGCAGGACGAAGTCGTTCGCGTCGTTCGAGTATTCGGCCAAACTTGCGGAATGTCACCGTTATCGAACTCCACAGCCGGGCGTATCATCGATGCACCTCCGACCGGTAAACTCATTCATCCATTATCTCGTCTGTTTATATCCATATATTTATTATGGGTCGTCGTTGAGGGGACATATATAGCATGGTGACGGTCCCAAAATTCAACAATTTTTTTCTGACCAAACGAATAAATAAAAACCAAACGAAAAAAAAAAAAAATATATTGACGATTTCTTGTTTTTTCATGCTTAGCTAGTACATTCACTCGACAAGCTTCAATAAAATTTTCGAGTAAAAAGTATCACCAAGAGGCACTTTTTTTGCGGTGGTCACAATATTCCCGAAATAAAGTTCTGAAATCAGAAAGGGTGATTGCATATCGTTTCAAAAAAGTTAATCTTGAGAGTAAGGAGAAGATTGAAAAAAAAAATTCTTTTGGGCGAATGGCAGGTATTTGCACATTTTTTTGACGTTTTTGACCCCATTTTTCGTTAGTTTCTTGTAAATAAAACGAGAACAACATTTTTTTCTCAGAAAAGCTTTCCTTACTTTTAAAAGAATGCTTCGTCACAGGGGCGCTCTGAATTTGAGCAAAATCTCGAGATCCACTGGACCGATCTTCAGGAAATACTGTTGAATAGTTTTTCTTTCCGAAAATGCAAAAAAACAAGAAATCGATTTTTCGCTATACGTGTCCCCTTAATAATTAGATCTTCAGCGTCTGCCTGTAAAAAGTTTGTTTCTGGTTAAACGAAGCGAGGACTTTTTTGTTTCCGTCAAAAATATGATAAGAACAGGTGCCGCTATAATAAAATTGCAGTTTTTTGAAAATATCTCATGAAATATGCGGATTTGGAAAAAAAACCCTCAAAATACGTTGATAGGAAATTGAATTATCTACAAAAAAAGTTCTAATCATAGTTTACGAAAATCGTGTACTCATAAAGATACCGCGGAAATCCTTAAAATGCTCGATATAGATAAGCTCCACGAACATTTCTTCGTAATAACTTTGCGAATACACGTTTTTTCGGTAAAAATAGTAAGAACCTTTATTATGGAGAATTCAATTCCCCACACAATCATTCTCATAGTTTTTCTCCCAAATCTGCATATTTCACGAGATATTTCGAAAAAACTGAAATTTCATCTAATTTTATCTAAAAAAAATTATCTGAAAAATCCTTTGTTCGCGATGCGGCTCCTGTTATTATCATATTTTTCACAAAACTATCAAACCCCTTATCTTCTTCCACCAAAACCAAATTTCGCAATTTCCCACGGGCGGACGCTAACGATTAAATTCCTAAACAACCCCCCACCCCCAACCAAACAATCTATATTTCCATTAAACCAAAAAATATTGTTCGTCCAATCAGGTATAAAAACGGATCTCAACGACAGCGATAGAGATTTCATCGGTCTGAATTGCGGAAGCATAATGAACGATACGATATTGGGACCGTCGACTCACGGTTCGCACGATCTCGATCGAAACAATCGTGACGACGATCGGGTCGTCGCTCACGAGCACGACAACGGCAACGAGTCCATAGCAATGTCACTGGTCTCAGGTTCCTGACAAAATCCATCCAGGAGTCCCGGTGACGGGAAGCTCCTGGCTCTTCAACAACAACAACAACAACAACAAAATCGTTCATCATTATCGTCGACAACCACGACGATAACATCCACGAACACCACAAATCCCATCGGCACGACCGTCCCCATCGACACCATGAAGTTTTCATCCCCCGGACGTCACTCGTTGCCCCGAAAAAAACAATTGCAGTATCATCAGCATCATCATCAGCTGCAGGATCATTTCCATCATCATCATCATCATCATCATCATCAGCAGCAACAGCAATCGCAACAGGAGTTGCTGCCGTCTTATCAGCATCATCATCCCCATCAGCATCATCGTTATCCGGACGATCGGATCGGCAACGTCGAACATTTCGAATATTTCGTACCCCGAAGCATAAGCGAATTCAATTTGGCCGCCGCGACCGTACAGGACACAGCGGTCGCGCCTGCTCTCATCAAGGTCGTTCACGAAAGAAGCTCGACCATGTCCCAACAGTCCCAACAATCCTGCGATCCAACAGCGTCATCCGCGTGTGTCACAAACGTTTCAATGGGATCGGCCGTTCAGCAACAAACTCCGGGGACTCGAAGTCGGGGTGAAAAGGTCGTGACCTTCGAGGATCAAGCGCCAACCGTCGTTGGTCCTGTTTCCGCGACCCCCACGCGAAAGAATCACTCGACCCAACTCGAAAACGTTTTTATGTGACGTTCGCATACACCTGGACGTTCGTAATAACACAAAAAACAAAAAAAAAACACCGATGAAATAATTTATTTACGACATAAAGTTTGTTTCGATCGTAGATTTTATTACACCGTAAACGAGTCGTGAGATCGTCGGTTCGCGTGTCTTCGTCATTGGGTGATGTTGATTCGGTTTGGCCGGTGTCTGGTAGTTTGCGATGGTGAGCGAACAATCGAATTTATTGGGAAATAACGTTGATATATTGTGTATATAAATTAAACGTAATTTAATTATGTAAGAAAACAGATTTTGAACGTATGCAGCAGCAGTAATTTGAAGGGTGTGCACTAGAGTGGTCATTGAGAATTAAATCTTTGTCTTTTTTTTTAGTTTTGTAAAAAAATGACGAAAACAGGAGCCGCGTCGCGATGAAAGTCAATTTTTTCGATAACGTTGCAATTTTTCGAAAATATCTCGTTAAATATGCAGATTTGGCGAAAAAACCATGAGAATAATTGTATGGGGAATCAAATTCTCTATGGAAAAGGTTCTCACCTTTTTTTCAGAAAAACGTGTATTCGCAAAGATATTTCGAAAAATTGTTCGTGAAATTTATCTACAGTGAGCATTTTCAGAATTGCGATTTTTTAAAATATTATTATATTCGAAATATATGAAAATATTTTTAAAAATGTTAGTCATTGATGTGTTAAAACCACATTGTACCAGAATTTCATCTAAACGATACATTCGCAGGTTTGTTAAGATTTAATTTTCAACGACCACCTTAGTGTTCAAAAAGTGTTGCGAAAATACGTTGGATTACCGTTTTGCACTTACATCGACGGTCTAGAATGAAATATATCCGTGTTAATCTTGCACTCATAATTCGCTAATAACAATAAATATATGACATTCGTATTGAATTAATCATCGGTTATGGGGCTTGATCCGTCTGAACCGTAACTCATAATCTGTTATCCGAATCAAGACATTTAACTATCCACCGACGATGTTATGCGAAACGATACAACTATCGAATAATCACATTATCGAATCGAGCATTAAACAAATTGTATCTATATAATTGTTTTAAGAACCTTAGAGGAGACGTGACCACGTGAAATCATGTTGTTTTTATTAAAAAATACAATTACACGTTTTTGGTCGTTAATCGATAATTTCACATGTACGAACGCTTTATTATCGTTTCCAGTTTCATCGATCGCTCATCGACTAGCTACACATCAATCTCCACGTACCAATAATTATCGGCTATCGATATTGGAATTTTCGTCTTGGGATTGGTTTACTTTTTTTTTTTCTTCATGTTGGTCGGTAAACCACGAAATTTCATCGATAAATTCCGAGACTCGTGCCAATGTGCAAAAGCATACCTGTTCATCAAATTATCATCATTCACATAGGCCAAACATGATTGATCAACTTATTACGAATATGTTCATTCGTTGTCGACAAAATACCGGTGAAAAAAGCCAATGAACCTTTAAATTTTTTCGGAAGATGATTCGAGCCTCCGGCAACTTTGTTTTTCGTTTCTTCGAGCAAAGACGTACTCGGACTCTTGACTGCCGATGCTATGGTACAAGTTATGTCCAACGAATGATTGAGAATAAATTGGAGGGTGCACACGATTATGAGCAAAATAATCGGTAGACAAAGTCCCGTTTCGACGTCGTCCAAGAACGCGTTGACGTTCTCGGGTAACAGATCGTTGCACATAATGAATTTTTACTTGTAAATTTTTATCGTTGTAAAATACAGTTCAAAGAAAGTTTTTTTTCTTCGTGTCAACAGAGTTCCATCGCGTCCATTTTTCTTTTTCTTTCTTTTTTTCATTCACACACACATTTCGCGTTGACTCAATGCCAACTTCGGGTATACACGATATAATATTATCGTGAAAACATTGGAACATCGATTTCGTCGTATCTATTTGCTCATGCATTATTTTTTTTTTTTTTCACACACACTCGCGTTTTGGATTTGTTTTTTATTGATAGAAATTGAGTCTATAATTTAATTTAAGGTTTCCACAATTTGAGTAGACCGTCTTCGCTGTAGGAACACAATAAATTTTGATGGGGATGATGAGCCAAACCGATTACATCTTTTTCGTGAATCTGTCGAAAATGAAAAACAAAAAAAGGATAAATATAAACGTCAGAGATTAAATTAGAAATATAAATAATGTTAATGATGGAGTTTTGAAAAAAAAAATACTTACATTGAGAGTTCTTTCCAATTTTCCCGACGACGTTGAAAAACAATAAAGCACAAGATCCTCACCGACGCAATAAATAAATTCACCTCGCGGACTGACGACCGTGGACACGAAATCGCCACCCTCGCGTTTACCACTGGAAAACGATCTCACGATCTGGCCCTGCATGTTCATTATGACCACGGTGTTCGATCGGTTGCAAACGACGAAATGTTCGGGATTTCGTGGAAGCGGATGAATACTGTTGACCGTTAAATCAGCGGCTCCCAATGACTTGTATGTGCCAACGCATTCCGTTGTCTTCAAGCTCCATACTTTCACGGTACCGTCCGACGAAGCACTGCAACGAGAATTATTATTGAAGATAAATCGCGTTGCACGTGAATAATATTGTTGGCTATCGAAGAATCGATCGTACCTGATTACATGATGACCGTCGGGAGCGAAAACTACCTCGTTTACGAATGACGTATGACCACGAAATTCTTTGAGAGTCTTGCCGGATTTGAGACCGTGTATCCTGTTGTGTTCAAATCAAATCAATATGTAAATAATTATTTTCATGATCTTTTTTTTTTTCAGCCATTTTAACACAATTCCATCAGAATACACAATGCATTATCGGGTTGGGGTCGAAATCTAGAACGAGCAATGTTCAGAAAGGGCAAAATCACGAACGCGCAATGCTTCGAATAAAAATGTCCCGAACGATAAAAATCCCGAATGAAATTGTAGCGAGAGTATTATGCCCCGAACGCCTACCAGTCGGCCCGGTTTTCAACATTTCCTGACTTTCGAGCTTTCTCACGCGTAAATTATCACAGATAGATATATGCCGTCACTGACTTTTTTTATAGGAAATTCAATTCTCTACAACATTGTTCATGTGAACTTTTGGTCTATATAGCGTGGTTTAACCAGCGTTTTGACGGGAAGGTAAAAATGCATGGAATTTCTTATCGTTTTATTTTTTTCCTGTCCAAACGCTGGATAAACAACGCTTTATAGACCAAAAGTTCACATAAACAATGTTGTAGAGAATTGAATTTCCTACAAACAAGTCAGGGACGGCATATATCTAACTTTGATAATTTACGCGTGAGAAAGCTCGAAAGTCAGGAAATGTTAAAAACCGCGCCGACTGATAGACGTTCGGTTTAATCTCATTCGGGATTTTTACCGTTCGGGACATTTTCATTCGAAGCATTGCGCGTTCGCCTTTTCTGGACATTGCTCGTTCTGGATTTCGACCCCAACCCGCCTCATCAATTACGACATATATCGAGGTACTTGTATGAATACAAGTACATCGATACCCCTTAACGTATGATTGAAAAAAGGACTCACCTAACGGTAGTGTCGAACGACGCTGACAATATTTGACTGTTGTCCCGGCTGAATTGAAGACAAGTAACACCTTTGGAATGGCCTTTCTCAAATCTCCTCAAACACTGTCCGCTCTGTACTCGCCAGACTTTTATTTTACCGTCTTGCGACCCACCGGCCAGCATCTCGCTGTCGCGACTGAACGCCATGGACAACACCGCTTGTTCCATCATCATAAAATTATCTTGCGCCTGATATTTCAAATCTTTTCGTATTTTGCCGGTGGTGAAGTTCCACACTTCGATGAAACCGTCGACCGATCCTGTGACCAGATACTGACCGTCCGGCGAGAATCTGGCGCACTCCACGTGCGACTTTTGACCAAATTTGATCTGTTTCGACAGTTGAGTCGGATACTTCTCGTCTTCCTGATCGCGTATAGCAGCTTTTCCGCGGAACAAATCGATGGTCGTTCCCGGCGGCAACAGACCCTGATGCTGTTGCCATTTGAGAGCCTGGCCCAGAAGCGCCAGCAGACGACTCGACGGCACAACCGACACTTCACCCGCGAGCGCGCTCGCTATGTAGGCTCTTCTCTTCTCTTTGGTACTGCCGTCGGGATACGCCTCGCGCGGATCGAAGTAAGATCGCGCGAGTAAATTTTCTACGATCCAAATTTTTTGTATTATTGTTTCGTCACAGTTTTAATCAACGGTAACAATGTTTCTTATTTTATCCAGAATGATTTTTTTTTGGTTGATAAAAAAAAAAGGTTGAATGAGATTATCTTCACCTAGGTGTATATAACGTTCCGGTTCTTGCTGTTTCATCATTATCATGGGATCTGTTTGTCTGAGCAAAGACCTGGCAGCGCCCAATTCTCTCAATTCTATCAGTTCGAGTACAACCTTCGAAATACAAAATGCAGATTATAAAACACGCACAAAAAACGATGGTAAAAGTGCAAATCTCTAATCCCAACTGTCCTACCTGTTCGTACAGATCGATGAGCTTTTTATCCGGCAGTTTGAGGGATTGTATGGCCTTAAGAACGGTATCCCAATGGCCATTGTTGATATCGGCAACAAAACCGTCTACACTGTCCACTGTGTTCAATGAAACCCCCGTTTCCTCCTGTCGCAATGAAATATTGAATTATCAGTCGGATTAATTCGGAATTAATAAACGTAAAAAATTACACAAACAAAAAATAAACAAAAAAACAACAACAACAACAAAAGATCCTCTACCTGGAGAGTTTGCAACGTTTTGACGAGGTTAGATTCTTTCAGATATTGCTGAATTAATCGAATAACGCTGAAAAAGGGAAAAAAAACAAACAAATTGTTAAGAAAAATTAGATTTTTTGTAACTAATGGTAGACTGATGATTTGTTGCGGACGTAAACACCGTCTGCTTGGTTGAACCTACTCGGCAGATTCGATTTCGATCGACATGATCAAATCACAATAAATGTACTCTCGACGACACTCGATCCGACACTACTATTCACACACGACAAGCAAAAAAAACAGACGAAAAACAACACAATCGGAGATTGATAGTTCGTGTACAGTTCGTTCGTGGAGCAATTGACAGATGACGCCAGTGTACCTGTGGTCATCTCACTCCCGTGCTCTCTCCGCTCTATCGCCGTTTCATTTCCGCGCGCGATACTGAGATAACTAAATAGCCCGCGTAAGCGTACTCCGAAAAATCATCGTCGGCTACCAGGCAAACAGCAGAGATGAGTTGGGAGATGGCCAATGCCAGTGTTTTAGGTGGCTGGAAAATGAGTGGGCGCTAAATTGCAGTGGCCAGATGCTGAACCCGATCAAGTGTGATCACCAAGCGACCGATATTACAGTTTCCGAACTTGTAGGTACCGAAATGAAGTTAGCGTCATGAGAAGCTAGACCAATCAACTATGGAGGTGAAGTTAGCGTCATGAGGGATAGACCAATCAACTATGAAGACTACCAACTCATCGCTCACTTCACTTCGGTACCTTTTCGAAGATTTGTACACGTTTCGGCGAACACGTTTCAACCACGATTCCCACCATGGAGATTAGAGGTAAGGAGTACGCACGACTCATGGTTGGAAAGTGTTTCCCGAAACGTGTACAAATTTTCGAATAGGTACTAAAGTGAAGTGCGCGTTAAGTTGGTAGTCTCCATAGTTGATTGGTCTATCCCTCATGACGCTTACTTCACCTCCATAGTTGATTGTTCTAGCTCTTCATGACGCTAACTTCATCTCGGCACTTATTTCAGTTCAGTGGTGCTCAGTCCCCAGAATTTGTACGCGATTTCGCGCACGTTTTCGTACTCTTCGCCTCTAGTCTCCATGCCTAAAATGCTGGCATTGGCCATCTCCCAACTCATCTTTGCTGTAAATCGCGCCCTTTGTTGATGTTCGAATTTTCGACCGCAGCGCTCGTGGGAGACACAACTGAAACTAAAATAATGCACATGTCCCTTCGTGGACCTCACAAGCCGAAAAATCGAATCGAAGTTTCCAGAAAATTTTGACTTGTTACGCGATACGAGGTACGAAAACAGAATGTCAATAATTTCGAAAGTCATCTTCATCCGATATATAAATGAAACATTTGTCTATTGCGAACAGCACGTAGACACTAACAGTAAATACAGTGGATAACCCTTTGTTCCTCTGCAGTGCAGCTTAGGAATAAGCTCTATCAGCTGATTGCATCGTCAAATTTATCAACAAAATGGAGTATAATATCAGAATCACCAAAGATAATTTAGATATTACCATTCCAGGCAAGATGCCACCATTTGCATTTGCACGAAGCGGTTTATCGTCCTCTCCGTTCTGCCCTTGTCCCACCTAAGATTCATCCCCTCGTCCCAAAGATGACAAAGTTCATCGTGCTCCATTCCAGAGATGAGTTGGGAGATGTCTGACGGAGGCCTTTTCCGTGTACGCGATGGGCGACAGTGCGAACCTAGTGGCGAAATTCGAAAGTTGGAGTTGCCCCTCAGTGCTGATGCTGCTCAGCCAAGCAATCCCCGGCGCTCATCGGATTGCGCTCGCGCGCACGCAGTGGACGTGGATCAGCGCCACGGCCGTGGTGCGGCGAAATTGGAAAGTTGGAGGTGCCCCCGTCAGTGCTGATGCTGCTCAACCAAGCAATCTCGGGCGCGTTTCATATTGCGGTCGCGCGCACACCAGTCAGCGTGAATAAACGCCTCGGTGTGGCACAGTTCGGAACATAGCATCACTCCGACGGACGGTCTACAGATCCTAAGCCAACCGGCAAATTACCGACGCAGTCGATCGATATTTGATATAGCTCGCGCGTACGTGAATGCTTGTGGATGACGGCTTCGGTTGGGAGCATTTTTTTGCCGTTTCGCGTCTCGTTCGCGACAATCCAGTCGCGCGTTGCGCTTACATTGTAGCTATGTTTACCAGGCTCTCTCGCACCACCGTTATCTTCAATTAGCACCTGCTCACTTGGATTCCGTCTTTCTCATTGCATGAGGTCTACTGCATATTTATATATATATATATATATATATATATATATATATATATATATATATATTTATATATATATATTTATATATATATATCTTTGAGGCATGAACCGTTATATCATATCGCGGAGATATGGCAACGATGTGATCTCATGGTTGCCGAATCTCCGCACCATCCGAACCGCTGTCGGCGAGAATCCGCAAAATCGTGTTTCGCTGAGAAATACATACGAGGGAGAGCACGGGTTTATCGGAAATGCTCGGGACAACTCGGCTTTCTACGCCGAGATAGCAGACGTATGTGCGTTGAGACTGGCTCGCGCCGGTAATGAACGTAGCCTTCTGATTGGCCCGCTCTGCGCATGATCGGACCGGAGGCGGGAGATGCGAATGTGAACATATAGACGAATAACCTCAAACGCAGTGTCAGAAAGTTATAAACTCTTTCTGTCACATTCGCATCTCCCGCCTCCGATCCGATCATGCGCAGAACGGGCCAATCAGAAGGCTACGTTCATTACCGGCGCGAGCCAGTCTCAACGCACATACGTCTGCTATCTCGGCGTAGAAAGCCGAGTTGTCCCGAGCATTTCCGATAAACCCGTGCTCTCCCTCGTATGTATTTCTCAGCGAAACACGATTTTGCGGATTCTCGCCGACAGCTGTTCGGATGGTGCGGAGATTCGGCAACCATGAGATCACATCGTTGCCATATCTCCGCGATATGATATAACGGTTCATGCCTCAAAGATATATATATATAAATATATATATATAAATATATATATATATATATATATATATATATATATATATATATATATAAATATGCAGTAGACCTCATGCAATGAGAAAGACGGAATCCAAGTGAGCAGGTGCTAATTGAAGATAACGGTGGTGCGAGAGAGCCTGGTAAACATAGCTACAATGTAAGCGCAACGCGCGACTGGATTGTCGCGAACGAGACGCGAAACGGCAAAAAAATGCTCCCAACCGAAGCCGTCATCCACAAGCATTCACGTACGCGCGAGCTATATCAAATATCGATCGACTGCGTCGGTAATTTGCCGGTTGGCTTAGGATCTGTAGACCGTCCGTCGGAGTGATGCTATGTTCCGAACTGTGCCACACCGAGGCGTTTATTCACGCTGACTGGTGTGCGCGCGACCGCAATATGAAACGCGCCCGAGATTGCTTGGTTGAGCAGCATCAGCACTGACGGGGGCACCTCCAACTTTCCAATTTCGCCGCACCACGGCCGTGGCGCTGATCCACGTCCACTGCGTGCGCGCGAGCGCAATCCGATGAGCGCCGGGGATTGCTTGGCTGAGCAGCATCAGCACTGAGGGGCAACTCCAACTTTCGAATTTCGCCACTAGGTTCGCACTGTCGCCCATCGCGTACACGGAAAAGGCCTCCGTCAGACATCTCCCAACTCATCTCTGTCCATTCCCACAATCTCCCGATTTTCCCCCACGTGATTAACACAATTAATCCGAACGGAAAAAAAATTCCCACGGCCATGGTGAAATTTCCATTGGTTCGTGCAATTCCACCAATCGAAAGCATTTTGTCCAGTTAATTTTTTTACCAATTGGGTCTCCGAAATATGGGAGTTTTTTCAATTATAGCAATTTTCGAAGCAACGGATGGTCCAAAAGTTGATTTCCAATTCGAAACTGCAGCACCAGGCTGATTAGACGTGAAGGTCGTGCGTCCACGTTCACCCACGACCTATTTTTACGGTTTTCCAGCTGCTGTGGGATTGTTAATTCCATTGCGCCAAACTCCGGCCAAAGGGCTGGAGATTAACATGAAACCGTACTTCCGATGGGAAAATTTGGCAGTGATTTCGTGGGGCACAACCGCCCCAGCCGCCGACAGCAGTGTCGCCATTTGCCCGTCCATGCGCACGCACACAGCGAATTCCAGCTTCGCTCCGCCCAATTCCCGCCCCTCTACTGCTCGTTCGGCCCGCTCTCTCTCTCTCTCTCTCGCCCGCGCTATGGTCGCGTGGTCTCTCTCCCACTCGCGGTCTTCATTGGCTGCGGGCCAGTCAACGATGGTGCGAGAGAGCAAGCATCACCCACTCGTTGGCGCGTGCGCGAGAGAGATGATGCACGAGGGGGCGGAGTTCAAGATTCTCCAACACGCATCTGTGTCACACCGATGTATGACAGCGCCAACTACAGCCAGAAGTCGAAACTACGTTTCTCGTGTCAAACTTCAACACGGGAAATGAAGTTTCGTGCGAATTCTTTCTTCTTCGGGCGACATGGCGGTTATATATATGCATGATACACATGTACAGTGATAGAGAGACGCTGTCGTACGTGTAAAATACTGTTACAAGCAGCAGCGCGTAAGTCGGTGACCGGAGATAGCTGTGTGTGTGTGTATATCTCCCTGGTCGTCGTGCTAGTGTGACGTTCGGTTTTCGGGTAAACGATCGCCGTAGTGGGCAGCAGCAGCAGCAGCAGCAGCAGCCAACAGCAGCCACCAGAGCATAACGCACGAGGGTCTCTGTGACTCGCCGCGGCGCTACTGAGACGACATAACCCGGTTTTTTTTTTTTCCTTCTTCGGTTATTCATCTTCCATTATCATTATCACAGTTTTCGAAGCATCGCGGTCGAACAATTCGCGTGGTTTTTTTCCCATCGATTCGATATAACAATAATAATAATAATAATTTAAGAGGGAAATCAACGTATTTTCTTGGATAGACGCTAACGTTCGCGAGACGTAATTGCGACAGTACCACGACGAACGAAAGAAACGGAAAATAAAAGAGAAGGAAAGAAGAAAGGAAAAAAAACGTGTGCGCCGTTTACTCGAAGAGTAGCATATTCCGGGGGTTGCTATCTGGGCTTTTTCTTTTTTTTTTTTTTTTGTTGTCTTTATGGTTTTTGTTCTCGTTGTTGTTTGTTGTTTTTGTAATTCGGTCTTGTGGGGGTAACCTGTGGGGATATCGTTGTGGGTGCGACTGAGTCGAGAGATGGAACACGCGGGTGGCGACGGAAGCGGCGACAGGGATGGTGTCGATCGTCGGGGACAAAATCGTGGATGCGGACGCGGCAGTTGGACAACTTCGCAACAGCAGCAGCAGCCTGTGGGACTCAGACGACCCGGGCAAGGTTGGTTCAATTTCTCGGGAAATGTGGAAATATGGTTTTTGAATTTGATTTTGTTTTTTCTTACTATTTTACGGTTGGTTTTTCTTTCTTTATTTGAAAAATATTATTATGATTATTATTATTGATTCCATCTTAATTTTTTGAGAGTACTTTCATGTATGTGTGTGTGTGTGTGTGTGTGTGGAAATATGTATTTATATTACATTAATATATATATATATAGTGTCTTAATGATTTTTATCTGTTTCTTTTCCTTACGGGTGAAGGTGCCGCTGACCAGTACGAAGTGACGAGCTCGAATCTCTCGGTGGACGCTCCCGAATTTGTGCCCAGAAGTCTGCCGCCGCAGGTTGGTTATCTCTTTTTTTTTTTTTTTATGCTCGTCGCGACGATCTAGATTGTTTCATCCGGGTAGCGTTGTAAAAATTTTTATTTGACATTTATTTTTGTTATGTTCCTTCTTCCTTCCGTCTTATGACATTTTTTCATCCTACTCTCTTCTCTCTTATTTCATTATTTTTCTTCTCTCTTCTTTTTTATCTCGATTCTTTTCCCTTTTTTTTTTGTTTTATTACATTCTTTCTTTCTCATTTCTTTATTCTTCCATTTTTTTCCCTCCGACGCGACGATTCAATTGCACTTTCATTTTCTGTCTTCGGAGTAGCGTCTTTGAAATGTCAATTTTTCAAATTCCTTCCTTCTTATTTTATTTTTTTTATTCTCTTCTCTTTTTTTTTCTTCTTTCTTTTTTATTTGATTTTGTCTTTTCTTTTTTTTTTTTTGTCAAATTTTGTTTGTTGGACGCAGCACTTTTAATTACAACTACAATTTTCGTCTTCGGATTGGCGCAGTTGAATTCCTTTTTTTTTTTGTCCTTCTTAGGTCTTTTTTTTTTTTTTTTCAAACTTTACTTAGAGCAGCAGGTTTATGTGAAACTTTGGTTATCGTTGTTTACAATCGGCGTCTTCAAAATTTATTTATTTAAGCATGAATTTTGTATTTATAAAAGAAAAATGTCATTTTGTTTGTGGAAAACAGCAGCAATGTCTGCCCCGTCGTACGGCTCAGGATCGCATAAACATCGCCAGGAACCAGCAGGTCCAGCATCAGCCGCAGTCAAATCCGATGTATAACTACAACTCGCAGCGCAATCAGCATCATCAGTACGGCGGTTATCAGCAGCATCAGCAGCAACAGATGCACTATCAGGGACAGCAGTACGGCGACCCGAGCGCGGATCAGCAGGGCATGGGGGCTCCGTACGAAGGCCATTACGAAAATGACAACAGGCATCAAGTCAATGTAAATCTATCGTCGATTGGTTCTGGCACAAGGGTAGCGAATGATGGCGAACAATTTTTTTTTTTTCTTTCATCAACCATGGCGACGATGGAAAAAGTTAAAAAATTTTGAAGCGTTGCTGCGGCAGCTGATGGAAGTTGAATTTGCAAAACTTATATTTTCGTACGATCGCAGACACGAAGTAAGAAATTAATGGTAGAAGATGGGTTGAAATGGAATTTTTTGAATGAGAAAAAAATGAGGTTGAGAAAAAAATTTGCAAGAATTAGTTGAAATAATTATTTTTTGATTGTTTTGTGAATGTTCGAAGCTGTGAAAAATCGTTTTGTTGGACGTAGCTTTGGTTGACCGGTCAGTTAAGAGCGAAAAAAATGGTTGATATAGGGTGGTGTTTTTTTTTTTTGGTTTGGTCTTGAAATTTTTGTTAATTTTTATTAATTATTTGGGCTGGCCGTCATTCGCCTCTGTGCGAATTAGAAAAAAATGTAATGAAGAATTATTATTGTAACTGCATTGTTTGTTTTTTTTAATCTTTTGCATTGGCATTTGCAGGGATCTGGCGGTCATACGGAAAACAATCCAGCCGGAAGATTCTTGAGCGCGATGAGACAGTTGGAAAATGCGATGGAGACGTTGAACCGAAGCCCCGGACAATTTGACGATCTCGTTGTTCCAATTGTCAGCAGTTTAACTCCTCACTTAAATTCTCCTAGTCATGCTCAGGAAATTGCGAATATTATTCTTCGACAGGTGATTTTAAAAAGAAAAAAAACGCAAGCGTTTTTCACTCTTGACTCTCGAGTTTTTGTTTTTTTTTGTAAAAATTATTTTGAGATTTTTTGTGACATTAACAGAACAGTGTTTCGAAAATTTGATGGAAAAACATTTTTTTTCAAATGAATTTGCAGTCGATCCAGGAAGGTAACTTTCGGTACAGCGGTGCTCGTCTTTGCGCGCATCTCGACGCTGTTGAGACTTCGTCGAACGACACGGTTTCCATATTCAGAACCGCTCTCTACAACAAGTCAGTATTTTGATTTTTTCAATTATTTTTCTGCAAATTTTTCAAAAAAATATTTTTGGTAGAAAAAAAAATGATTACAACTGTTTACCGATTTTTTTTTCACGTAATAATTTCATAATGATGATGATGATAGGTGTCGCGAGGTCACCGAATCGGAGACGCAACGTTGGATGAAGGAACCGAACGAGAAGAGTTGCAACGGTTTGATGCTCTGTCTCGCCGAATTGGTTGCACAATTGGATCAACCGGCGAGTTCGATTCTGGGCAAGCTACTGGTACAACTGATATCGGTCACGTTGAAAAATCCACAACAGAATTCCGCAAAATTCATATGCCAGGCTCTCAAGGTAAACGGATTGCACGAAATCAATTCGACTTTCGGGGCAAAAGAAAAAATAATTTTAAAAAATTCCAGTCGATTTTAAGGCGATGGGCAACTTCTTTCGCTCGTTCTCTCTCGCTTCGCAGCATGCCCCTTTTTTTCTCGCACCCATTACGAATATCGGACGAGCGAAAAAGGTCGCACATTACTTTAAAGACATTGCGTTTGTGCTCGGTCGGTAACGAATTTTTTTTTCGATCGTCATCGTTCTTTCGCCCCATAATACAAGAACAATTGACTGCGTCTCGTGATTCCACAGTCGTGCGTTCGCGATTTTTGTCCGAGATATCGATAACGGCGAGAAAAAATGGTTTTTCGTAATGAAAAATTGTAAAAATTAGATTTTGAGACTGGACAAAAACAAAAAAGTTATTATTTTTCTTTCTGTACGACGTGAAAATGTATGTGTGTGTGTTTTCCAGTTATCCGGACAATATTTGGAGAGGGACAGCACGACGAATCGCGAGGAGATTGAGCGGGTTATGCGCGAACTCACGGAACTCGTGACCCAGGGCCGGGTCGATGTGCACGTGGGTCGCATGGTAAACAGCGTTTGCGAATTGCGCAGTGGCAACTGGGGACGCGTTGTCTCGTCTCACGGTCCGACACCGGTCGAACCCAGCCCGGCGTTCAACGATCAACAATTGCCCCAACATTCGTTCGACGAACCCGTGCTTTACGGTCCGGACGGCACCATTTTGACGGCCGAGGAAACGAGTTTCTGTCAGAGCCGAGCCGACGTCGATACCGTTACCGACGATCTTCGGTAACGCCATCATTATTCAATATTTTTTATTTTTTATTTCTTTCAATTTAGTTTTTTTATTTTCCAAAAAAATTATTTTGTAGTGATAAATACTTCGCCCCTCCCTGTACATGATTATTTTTTTATTATTTTGTTTTATTTTTAGAATCATTTTACATCAATTATTTTTTTTATTTCGTTTATTGCTAGGCCAGCAAACCTTGGACAGAATTTGACTTTGACACTTTATTAGCTTTACTCTTCGTCCACTCCTTTTCGCTTTTGACTCACTCTCATTCCTTTCATTTAACCCTTTTGGTGTAACGCTTTTTTTTACCCCTTTAACTGTGACGGAGTTTTTTTTTCATCCTTATGCTGTTTTTCCACATGGAATATCGCGTTTTTGACCTATGGGCCCTCTGAGACTTTTGTTCGTCTTGACAAGCAGCATTTTTTGCGACAATCAAAAATTTAACATTGATTGGCAGTCAAGGTCAAATACATTTTGCGACACGATATTTTTGGTGATCTTTGCCAAACATGATCTGGATTATTTACCCGTTAAAAGGATGGCCAATCATTTCTTTTCACCCTTTATTTTTCATTATACGTCAATTTTTCTCATTTTTTCTTCTCTTTTCGTTAAAATTTTTCTTTTCAAATTTTCCAGTTTCTCTTCTATCTTTTTATCCATTACTTTCGCTTCTCTTCCGTCCCTCATCGTTGTCATTACGTCTTCTATTTCCAACTCTTTTAATACTTTCACCAAATCTCTCCCCCACATTCCTATTGGTTATTTTTTCCCCACCTTTCGACATTTCCACTTCCTCACGTCTGCCAAGTTCTTCCTTCTCCCATTCTCTCCATCGCTTCTTCAACTCGCAACATCATTTCCACGAATTTTCCATCCAAATCGTATTTCGCATCAGTTAATTTTTTAATTATCGAATATTATCATTTACTCATCTCAATTTTAATTAATTTATGTTTTTCACGATATTTCGTTTAATTTTTGTCTCTCATTCATTGAAATTTGCAGCAAACTGCAATGCGATCTCGGTGACGAGGTACCATCGTACGAGGACGAGGAGGACGATGTTATCGCCGAGGCTTACGAAGAATTTTTGAAACTCCCGCCCAATCAGACCGGCGGTGCCGTCAATCGGAAATAGCCGAATTAAATGCCGAATAATTTTTTTTGCGGAATCGTCGAACATAAACGACTAAAATAAAATAAATAAACGAAAAAATAAAATAAAATAAAATATAAAACTCAAATTATTGGACATAAAAAAAAAAAAACATATGGAAAATACACATTCACAACTCGTCGGCAAGGGAGGGTCGTCTCGTCGACGAGCCTGAACCCCTCGGCTCCCCGCACCCCCCCCCCTCCCTTCCTCCATCGAGTCGATCACGGCTTTAGTAAACGCATTGCTCTTTTTATTTTTTTTATCACACACACACACTCGTACACACACGCGCGCGTAAATTATATATAGACATAACAAAACAAGAAAAAAATATGAATGAAAAAAAAAAAAAAACATCTGCGATAGAATAAGACGAATCATATGGTTTAAACTTTGTAGTTTGTATACTACACGTGTATAGGTATATATTATATTATATTTAATGTGGGGAGGGGACAGTGAGAGAGAGAGAGAGAGAACGAGAGCGAGAGAGAGTTGAAGAGTTGGAGATTCGAAAAGCTTCGCCTGGAATTCTCCTTCATAGACGGCCCATGTATACGCCCTGAAAAGAAAAAACGAAAAAAAAAAATCAACATGCGAAAAAAAAAACGAAAAAAAAAGAATTTAATCAATTAATAACATTGTACGTTAAATAATCGTTGAATCAATGTCCAGAGCAATACGCGCACCCAATTGTATTTACGGCGCCGGCTGGCGTTCTAATTTCTATCATATACACAATTACACTTACACACACACACAGTTATGTACGGTAAAAAAAAAACCGATGATGATGATGAAGAAAGAATTTGAAAAGATCAAAGGATAACGAAAAAAATGAATAGAGAGACAACAAGAAATGAAATAAACGAGAAATCTCTGTCTTTGGTTTTTAGAAATGAACTAGTTTTATTGGCTGTTTTTTTTTTAATTATTTATATTTTTCCACTTTTGTGAATTGATTCGATGAGGATAATGTCACAGTTTTACGTTAGTAGGATTTACTTTTGTGAGAACTTTCATTTAGGAAATTTGATGATCGAATTTGTTTTTTTTTTTTTTTTTTTGTAATTATTAAAATAATTTTTTTAATTTTTTTATTCGAGTTTTTTAATTGATGATAAATTATGGCGAAGGCGAGATAATGGACGGTGATCCGGTTGTGTCTACCACGCGGAACCTTCAACGCGTTCGTTATTGCAATTATCATTATTATTATTATTATTGTCATTGTTATTTTAATTTATAATACAACGGCGGTCGGTTCGAATGCACCGATCGGACCTTATATGATTCGACTCCTCAAGTCTGGATACCGATCGTAGAATTAAAAAAAAAGCCAAATGATCATGATAATAATAATGATGATGATAATAGTCAATGTTATATCCGTGCGTTTCGCCTACGATATTTTGCTACGACGTCATCGACGTTGAAATATCTTAAGGATTACAGTTAAATCGAGAGTGATATCTTTATCGGTAATCAATTGTCATACGAGGTGTCTAACTCGTTCTGCACTTTTTAACAATTCTTTTTCCTTTAAATCCTGTTTTTCGACCCGTGAGTCACGCTTTATGACCTTTCCAATGATTTTTATATATTTTTATTGATATATTTTTTTATATAAAAACGTTTGACTGATTTTTATATTTTTCATTGATATGTTTTTTTTTCGGAATCCATTCAACAAATTTTATATATTTTTTATTGATGTTTTTTTTCTGAAACCGGTTGACGAATTTTTATACATTGGTCGGGTAGTTTTGACAACGAACGTGCATATATTTTTTCAACCCGTTGCGGTCACTCCGGATCCACTGGACCCCAACTTCATGGCCATTATGCAATAAAAATACCATTTTAACATTATTTTGTCCATTCAAACGTACCACTTACATTTTTCGACATCGACCAAAAGTCTTTAGTTCAAATTTCAAAATAAATATACTTTTTCTTTGAGTCCATAAAAACTCTATTTTTTTCCTCAAAAATACAACATCTCAAGAGTAAAACGGCGTAAGATTTTTTACCACATGACAAAAACTAAATTTTACATAATTTTTTTTGTAAAAAAAAGTCAGATTTTGTGAATTTTTTTTTCTTATCGTGTTTTGACGACTTTAAAAATCAAATAGAAGACAAGAACTATTGGATTATTTGAAAAACATGTTTAATTGAACTTTGGCGCAAGATTTAAGTCGATATACAAAAAAGAACGCCAATGGCTTGGGTTTTTGTGAGTGGGGTTTGCTGGACCCCATGTGACCGATGTGTTATCATTTGAAGGTGTGACCTCAACGGGTTAAAATAACTTTCATCTTCATTACGTTTCGCCCAATAATTTTGGAGCCTATTGAGATTCATTTTCCATTTCCTAGTATATAATATCATGTTTATATGAATTATACCAATTTTTCAATTTTTTTTACTTCGTATTTTCAAAATTCTTAAATTTCATTCGCTTTCGAAGAACATCCAAGCCCGGTGGAATTTGTGTGAAAAAGTGAGTAAACGACCTTGTGGGAGAATTGAAAACGAGAAGATTGAAATTTATTTGTGTGCGTCCGTGTTGTGCGTCATGGATAATCGATTTATTGAAATTTCAGGTCGTCAACGACTAGTCGAAAGAAAAAAAGTATGTAATAAAAATCGTGGGACATTGGATGCTGAGGACAACGCGAAGGTCTGTGAAGGTCAGATGCGTTTGGATGACGATCGAACGATACCGATTGCACAATCGTCGTGGGAGAACGTGGCCAGCAGCTCTATTTCTCTCACTCTCGGGGCTGTCTCGAGATTGTGGCATTGTGTGAGTGATGATCATTCTTCACAGCTTCGATGATTATCAAATTTGTTTGGCACTGACAGATGAATTTGGAATCAGTGCTTTTGAGGTAGGTCGACCTGTTGCTTCCTCATTAAGGAAACTTTTACACGGTCCAACATTTTCTTTCATCGAGATCTTGACGTCAATAGAACTTATAGACGTGCATGAACACATCTGTAAGTTTATCTCCATTTGTGACTGAATTTGGTAGATATTCAACGACGTCTTCAAATTTTAGAAAAATTAAAGAAAAAACCTTTCTCATAGAGGAATCCTCGTTTGCAACTTTACGATTCAGCAAATTCCAAGTTGCAATTTGTTTAATATAATTATTTATTTTCAAATTGCCGGTTCAATGCTTGATCGTTAATTTATTCTTTCAAATTCGACTATTTTTTTACTGAGAGGGGATCTGCAGAAGAAATTTCATTGTCAACACGTCTCTAATTTCGTGGTTCCTAATTTATTAATTGATTTCCAATATTTATTGGTTAATGTAAATTTTCAAAATCGTAATCACGTTAATCCAAACGATGAGCATCGGATATCCCACATCCAGATGATTTATTTTTCTCGGTCGATCGGCAAGAACGTGAAGCGAGCCAAGAGGGCCCCGAGTTACGGAACGAGGAAGGTCGACGTCGAGGAGCCGCCAATAAAGGCAAAGAACCAGTGGGTGCCCACTTGTTCATCGACTTTTACGTGCGTGGCAAGGCAGACAAGTCGTTTAAACAAGTCTTCTCACGCAACAAAAAAAACTAACAACAAAAACGAAAAAAAGAGAGAGAGAGAAAATAAAAAATATTGAAGAGGAAGAAGAAGAAGAAGAAGAAGAAGAAAAAAATAAAAGGCTAAACGATGACGATCGCGGATGGGATGTGGGTGTGTGGGTTGGTCGTCGCGTGGGATTCGGAGTCAGGGACGTGGTGGCGCGTTTGTTTGTGTCGTTTCGTTTACTCGGAAACGGGGAAAATGCGTGAAGCTACGTACCGAAGAGCACCTCCCCCTCCTCTCCACCTTCGATGGTATAATCGAAGAGTGGGATAACGAAATTCCGTAAACCATTCACGTGTCGATGGGAAGGATTGCACGGTTCGGTTTATTATAATTGCGAATGTACGAGTTTGGTTTGCGATAGTCTTCGTTTTGACGTTGAAGAGTGCGGAACGTTTTCTGTTTTTTTTTTTTTTGCCGTTTTTTTTTCTTCTGTTTTTGGTTGGTTTTCTTTTAGGACGAGTTTGATATCGGTGAGGGTTGATCGTTGTTCGAGATAATAGATCATTTTGTTTGAATTTGCTCCGATTTGTTTATTATCATTCATTTTTTTGTTTCAAGAGTTTTTATTTTTTTTGTCGTTTGTTTTATTCTTCGGGATCGAAAATTATTACGTTTTATTGTTTTTTTTTGGGGTTTTTTTTCATTTTGGTTTATTTATCTGCACGAGTGTTGCGTTGGTGCGATGTTTGATTAAAAAAATTTTTTTTTTTTAGATTTTTGTGGAACGATGAAAGGCACGAGAATGGCTGTTCTCGTCGCGACGATTTTTTTCGTCTCGACGACGATTGTGAAAGCCAGTTACGTGCATTACGACACTTATGGAAGAGTGATTTCGTCGGGTAATTATAATGTTTCTTTTCTTTCGTCTCTCCCTTTTTTTTACGCTTGATGGGACAAAAAGATAAGAGCAATCTTTTTTATAAATTGAATTGAATTATTGTACGAGTCGTGATAGAAGAGCGATGAGACTGATTTTTTTTTGTTGCAACAGTTTAATTTAATTCTCATACATCAATGTTACACGAAATTTGGCTCACAGACGTAAATCGATGACCCAAAAACAGAAATGATAACATTGGAAAAAAAAAAAAAATTGACCCCTTCTCACAGATTGAAAAATGAACTCGATATTTTTTTTTTTTGCCCACCACATCGAGCGAGGTGTCTTTTAATAGGTCTGCTCAAATGCAATTCAAAATGTTCCGAGACCTTTTTATTTCAACCCTCCAGTCGAGAGATATTCGCTTTTGTATTCGCAAAATTAATATTACAAATATTTTTTTATTAAAATCTTGAACATTTTTTTGCACGATTTCAGACTAGGGTCGCATAATTTTATTTGAATTTTTTTTTATTGCATTCTTAACTTAATTTTGAATTCTTCAGTTGAATTACTAAATTGACAAATTTCCGATGATTACCATTTTTGTACATCGATTGCCATTTGTGACGTAACATTGGGATGAAAATTGCCCAATGATTGAACACCCTTGATCGATAAAGTAAATTTGAGAGAGAAGAAAAAAAAATATCAATATGAATAAACGAATAAATTAATTTTCAGCGATTTTTAAGTTTGAAAAAAAAATAAACAAGTTTCTCACAAAAAAAAATGATGACGTGAAAAATTTGAATGTATCGTTTAAATTACGATGCTCAACCGATGGCCCGGAGCCGACCAACCACTCGCTGATTATTCGTCATAAATTGTTCGTTGGAGATAATATTAAAAAAAATAAAGTAAAATAAAAATAATTTATTCAATCGAAAATTCTTCGTAACGACATTATACAAGAAAATTTTTGGAATTTTGAAAATTTATCATTCCAATTCGATTAACCGATCATTGAACTCTCCTCGATTCGCTTAATCCCGTCACGATTTCATACCTGTTTGTCACATCGAGCCACACGGACGGACCATTCGAATTTGTATTTTTTTATTTATTTTTTTTATTTTAAATTCTAACGTGTGTATTATTTTTTCTTCTTTTTTTATCGGCTAGCCGGTTGCGATACCTACACGTGCGGCACGAATGCAAAATGTTCGATGAGCGAGGGTCGACCGGTCTGCTCATGTTTGAATCTTCACATGGGAGATCCTCTGGTTCACTGTAACAAGGTCGAATGTCAGAGTAAGTATTACGAAAATAAAATAAAATAAAATAAAATAAAATAAAATAAAATAAAATAAAATAAAATAAAACAAAATAAAATAAACTAAAATAAAATAAAATATGTAACTTTATAAATTTATTTTTACAGTCGACGAGGATTGTCCACCATCAAGAGTGTGCACGGCCAACAGATGCGTGGATCCTTGCATCGGTCTGTGCGGTATAAACGCACGTTGCGAGGTCAATCAACGGGTCGCCAATTGTCTGTGTCTTCCGGGTTACGCCGGTCAACCGTTTACCGGGTGTCACGTGGCTGATCCACGTGCGTATACTCCATTCTAACGTGCAATTTTTCATAATGCAACAATTACCATCCATCCGGTAGAAATTTATTTAATTTTTTGTTCCTTGAAAAAAGAAAAAAAGAAAAAACATTTTCTTCAAATTATTTATAACTCATCTGGATATCTCACGACCCAAAGATATCGTGACAATTTTGCAACTTCACGAAATTCCAAACAGCTGGAAAATATTCGTCGAACGATCGTCGGAAAAAAAAATGATTCACCGATTGAATGCGAATTTTTTGTGATTTAATTTTTTACAGAAGCGGCGTGTAAGCCGAGCCCGTGCGGTGTGAACACGCGTTGCGAGGTGATAAACGAGGTGCCTGTGTGCACTTGCTTGCCCGGTTTCACCGGACGACCGCTCGACGGTTGTCGTCACGAGTGCGAGAGCGACGGCGATTGTCCGTCCCATCTTTCTTGTTCCCCGAATTTCAGATGCGAAAATCCGTGCACCAGGTGCGGCGATGGGGCAGATTGCAACGTTGTTAATCATCGGCCACAATGCACCTGTCCGAACGTTCGTTTATTTTATTTATTTTATTTATTTTATTTATTTTATTTATTTTATTTATTTTATTTATTTTATTTATTTTATTTATTTTATTTATTTTATTTATTTTATTTATTTTATTTATTTTATTTATTTTATTTATTTTATTTATTTTATTTATTTTATTTATTTTATTTATTTTATTTATTTTATTTATTTTATTTATTTTATTTATTTTATTTATTTTATTTATTTTATTTATTTTATTTATTTTATTTATTTTATTTATTTTATTTTAATAATGAAAAGTTTGAATGTGAAAAAATGGTGTTTCATTGAAATATCAACAATGACAAAAAAAAAATTGTACTAATTTTATTTGCAGAACTGGCTGGGAAGTCCTTACACGAAATGTTATCCGGAATGCACCAGTCACGGTGATTGTCCCCGTGGTAAACCCGCTTGTCTCAATCAAAAATGTGTAAATCCGTGCGACGGTGCTTGCGGTATTAACGCAAATTGCGAACTACGTGGAATAACGCCGGTTTGCAGTTGTCCCAGAGACATGACCGGCAATCCGTTCATCTCCTGCAGACCATTTCCACCGAGTAAATAATTTTTTCACATTTTTCATTCAATTTTCGAAGGGGAAAGATGTGAAAAAAATGAAACAAAAAATATAGAGAAGAAAGTCGCTTACGAGATTCGATGCATGAATTTTTTAAGGTTTTTCAAACCAATAACTACGATAGAAATTTACGGTACAATAGAAATTTTGAAAAATTTCGGTCAATGAGGTGCAAAAAATGTTTTCAAAATTTGTTTTTCTTTAGCAAAACACATTGATAAATTAATGGAAAAAAACCATTTTTTTTAAATATTTAAAAACATGAAAATTTACAGAAAGACCCACAATACAATTTACAGCGAAAATAATCCAAGAAAAAAATCTGAAAAAATTTAAGAGTTCGTTTCTCGATGGGGCCGTTAATTTTAAAAAGTTACAAAAATATCGCGGTCGGGTTGGGGTAAAACCCAAACTATATAAATTTAAAAGGAAATAATTCAATTCAATTATTTTTTAAGGGGATCTCTGCGATCCAAATCCTTGTGGCATCAACGCCAAATGTACTCCGGGTCACGACAACACCGGCAAGGAGAGACCCGTGTGCACGTGTCCGGCGGGTTACATAGGCAACGCGCTGACCAATTGCGCACGCGGCGAGTGTCAGACCGACAACGAGTGTCCCGATAATCGCGCGTGCATAGATTATTCGTGTCAAAATCCGTGCACGGGAAAGGAATGCGCGGTGAACGCGACTTGCCAGGCCAGACGTCACATTGCCGTGTGCACGTGTCCGGACGGCACCCGGGGCGACGCCGTCGTTGGTTGCGATACTTATGGCCGGACCGCCAGATTCGGATATCGTGGATAAATTAAAAAAAAAAATTAAAAAAACATTTATTTTCCAATTTTCAATTTAAGGTGATGTGCCACATCGGCTTCCTTCTCTCTCGCTCCGGAGCGAGCGACGATAGCGCTATCTCTCTTGCAGTTAGAACGGGTAGCGGACGAACGAGTAGCACATAATATTAATTCTTAAAACAATAAAATATTATTCCAATAGCCGCTTTGTGATACATTTTTTTTGTACTGCCTTGATGTTGTCATCGTATCCGCGTATGTGGTTGGTTCTCGATGCTCCAGGAGCTTCGGTTAATTAATTGTATTTTCTCGTGTGGCAAGATCGTAACGTTAAGCCCGCTGAAAAAATAATAAACGAAATATCATCATTTTTTTTTTGTAATCACGTGATTTTATGGTTTGTCGTGTGCGATTGTGGAATTTTAACAACTGCGTTATATATTCCGAAGCTTTGAATAAAGAAGCGGAATTGGAGAAATAGATTGAATGTGAAAAAAATCAATATTTTCGCAAAAATTCGTAATTTTATGAAATTCTCGTTTGAATTTCCCGCCAAGGTTTGCGTTTTAATTGAAAGTCTAACGCGATTGGGTCAGGAGCAGTCGGGAGGGCGTCGCAGGTTTTTGCGGAAGGAAGACGGTGAGCGCCACTGTATCGAGTGCGAAGGCTGCTGAATGTGCGGAATGGAGTGGACAATACCGGAAAACATTGATTTACGTAGAACAATACTTCGGATAGAGAGAGTCGACACCGATTGCGTGGGGCACTACCGCCCCAGCCGCCGACAGCAGAGGCGCTGCGCACGCACGCACCGAATTCTTGCTTGGCTCCACCCATTCTCCGTCCCTCTCCCACTGACGGTCTTCATTCGCGCGGGTGCAGTCGATCGGCTCACTCCCTCTCTCTCTCTCTCTCTCTCATGCGCCTCCGCTATGGTCACGCGGCCTCACTCCCTCTCGTTCTCTTCGTTAGCGCGGCGCAGTCGACGCTAGTGCGAGAGAGCAAGTATCATCCACTCGTTAGCGCGTGCGCGAGAGAGACTATCGCGAGGGGGCGGAGCCTCACGATTCTTCTCGCGCTGTGACGTCACACCGACATATAACCACGCCACCTACAGACAGGAGTCGGAACTACACTTATCGTGCCAAACTCCAATACGGGAAATACAGTTGCGTGGAATTTCTGCTTTGACGGACTTCACGCCGGTCATCATCAGCACCGCTGAGGTTCTTTCGAATTTGTGGTTAGAGTGGCATCGCGGTTCGACATTGTTCACCGCACCGATAATTCGGAATAGTCGTTCAAGTGAGTAAGATTATTGCACAGATAAGTATCATTAAGATCAATGAACGTCCACATGCGCTATGAGTTTTGAGAAAACTCTTGCAAAACCCTGCGAAATGTGTACCATGTGTTTGTGGTTATGTCACTCGCCCAACTTGACGCCACTCGCGTCACGTTAGCGTGCCTGTCCCACAGATTTCTTGAGACAATTTGAAATTATTTTTCCTTACACTTTATCATTTGCTATCGAATTTGTCCTACTAACCTCCAAACTAATGAAAGTACTTTAATTTTTTTTTCCTTCTTTTTGGACACTCGTTTTCAGAAAGAGCTTTACAATGAGTCGATTCTTCGCAACTGGATCAGACTCCGAGTCCGACAGCTCGTCGGAGGAGGAGCAGCTGCAGAGGGCACCCGCGGCGGCCTACACGGTGAGCATTACGATTTGTCATTCCGATTTGTCAGATGAGCGGACAACAATGAAATTGATTTGAAAAATGGATTTGAAATATTGCTATTTAAACTGGGCTGGAAGACATTGTTAATATTGTCATCTTCAAGGACACGTGTCAGTTTGGCGCCGGAACAAAATTGCACATTTGAAAAGAGAAAATAACATAATTATACATAATAGGCTTTCAAATGAAACTGCGAGATACATATATATATATATATATATAATTGTTTTGTCCAGTGTATAAAAGTCATTATAAATGGAGAAATAAGAAAGGGAACTGATTTCTGTAATTTTTCTCATAAAAAAAATTGAAATCCATCAATATGGCGCTTTCTGTTGACACTGGCATAACGGCAGCTGTTATCATGTTAGAAGTCTAATCGGGACGACGTTATGATGATTTCTTAATCTTTCTCAGCTAAGGCAGGAAAATTTTCATCCAATTGTTGAATTATATTGTTGATTCGTGATTATAACCTCAATAATTTTCGTTTCTTCTTATCCCCCAAATATGTACTTTCAGTTCAGCGACGATGAGGAGGAGACTAAGCGAGTCGTACGTTCCACCAAGGAAAAGCGTTACGAAGAAATAACAAATCTCATAAAGCTAATTCGCAATTACAAAAAAATCAAAGACATGAGTAGCATGTTGACAAGTTTCGAAGATCTCATTCGAGCCTATCAAAAAGCCCTGACCGTAATAATGAAAGAAGAAAGCGGTCAAACGCCGCGTTTCTATCTTCGTTGTTTGGTCGAAATGGAAGATTTCATAACCGAAGTTTGGGAAGATCGCGACGGACGTAAAAACATGTCGAAAAACAATTCAAAATCATTGACGTCGCTTCGTCAAAAATTACGTAAATACAACAAAGATTTTGAGGAAGAAATAGCGAAATTTCGTGAAAATCCGGATCAGGACGACGACGAGGAGGATGAGAAACCCGAGGAAGCCGAAAAATCCGACGACGACGAGGATCGTGCGTCGATGTTCAAAAAAACTACGTTGGAACCAACAACGACGGACGCATCGAAGATGAAGAAAACGGTTGGCGATCAGGGTGAAGATGGAAGCGAGAGCGACACCGATTGGGGAAGCGACACGGACAGCGATTCCGAGACCAGCGACGACGACGGTCAATACACGAATTTGCGCGATCGTTTCAAGAAAAAAGCCACAACGGAAAAAGACGAAGAGGGTGAAAAACCAACGAAGAAAGAAGCCCGTGGCAAACGCAAGGACAAGGATCGTCAGAAGAAGCGCGACGAGGACGACGGCGAGGGCGAGTGGGAAACCGTGCGTTTCGGTGTGGCAATACCATCCGAAAAACCAAAAATGTTCGCCAAAGACGCGGAAATAAACGTTCCCGCTGTTCTCAAAAAACTCACCGAGGTCATTGCCGCACGTGGAAAAAAACGCACCGACAGACGCGAACAAATCGAATTGCTTCACGAATTGCAATCTATCGCCGAAGCTCACAATCTCGGTCCCGCGGTTATCGTTAAAATCAAATTTTCCATCGTCTCATCGATATTCGATTACAATCCAAAAGTTTCCGACGCCATGAAACCGGAATATTGGTCGAAACTTTTGGAACGCATAACCGAAATGTTGGCCATGCTTTTGGCCACACCGGACATGCAAATTGCCGAAACCGTGGGCGAGGAAACCGAAGAGTTTGAAAAACCACCGTACAAGCTTCACGGTTGCGTTTTGACGTTGGTCGAACGTTTGGACGAGGAATTTACAAAATTGTTGAAGGAATGCGATCCCCACAGCAACGAATACGTCGAACGTTTGAAGGATGAGAAACAGGTTGCCGGAATAATCGACAAGGTACAAGAATACCTGGAACGTCATGGAACCGTGGCCGAATTGTGTCGGGTTTATTTGCGCAAGATCGAACATCTCTACTACAAATTCGATCCAACCGTGTTGAAACAAAAAGACGGTGAGATTGCAAAAACGGTGATAACGTCCGTTCAAGTTATGGAAAAACTTTGCAAATACGTTTACGCGCACGACAATACCGATCGTTTGCGCACGCGCGCCATATTGTCGCACATCTATCATCACGCGTTGCACGACAATTGGTTTCAAGCTCGTGATCTCGTGTTGATGTCCCATCTTCAAGAATCCATTCAACATTCCGATCCGGCAACGCAAATTCTTTACAATCGCACGATCGCACATTTGGGATTGTGCGCTTTTCGTCACGCAAACATCAAAGATTCTCACAGTTTGTTGGTCGATCTTATGATGACCGGCAAGGTGAAAGAATTGTTGGCACAGGGTTTGTTGCCTCAACGTCAGCACGAACGCAGCAAGGAACAAGAAAAAATTGAGAAACAACGTCAAATGCCGTTTCACATGCACATCAATCTGGAATTGCTCGAATGCGTTTATTTGGTGTCGGCCATGTTGATCGAAATTCCGTACATGGCCGCCCACGAGTTCGACGCCCGACGTAGAATGATATCGAAAACTTTTTATCAACAATTGCGTTCGAGCGAGCGTCAATCGTTGGTCGGACCGCCCGAATCCATGAGGGAACACGTCGTAGCCGCCGCTAAAGCCATGAGAAACGGCAATTGGTCGGCTTGCAATACTTTCGTCATTAACAAAAAAATGAATGCCAAAGTTTGGGATTTGTTTTGTCAGGCTGACAAAGTACGTGCCATGTTGACGCGTTTGATCAAGGAAGAAGCTTTGAGAACTTATTTGTTCACTTATTCCCACGTTTACGATTCCATTTCCATGCCAACTTTGGCGGAAATGTTTGAATTGAAACGTCCGGTTGTTCATTCGATAATCAGCAAAATGATCATCAATGAGGAGTTGATGGCGTCTCTGGACGATCCTTCGGAAACCGTTGTCATGCATCGCAGCGAACCCAGCCGTTTGCAATCTTTGGCTCTGCAATTGACGGACAAGGTCAACAATTTTGTGGATTCGAACGAACGTGTCTTCGAGATGAAACAGGGAAATTACTTTTCGCGAGGTGGTAATCAAGGTAATTTCCGCGATCGTCAGAATTACAATCGTCAGGGACAGGATTGGGGACGTCAGAGACGCGATCGCGATCGCAATCGCGAGGAAAATCGTAATTATTGATGTGGGACGATTTGGTGGGGGTAAGATCGGTAAAGATGTAATGGACACACATATATAAATGTGTATGTGTGTGTTTAATGTGCGAGACACGATAATTTCTTATGATAATTTACCTTTGCACTTCTTGTTAATAAACGAGAGAAGATGAAAAATTTTGATGACGATGATGATTATTATGAATTTTGAGAGTTTGTGATGATTCGAGCAAGGATGGGCATTCAAAATGTTCATGCAAAATCGATTTGAAATACTTTTTCAAACAAATATCTATAATCGTTCAACAAGTTTTTTTTTCTTCATTTTTTTTTCTTTTTTTTTTTCATTTTTGTGTTTTTGCAGTGATTATGAATATTTTTAATGGATTGTTTGTTGCCAATAGATTTTATTATGCGATGAGGGTTGATATTAAGGATCATGTAGTGTTGAAAGTATTTTAAGGGCATTTTTGTTGAACGAATGTCCATCCTTGGATGAAAGTGTGTATCGTTTATTGATTCCCCTGTCCAACTTATCCGTTGTTTTCGGGCTCACTTTCACGATGGCGGAGCTAGTCTGAGCGATAGCTGACTGTAAAAAACAATAACGGGCGCACAGCCAAAGTTGTGAAGTCGTACGTTCTGTATCTGGAGCTTCGTCGTTGGTCTATTTAGATTATGGTCAGCCACGCTATTTGGCAAAGAAAATCGAACCTGACAACTCTCCTAATGATCATTGACATGGTCATGGTTCTGCAATTTTTTCAACGGTGGGTTCCGAACAACCGAGAGAACACAGAAAATATTGTTTTCACTGTTAATGATTATGATGATTTTTGGAGTTTGAAATTATTGGAGCAGTGATGGGCATATGTTCATAGGAAATTTATTTGAAATACTCTTTCAAACAATTAACTATGATCGACTGTCGTTCAACGAGGGATTTTTTTTATATGCGTGCAGTATTGATGAATATTTTGCATAAATCATTAGCTCGCAATGAATTTTATCATTCGATAAGCGTTAATGTTCCGGAAAATTTAGTCGTAATAATTTCTTAGATAATATTTTATTCAATAATTCAATTTAGTCGATGTCTAAATGAAAGTTCGGTTGGATTTTTTTTAACGTTTGGAAACACCATGAAGGGGATTTTTTTAGTGGAAATGTATTTGAAACAATTGATTCGGATTTATTTCGATTAACGTGAATTTGAGAGCTGTCGAAAATTAGAATTCATTGTTCAAATAATGATTCTTATGAATCGTTTTAAAATTATTTTTAATTTATATGAATAAGCAATCGGAAACAATAGAAATTGTCACAGAGTGATCGATTGATAGTTATTTGTTTGAAAAAAGTATTTCACATGCATTTTCATTGAATTGTAAAGATTATTCGTCCTTTGAAAGGTTGAAACAATATTTTATAATTAGATTTTTTCTTCTTCATTTTTTATTAATGTAAGAATTGTATAACTGTACAATTGTTCTAGTGTGTGTGTCCGTGTGTGTGTGTGTATGTAGCTGTTCTGTACCATACCACAATCATTTGTGGTAATCGAACAAAAAAAGGACGTGATTTTTTTTTCTTTTTTTTTTGGTCGAGGTCTCATTGTAAAATTTGAAGGATTGCAAGTGAAATAGATAAAGATTCACGAGTCCTGAATGGTCTCGATGAGTTTGTTGCCGGTGAGAATTGTGTCGGACACGATGACCAAACGTATTCCGGTCGAACGTTCGACGAGTCTACACGCGGATATCTCGCCGAATGTGATTCCACCGATCACGCATATGACGACGGTTCGGGGATTCACGACTCCACGTGAACCGTTCGTCGAGCAACCCGGCAAACTCGTCAAGTCGTCGTAACTCTTTGGATCCGTCGTTTGGTTCAGAATTATGTGCAACAGTTGCGCCTGAAAAATTCAAATTTTTTTTTTTCGAATTTCATTTATTGTTATAATTATTGTGATGATTATTTTTTTCTTCCGAAAGTAGACCTTGTAGTGATAAGACAATCAATTACTAAATTATGCTACAGATGATCATCATAAAAAATTGGCACTTTGAATTTTTTTGATTAATAATAATAATTATTATTATTGTTAAACGAACGAGATACTCACAACGACCGGAATGTAAGCCCCGCTGAAAACATAACTCGGACACGCGGTCGGCTTTTGATCGGTTTTTTTACCCTGACCGGGCAATAGTTTCAGACGATTGGCGTTCGTCGTCCACTCGCTGCTCCAATTCGGCAATTTGCTTCGTAAAATATTTTCCTTGCGTCGACGCAACAATCCGGCCACTTCGAGTTTGTGAAACAGAGGCACGTGACGATAACCGTGAGCGTGTAGATGTGATTTTTGAATTGATTGCAACTCGCTCGGGGTCACACCGTCGCTCGTTAACGAGAGCATGCAAAGAAGACGAAGACTTCGCAACGGATGATCATCTGCATTTGGAAAGAAAAAAATATTGTGAAATGAAAAATGCAAAAAACAAAAAAATTTGGGGTGGATTATGCGGCAAAATTTTTGTTATTCTTGAGAATTTGTGCTACAGTATTCGTCATAATTTTCATCAGAATTACCAATTGGATGCTACATTCTGGATTTTTTTCAGATTTTTCCCATCGATAGTTTAGAAATTAGGAAAGGGAAGGGTTGATGCTCTGATAACGATTCTGAAAGCAAATATCTCGTGACGGAAGGGTTAAAATCTACAGGTCTCTGAAACATTATTCGTTGCATTTTAGGAGACCTATTCAAAGACACCCCCCTTAACAGAGTGAGTGAAAAAAAATGTTGAGTACACTTTTCAGTCTATGAGAAAGAATTATTTTTTCGAAAATCTAATAATTTCTATTTTTGGATCATTTAATTTTGGGTGAGAATATCGTCGGATGTAGTACCGATGTTTCGTTCGATGTAATCCAAGCATTCCTTTCTTCTTGCACAATCGAGAATGGATTTTTCGGTAAATTGCAGAGCCTCGAAGTCGGATCCGAGCGAACCGACGATGGCCTCGCACGCCGATATGTGCGACGCCAGTTGGGCCTTGACCTCGGCCGTTTTGTGAAGTCTCGTGGCGACGTAGTGCTTCATATCCGCCAGTTCCATCGTCTGCGTGGATTCCTGTTCGGCTGACATCAGCCCATTTAGTTAACGTTCGGATTATTAACGCTTTGAAGACGCGAAACAATTTTCGTTTAACAAAATCTTAATTAACACAAGTAAGAATTTTTTTTCTTGCCACTTGAAATCTGTCTTTGAGAAAACAGATTTCAAGGGGTTCAAACTTGGAAAAAAAAAAACAAAAAAAAATTTATTTGGAGTCGATAAAAATAATAATAAACATTATTGAGGCACCCCTTAGCATTATGATAAGGGACTCAAATTTCGAGAACTTTAGTTTTATGTGGTCAACTTTCGATTTCGGGACAAAAATCGAAAAACGATTTTTTAACGACCAGTCTAATTTATATATAGATATCGCTAAAATAAAATTTTAAAGAGCCAAAATAAGGCCCACCCTGTATTATATTATATATACAGGGTGGTCCTTATTTTAAATTATTAAAAATATTATTTCGGTGTTTTTAGATGATATTATGGTTCGAAATAAATTTAAGAAGAATATTTTCAAAATTTAAGGTCTCTATCTTAATTCTGAAACTCTTGAAGTTCGCCATTTAACCGGCAGAGTTGAAGAGTTAAATAGTGATCTCAAATTTTGAGGATACTTTTTTCATTTGGTTCGAACAATATCGACATCTGGTAGCGCCAAATTAAAAAAAAAATTCAAAATAAATAACGCATATCTCAATTACGTACATTTCAAAGATCGCGCCATGGCACGAAGTTTGGGAAACACGTCGCTGAAGTGTATATCTCGGACGTCGCCGTAAACACGATCTTTTTTGGGATCCAGTTTGATCTTGGAGGCTTCGAGGGTGGCTGTTCCCACGTTTATGGGCAAGACCTCGCTCACGAGACCCACGTACGAGACAGGTGTGAGCAACGTCGATACGTGATCGTAATTTCTGTCCATTATAACCAGAGCACCTATCTCATTGTCCATTTTGATCTGTCTCGAACTTTCGCCCATCGAATCGATCATCTTGATTATTCGTTCGCTGTTTTTTCCCAAGGTCATGATTAATTTTGGATGACCGAGAACGAGATTCGTGGACCATAGACATCGTGCCAGGGCGGGCAACAGCGCCGTGTCTTTGTGATAGTAGAGATCGGCGAACAGAGGATATTCCAGGGACAATACGTTACCGTCGAGTTGCACCAATTCCCAGGACATGGAGTGCAGAGTGACCAATTCGGCCAAACCTGTGGACATTGATTTTAATGTTGCGAATAGTTATTGGTCACTTTTGCGCACTCATAGAGGAAGCTATGTTATGATGGGAAATTTTGGTCGAACCTTCTTCCTCGACCAGAGAACGTACGACAGCCGGAACGTGCGGAGCTACCAAAATATGAAATCCCAAACCGTGAGCTTGCGTCAATTCGGACTGTATCTGATCCAATACTCTCTTGCAAGCGATGAGATCGCACGACACGAGAAATATTCTTTGAGTATTTGTGGGTTTGAGGCCTTGTTCGAACTTGAAAATCTTGTCGACTCCGTGTCGCCTGCGACGAAGAAACATTAGACGTAGACAGTTTTTTTGACAAACGTAGGTCGACGTAATTGTGTTCGGTCGAGTCTTACTTGAGTACGGTGACGCCTACGAACGAGTCCAAAATTTTCATGAGTTTTTGTTCTATCAACAGATCCTTCTTGCCGGTTATCGAGTCGAGAATGTCGACGAGTTTACGTTGGCTTATTTGTTGAAGAGCAGCCAACCGATCGTCCAGGGTGACGTCCATGACGACGATTATTTTTGTAACGTGAATACTTGTTTCACTGGTCAAGAGTTTATCATTTTGGTCCAAAGTACTTGTTCGAAACCGTCGTCATTGTGTATCGAACAGTTTTACATGTTGGAACGAACATAACCTAAATATGTTCGAAATGATAACGGTTAACTGTAATGCGAGTCGATTGTTGGATTTCGACAATTGTTCTTAAGTAAACGTCGTGTCAATTAGGACGCGAGATTGCAGACGACACTCGTTACTTGTGTATTGAGATGTGTTGTTGTTCGATTGTGATTTTCGGAGCAACCTTTGGCTGTGGCTTACGTGATTGGTGGTCACAAGAGTGACCGTTGTGATTGGTTCATACACGGTTAATTGTCAGCTGTAGCCAATGAGCAGAGTCCATAGTACTGCCCCTGAGATATCGGTAACCAGTCGTAACCCCCAATACTGATAATTTTCTAATATTTTTATATTCCCAACAACGGCGGAATTTCGTTGAAATGTGTCAAAATCATGAATAAACCCGGCACTTCTCCCGTATGAATATTTCCTCAGTCATTGACATCTTGAGACATGGATGCACCGATGCTCGGTCGGTAACAAACCTGTAACGCATTGTTTCTGGCTACGATATATTTTTTTACTAAAAAATAAGAACCTGTTATTGCGTCTTACAATTTTGGAGTTAATCGTTCTCGTTTTTCATCCCAAAGATCAATGTGGACGGAGCAAAAAAGTTTCGGAAGCTCCAGCTATCTTTCTCGCACTCGTGTCGATTTTAGAGACACAGACGACATCTGGCACATCGTCCTGATCGACATCAAATAAACGGGCATCGAGCAGAGTGGAATACGAAGCTCGGATTGGTTCGTACGAGCGCGGGAAACGAATTGTCATTCAAAATGACACAAGGCCGAGGAGTGGGGGGTGAGCGACGATGACGCTCAGGAGATTCAAAATCGAAGCACAACCGGCGTCTCGATTTCACGGATTATTCTTCGTCCATCCGCGTTGCCCGTCTACGTTGTTATCAACGTCGCGCGCTTATTCGTGACTTTCGCGTACTATTTTGGCATTTACGAAGGTTATTTAAAAATGGCGGACACAATGTCTTCCGACACTACCTCAGATTATCACGACGATGATTTATCCGATATATCGGCCGAACGTCAATCGAATCACGTTATCGTCGGTCAAAAACCACGATCTTACAATCGCCGAAGCGAAAAAAACTTTCTTCGCAAGCTTTACAATCGTGAGGTTAGTTTTTTTTTGTTTTCGTTTTTTTTTTTGGTTGTTTTTTTTCCATAACCTTCAAACAACAAAGCCGACGAGTTTGTGACACTCGACACCTGTCAAACATTGTTGTGAACAATTCGAATGTCTTATTCATTTATTTTTTCGACTCGCAGATTTTTCAACACGCAAACCTAACCTCTCGATAATATTATTTCTACTGCGGCGAGAGTGTTAAGTTTGTGTTTTGTGTAGTTTTTGTTTATCGGCTGGCATTGTTCGGTGATTTACCTCAAATTGTTTCGAAGCTTTGACAATCGTCGAGAGTTTGATGAATCTTTGTGTGTTGCGTTGCAGATTCGAGGTTGCTTATCGACGCACAGTTATGCGCCCGAAGATAGATTGTTCACAACGATCCCTCCGTGGGGACATTTGCCGCTGCTTCAAGTCATTCCCATGTCTGCTTTGGAAGCCGGGTAAGCTGTTTCTCCACATTCATTCACCGACATTGTTCATTTATTTTGATGGGGCTTTGCGACTTGCGGTCCTTTCCGATACGGGAACTTTTTTTCATCGCGAAAAGAAATATTTATTTGAAAGAATTCGGTTATCTAGCAAAACAAAAGGTTTTTATCCTTTCTTTTCATTTACTTCTGTTCTGTTTTTATTTTAAATAGTTTTTTTGTTATTAATCAATGAGATTTGAGCATCTGGCGGTGATTGAGTAGAAAGTATGACCAGCGATTGAAAGACAACTGACTCTGCTTGTAAAATTATTTGCTTTTTTTTATTCTTAATTATAAAAACAGCCACATAGTCATGGGGCTGACTCAGTGCGGACAGTTTCTTCTGACTTACACGTACAGCATGGATCTCAGAGGTAACGGTTCTCACTACAAGTACCTGTTACACTGGTGGGCTTTTGCGCCAAAAAAAATTGCTCGAAAGGTCGCCGAAGTCGAGTTGTTTGGCAATTACACGATATGCCGAGAGTTGGACATAGTTATAGCCCAATGGCCCACCGATAGGCATAAACTCGTGATACACGGTCTCAAGTGAGTTAAAGAAATTGCATCTTCAACTCATAATTGATTCGACGATTCGAGACACATTTAATGGAAATACTTTTTTTTTTTTTAACGCAGCGCGGCCTGGGTACACGTTCAAACGACTGATAGAGCATACTTAACTATAACCACGGTACCCTCGCTGGACAATTGTCGAGATTGTATGAAGGTCGCAGCGTCTTACGAGGAGGAAGGTAAGAAACTTTGTTGTCCCGAAAAAAAATAATATGTCTACGAAGATTTGAGCACAGAAATGGCCATTTGTTTCATGAAAATATATCGTCAATAATTTCTCGAACAAATTATTGTGAATTAGCTATTTTGCAACAATTAATATTGTCATAATTTGATGATAATTTTGAATAATTTACCTCAATTATTATTTCACAATTATTGCTTCAATTTTCATTTGAGGGAAGCATTTTGATCAAAATGTTTTTAGAGGATGAATCGCCATTCCTGATTGGTAATAGTTTAATAATAATATTCATCAATGACAAAGCTAATTCAAAATGCAAATATTAAAAAAACCATGGAATGTATTATTTTCTAGTCAAACACATTTTTGTTTTTCTTTCTCAAAAAATTCAATTCAGATGAACCAAAAGTCGAATTCACGAAAAAAAATCATTATCTTTTTCTTCTCACTTTATTGACATAATTATAGTCGTTAAACAAATGATTATTTCAGCGATAATATGATTCATCCTTTTACCAGAATAGTTCATAACATTTTCTGCATTTCGTCGAGCACTTTGGAGTACTTTTTAAAGGGCCAAGCACAATGTTACCCATGCTCCCAGAGTGAAGGTGCCGAAAAAAAAGCGTTACAGAATAAGGATGAAAATTAAATCAATCGTCAATCGAACGAAAATCATTCTAAAATATTTTATAACCATGAAAAAATAAAAAAGAAAAACAAAAAAAAAACGGAAAAACCAATTGATCAACACATTAAATATTTCTCATCCAGAACTCGCTGACAATTGGGACGGTTTTGTGCAATGCAACTGTCTCGTCCACGGATTGACAGTCCACACGACCTACGAAGTAATCTCACCGTTTCCACGATTTCGCGCCGCGGTATGTCTCAATTACTGCAACCACGTTGTCGTGAATACCGGAAACTTTCTACACGTATTGCGAGTGGATTTGCGTGTACCAAAATTAAAATCATCCACGAGCGACAAAGACGACGACATTGTGATAGAAAAAATGGTGCCATTGTCGTCGAGCGACGTCGAGGACATAGACGACACCCGACCGGACAATTACGACAAACCCGAAACCCCATATCGTCAACAATCCCCGTTCAACGACCTGGCCACGAGTCCCCGGTCCGCCAATCACGACGATGCAAATCGTCCCAACGAAATCGAAAATTATACCCCACGCGAAACAATTTTACTCGTGAAAAATTCCAACGAAATTTCACGTTCTCGTGAAACATCCGACCCCACCTCAACGGATCTATCGTCCCACGAACAAACCAACGAAACAACGTGCACAAGAAGAACACACGAACAGCGTGGAATATCCGTGCGCGACAAAATTTTGCAAGATTTTTGCGACGACGTGTCGCAAGAATTGAACATTGGCAGCGATTTGATAACGTTGGTCAAACATTCGTCGTGTTCGCCCAGATCAACGCCACAGAGATTGCCCATGTCCGATCAAAAAATGCCGGTTTGGTCGACAACGATGCTCACCCCACCGTCCGACATTTTGAGCATTCGCAATAATAACGAAACTAGTCAAAATTTTGTGAGAAACAAGAGGCCATTGTCACCGCAACCGGGAACATCGTCGCAGGATACGGGTAACGTTAGTGTGACGTCGATAAATTCACCGTTGCACACTTTATCGATAAGCCCATCGCCATCGTCGTGTTGCTCGCCCCGGCCGATAATGTCACCACCGATAATCAATCAATTTCGTCATCCGAGCCCACGAAAACGTACGACGATTTATTCGCCACCCTTGCCACCCCCTCCACCCCCCAACCAAAATCCCAATCACGGCGCGACCGTGAACACGACCCCCATGACCTTGACCTCTACAGCCACGACCCTGACGACCACCACGACAACTAGCGCTCAACCGCGCACTCGTGCCACTCACAAACTCAATCTAGAGGCTGAAAAAGCTTACGAATTCATCGACGATGCACTGGAAACTTGTGAGAAATTGAGCTCGTTTCGTAAAAGACGTTTGGCCGATAAAAAATATGAATTTCGCGACGAGGCCGAGGATACGGAAAATATCGTTCCGTTCAAACATATTAGAGATCAGTTCGAACATCATCGACATTGTTCGGGACATCGTTTGGGGGCGAGGGCAGTTTCCCCGGCTCTGTCGAGCGGACGATGGGGATTTCATCGACTCGATGGGGAACACAATGACGATGATGTCTATGGGGGACACGATTTTGGCGCGAACGACGGTTATGATTGCAAGGACGGAGGTGGGTTTTTGATGATTTTTTTTTTTTTGGTTTGAAATTTTTTGGTGTAAGTCACGGGCGGAAATGAGGCTTCGATGATTTGTTTGTGAGATGATAAACGGAAAAGGAAGCGAACGAAGTGATAGATTATTTTTTTAATTTTTTAGTCTTGATTAGTCTTGATTTTGATGATTTTGATTTTGGAAATATATTTTGTGCGTGTGTCTGTGTGTGTTTTTACAGGTGAGAAATCGGTGCTAAGGCCTCTCAATCAGAATCAATTGTCGAACGGTAATGTGCAGAGAGATCGTCATGGAAAATCTAACGATCCAGCGATTTCCCCACTCGCTCCACGTGTGTCACTGCAATATCCCACGATAAAATGCACCGCCCATTTCAAACGCAGTTATATAGAATTGGACGACGAGATGATATCGGTTATCACCGATGTCGAAGGTTCGGATCGATAACAAATCTCACCAATTAATATACAATAATGATGGCAATTCGTTTCATTTTTGTGTTTTCATCTTCTTTCTTTTTTTATTTATTCACGGTTTTATTACTATCTTCTTTTATTTATTTGCCAATCAATCTGATCGAGTTTTATTTAAATGAATTTGAAATAATTTAAAAAACAATAGCTCTCTAAAAAACCGCGTTTTTTTTTTTTTTTTTTGCAAATTATTAATTGTTAAAATATGAATTTCAGACGACGAAACTGGGGGTTACGTGAGCTACCAATGTGTTTTACCGATGCACGTTCACGGTTCGGGTTACGTGCAGATGCAGATGATCAGCAATGGCAAAGCCGAGAAATCGGTAAATTGATGTTGTTTTTTTTTTTTTTTCATTTATTTATTTAATTTAACATTAAAATAACGAATTTTCATTTTTTTTTCTTCGTTCCTTTTTTCCTAATTTTTTATTTGTTTATCATGATTTTTGCAGCTCTTGCCATGCGTATCTATATCGCAATTGAGTTTCGACATTGAAACTTTTTCACATCACATTGCCGATTGGATATGCAAACGTTTTAAAAAAAAATATTGGCACTGCAGCGACTACGACATCGAGATAATTGACGTGTGTGCCATAAGTGGCGACGTTATATGTCTGTTGATAATGAAGATACAAGCGAGCGAGGATTGCGCTCGTGCTAATTGGTGAGTTTTCATTTATTTTTTCGGAGCTAATGATGAGCGACAAAAATTTGACAAAATTATTTTTAGTAGTTTTTTTTATTTAATAATTGCCAACAATGATTGAATAGCGATGTCGGAAGGCAATTCAATTTGAACTTTTTTTAAAAATGGAAAATTGTTTGGTCTTTTTTTTTTTTGGAGTAGGATTTAAATTTTAACGTCCTGAAAATTGGTCAAATTTAGAATTTTTATTTCAAACTGAACTACTTAAGATATGAATTACATTTTTATTTCATGATAAAACACGTTTGTTGAAAAGCATTCAAATTAATTAGCTCAATTATTCAAATAGGATTATTCATGAACGAAAAAAATGAACGAGAAGGAAATATTTTTTTTTGTTCAAGTTCCAATAAATTTATTTGTTGCATAAAATGATTTAACAGATAAGCAACAACCTGAAAAATCAACGAAAAAGAAAACAATTTTTTTTTAAGTCTCAAATTGGAATTCTTGCTTTAGTAATAATAATAATAATAACATCGGGAAGTAAGATGGACATTTTTATTTTTCATCTAATCTTGTTTTTTTTTTTCCGTATCAGTTCTCAAGAGCGAAAACATTACGAGGTGGGTTGCAAGTACACGTGGAACATCGAGACGAATCAGTATCGAATAACGAACGTTTTGCCACTCGTGGAAATAAAATCCGAATCGTGGAATTCGAATTTCAACGTTGTCGAAAATTCTCTCGGACCGCTTTGGAATCCAACCCGATTGATCGCTCCGCAATTGCGATGGAAGAGCCAACAGCCGTACGCCCGTTCGGTGCGTTTTCTTCAACACAGAATGGGACTGACAGGTCGGTTAACTCATCGAAATATAATACAAATCAGTGGTGCCGGTTTTTCAATGTTTTCAAACGTGAAAAACTTTGAAAATCCGACGCCATCCCAAATATGGTCCGATCGAGCTCATCTTTCAGTACGATTCTATATATTCTATAGATATATATATAGAAGACACATAGAAGATATAAAACAATCTCTTGAACTTGAATCGAAATTTTGGTTCATAAAATCTCATTGTTTTTTTTTTGCGGAAAGCAAAAAATAATTTTTCTTTCGAAACAATTTTTTTTTCACGAGTTTGTTTAATTATTGCCAAACGTTTATTTATGAATATCATATTTTTTCGTATTTGTCATACAAAAAGCATGCATTTTTTTCAGATTTTTCAAAACTATATTTACTGTATTTGCTAAATGAAATTTTGAAAGGTCAGGCTCGTGCTTTTCGAGATTTCAAGGTAATCGATATTTTTTTCATTAAATGAAACCGAATAATTTTTCTTTCTATCGTGGCGTGACAGTGGAGATCAATACCGTTCCGAAGACCTTTACGTGACCTTGGAGCACGGGAAATATAACGATAATTTGGAAATGTTATCATTCGTTGATCAATGAAAAAAAAAAATAAACAATTGTTTTTATCTTCTTTTCACAGGCGATCCGATAACTCGTATGTACGATCTCGACAATCTTGTATTATTTTACATGACCCCATTGCCCGACGAAGACTGAATCGACCGAATCACGAACAAATTACGATGCAGCATTCGATTAACAACGACGCTCGAAGGCGGGAGAAAACGAAGAGAATGAAAACAACAAAAAAAAAAGAAGAAAAAATATATGAAAAATGAAAAAAAAAAAAAAATGAATCCGCAATTAAATTATTCATTGTCATAAGTGTGAAATTGATTTATTGTCATAAGAAAAATTCATTTCGACAGGAAAGCAAACTAAACTCGTTCGAATATTCGAAATTCGTGTTTTATCGGCAATAATGAAGTCGAAGGAATGAAAGAAGTGAGGACGAAGAAAAACGAAAGCAAATTTTTTATCGACATTTTTTTTTGGTTGGAGTATTCTGGAGAAGGATTGTGATAGGTTTCACAGCTTGTGGGACAGAAATTTTCGAACGCGAGAAAACCGTCCGAAAATTTCCGTATTTTAGCTGGAGTCAAGTGTGAGACCGATTCAAGATGGAATCGAGTCCAACTGGGGTCAAAGCGAGTTCCGATCGAGTCAGGATCGAATGGAATCAAGTTGGAGTCGAATTAAGTTGGGATCGCGTCGATTTTGGAAAGGGTCAAGTCGGACTCGAATATAGCTGGAGTCTAGTCAAGTTTGGACGGAATTCAGATGGCATTGAGTCAAGTTGGAGTTGGGTGAGGAAGAAATTGAGTCAAGTTGGGATCGGGTAAAGATTGAATCGAATCAAGCTGGAATTCGGAAAAATTGGATTCGAATCTAGCTGGAATCGAACCAATTTAAAATTGAGTCAAGCTGGGGTCCGGTCAAGTTGGAATCGTATCAAGCTAGGATGCAGTAAAAGTTCGGGTTAAATCGAGTTGGGATCGGTTCAAGATGAAATTGGAATCTGATTCAACTGGAATTGCGTAAAGTTCGGATTGAATCAATATGAAATTGAGTCAAGTCGAAATCGGATCAAGCTGCAATTCAGTCAAATTGGAATCTGATCCAGCTGGAATTGCGTAAAGTTAGATTCGAATCAAGCTGCGATTCAGTCAAATTGGAATTAATCCAGCTGGAATTGTGTAAAGTTGGAATCGAATCCAGCTGGGCTCGAGTCAAGTAGCGATCGGGCCAAGTTGGAATTGTGTCAAGTTGGGTTCGAATCAAGTTGGAATCGAGTCAAGGTCGGGTTCGGATCGAGCTGTCGAAATTCATACTCCGATCATCTTTATTGCGGGTGTCGTGTAATTTACAAACGACAATAATTTAATGTTACAACGGGGGTGCTGCCGTTAATTTCTTACAATACACAAATTGTACGGATAAATTTTATCCAACATCGATAAAACATATCGGATAAATGTCTAAAATTAACGGGCTAAAACTAAATTGATTGTCGGACGATATTTTTACTCGTTGATGACGCGACATTGGTCGTAAAATTTCGTTTTGGTATCGTATTTTCTTTTTCATTTATTTTGCTCGTTATTTTGTTTGTTTATCGAGAGAGAAAAAAAAATCGATCGTGCGTCGACGCGTTGAACGAGAATTGTGTTGGTCCCAAAAATTAATCATCGATAGATGAGGTGTAATAACGTCGCGATAATTGTGCAGCAATATGCGAACCTCTCGGCGAAACGTAATTGTGCAGGTGAGAAAAAAAAAGTTCATCAATTCTCGGTGAAATTATTTTTTTCCCAGAAGATTGGATCGATGTTTCACGTGACACAAGTTCGTGGACCATTTAACTGTACATCGTGAATATATCTACATGTATTGGCGTGATAACGAAGATTCCGAATAATAATAATAATAATAATAATAATAATAATAATAATAATAATAATAATAATAATAATAATAATAATAATAATAATAATAATAATAATGAAAACAACAACAATAATGAAATTAAAAGTAAGAAGTTAAGTAATACCCACGCTTCACGTGGGTATCTTCGTCGTCGCTCCGACATTGACTTCGGTGCCGTGACCGTCGAATTTCAATCCCGCAAGAATTTCTTCCCAACCGCTCATGCAATGCTGATAATGTTCAATCTGTCTGTCGGCCATGTTGACCAGCATTGCTTTAAGATCGCCCTGTTTCTCGATCGTCCAACGATCCAAATCGCTGCGCAGACTCTCGTTCGCGCATTCCACGAGATCCTGAAGAACCTCGCTGCGTTTGGCCAAACGTGGAATCGTTTGTCCCAAACGTTCGAGCTTGTCGTCGCGGGTCTCGCCTTTCCACAGCGCACCGCTCCAACCTGTCTGTCCGCCACGGGTCGACGTGGAACCGTTTGTCGTTGACATTACCTGCATAATTATTTCGAATCGAATCAAGCTGGAATAGAGTCGAGTAAAGATCGAGCCACGTTGGAATTTAATCAAGTTGGATTGACGGTGAGTGAGAATTGAGTCAAGTTGGAATTGTGTAGAGTTGGATCTGAATCTAGCCGGAGTCGAGTCAAGTAGAAATCGAGCGAAGTTGTTTTGAGTCAACTTGAAATCGAATCAACTTGGAACCGAATCAAGTTGGAATTAAGTCAAGTTGTTATTGAGTCAAGTTCGGATCGATTTAACTTGGTACCGAATCAAGTTGGAATTGAGTCAAGTTCGGATGAAATCAACTTGGTACCGAATCAAGTTGGAATTGAGTCAAGTTGTTATTGGGTCAAGTTGGGATCGAATCAACTTGGTACCGAATGGAGTTGAAATTGAGTCAAGTTGGGATCGAATCAACTTGGTACTGAGTCAAGTTGGGATTGAATCAACTTGGTACTGAATCAAATTCGAATTGAGTCAAGTTGGAAATTAAGTTAGAATTGAGTCAAGTTGGAATCGAATGAACTTGGTACCGAATCAAGTTTGAATTGAGTTAAGTTGGAAATCAAGTTAGAATTAAGTCAAGTTGTTATTGAGTCAAGTCAGGATCGAATGAACTTGGTACCGAATCAAGTTCTAATTGAGTCAAGTTGGAAATCAAGTTGGAATTGAGTCAAGTTGTTAGTGAGTCGAGTTGGGATCGAATCAACTTGGTACCGAATCAAGTTGGAATTGAGTAAAGTTGTTATTGAGTCAAGTTGGAATCGAATCGACTTAGTACCGAATCAAGTTCGAATTTAGTCAAGTTGGGACCGAACCAAGTTAGAATCCCGTTAAGTTTGGGTTCTAGTGGATGTTTCAAGACTTTTTGAATCCATTTACGTCAAGATCCTGAGAAAAAAAATTCGAACCGTCGCGTAGCTTTCTTCACGAGGAAGCAAAACGAGCTGCAATGTTTAACTTGTATCTTGTTTCGAATAAAATAGGTGGGAAAAAAATGTATGAGCAATTTAACCTGATCTTTTTCCAATCGTCGTTTGGTGAGTTCCTCGACGGTAAGTTCGTACTCGATTTGCATGGTGTCACGACGTGTGAGAGCGTCTTTGACGGATTCTATGTAAGCGGTGTATTCGCGTTCTTCGTTTGGACAAACGTCCAAGAGTTTTTGATGGGCGACCGCGTTGGATTCGATGGCACGAGCTATGGCCATGAGTATGGTCTCGAGTTCGGGTTCCGTACCGGCCCATTGGGCGAATATGGGATGCATCTGACGTAGCTCCACCAAATAATCTGTGAGAACACATAATCACACGACAAATCAGTTTCGATATCCTGCAAAATTTTTCTGGCAAACATCTGCGCCACGTGATTAAAGAATAAAAATAATTTCACGAACCTTGTCGCTCTTTGTGTATACGACAATTTATCTTGTCGATTGTGCTGAGTTTCTCGCTCAGAGCCGTGCAATAATCGCGTACTTGTTCGAATTCCGGATTGCGTTGTTTCATCGTGTAAACGCTCGCCATGTTTTGCAACGAATCCGTCATTTTCACCAAAACGTTTCCACGATTTTTACGTACGATTGAAAATTCCTGGTGAAAATTAATTATCCGTCGAATATTTGTTAAACGAAAGACAATATTATTCGTTTCTGTTTAACAAATCGATAAATTGCAAAAGATGTTGTGAAAAGAAATTTTACTTTTGATTTTCAATCGATTATAAATTATATAGGATTAAATTGACATTGATCGACGAATTCAGATGGTCAACAACAACAACAAAAATACAAAATTGTGTTGATAACATTTATTAATTCATTTAGGAACGTTTGAAATGTGGAAAGTTATTATTCGATGGCTTGTTTGAGGGAGAGAGAAAAAAATAAAACGTACCGCTGGTTTCGAAGTGAGAAATAATCTCAGACTCTGATCGCAACTGAATATCGGATGATTGATAACGCGATTGAGAAATATGTGAAGCAGTTTCATCCGTGCGAGGATGAATTCTTTGGAGTAACGATCCAACTGGGCAAGAAGCGTGTGCTTGCCGGGCATTGGCTGGGGAAGCAAGAAAAAAATTAGTTTTTCTTATGGAGTGCACATTTTTTTTTTAAGATTATATTTCTTAAACTTATTTATTTATGTTTATTATTTTTGCTTCGATCGTTTATTATTATTCAAGCTATTATGTTTGTTGAGCTTTGTCTATGTAGGTATTCAATTATTTTTTTCTGCACTGCTTCATATTTTTTTTTTTTTATCTTGGTCCGAAGGAATTTCTACCTTACCGATGTTTTAGAGAATTGTTTTTATTAATTTTTGTTTGAACAATATGTTATTATAAAAAATTGTGGAATTAAAAAATATCGGTAAGTCAGGAATTATGTCACTGACAAAGAGAAAAAACAGTATATGGACGAAGCTCATTTTTTAATTATAGCTAATAAATAAATAAATAATATTTCGTTGAATATTGCTTTTCGGACTCACCGGTATTATGAGAGTTGGATACATCTCTACAAGCTTTTGATGCAACCATATGAAATCGTTGTAACGGCGACGGACAACATACTCGCTCTCCTCAAATTCTGGCATTGTGGTCTGCAAATTATTTAAATAATAATAATAATAATAATAATAATAATAATAATAATAATAATAATAATAATAATAATAATAATAATAATAATAATAATAATAATAATAATAATAATAATAATAATAATAATAATAATAATAATAATAATAATAATAATAAATTTCCATAAACCCTAAACTTGATGGTTGAAAATTTGTGAATCTCAAAAATTTGCGATCAGCAAATTAAAAATAACTTCAAGCTGTACGGAAGACACATAAACATTGGTTCTCGATAACCAAACAAGATTATCTGTCCAATGAAACAATAACGAAATGTTGTATTGTACCAACAATAGTTGGAAATTGATAAATTAAAAGCAAACAAAACAAAACAAAACAAAAAAGCAATCCAAAAATTCATAGAAGTAAAAAAACAAAAATAATGTAAAATACCCCACGGTTCTCACCCTGGTAGTGACTCTGAATGTGATATAAGTTTCCAAGGTTTCCAGATGCTTCTGCGGATTGTCGACCTTGACTTGCAAGTCGCGCGAATCCATTTGAAAGTCGGACGTGTCATTTTCGGGAAGAGTCGAGAAACTATCGATGGACGGCGATGCGACCTGCGACAAATGACAATAAAATATTATTGTAGAAATTGTTTATATATTTAAAAAAAAAAGTTTCTACGATTAACTTTGGGCTTCGAGGGACAGCGAGGACCTGTGCGACTGTTGTCGTCGGTGAGCAATCAAAATAATTGATGTCCCGGCTGTCTGGGGCAAGGAGAAGGGTAAAGGGAAGAGCATTGAGGTTATGTTCGGTTTGTGTACTCACGACGGAACCCTCGACGGACGTGCTGTAGTTTGATAGAAAGTCAGGATCCCGATGGACGATACCGCTTGTGGCCATGGAACTGACTTCCAGAACCGCCGTGTCTTCGACATTTTGTCGCTTCTCCAAATCCTCCGTCTCGGTCTCCGAAGCGGCGGTCATCATTTTTCAATTTTTTTATTTTTTCCACAAATTTTCGTTGTCGATGACGTTTGACCGACGGTGATGAGATATTGACAGTGACAGTGACAGCTCGGTGGTCGCGTCCGGCAAACGTCCGGCTACGAGCAAATTCTGTGTTTTGCGCGACGCAAGTTACACGCGCGTTTACGCATGCGCGATATGGAAGAACATTATTTTTATGAAAAATAATGTGCTACATGAATATTATGCCGTCTGTCTCTCTCTCGAGCTTCGCTACGGGTGTTAAAAACGTAGTTGTGTCTTTCTTGAGTGTTGTTGACAAGAACTGCGGAAAACACCAATTTCTGGATTACAGTTCGTGATATCGACTGAGCAAGACGAGACCGGCCGAGAGAGGGTTTATCTTATCGGCTTTCCAAAAGCAGGTACTGATGTGCACCTCTTTTCGAATTATATGTGTATTATCTACCGTCGGTAACTTATCGGCTCATAAAAAAATCACATCAACGAAAAGTGATGGCAAAAATTCGACACAATTGAAAAACTTAATCGTAACGATTTGAATGATCCAAAATTCCCGAATGATTGCCACTTGAATGATCCAAAATCCAAAGATTTCCACAGACTCCGACATTAAACGTCGATTCGATTGGCTCTTCTCTCACGTTGAAACAAAAGAAGAGCGTTTGAAGGAAAAAATGCATGCGACATAATTTCACGTTCATTTGTTTCGTTTTTATTTCGTCCGCATAGATACCGCGTTGTCTTTGGCTTCGACAGTTAACAATGAACCCGTTGGTTAAATTGAAAAACAAAGAAAAACCCGATCTACGAAGACTCATTGTTCTAATGTCGAGACGTCAGTTTACGGATTTTCCGGCTTGCAAACGTGAATACGATTACACGAGCAGCGATTTCGAGGAAATAATATTTTCGGACGATGGTAAGCTTGCGAATTTGTACGCGATTTTTTTCTTCTCTCTCTCTCTCAATTATAGATAATCGAACGGTTGGCCGTGAGCGCGAGAGAGACAACGCCACTGGCACTCGCTACGGTGCAACAGAGAACGTGCGAAACAATGCCGACATATTCTCTCATAACCTAAAAATGTCGGTTGACCAAGTCGTCAATCATCGTCGTTAGTTTTTACATGACAAAACCTGCAAATTAGAATGGAAAATATCGTCACGACATCCCACAAACTTATAATCAACAATTTTCCATCGATCGAAGAGCCTCAAAAAGATATGTTTTCGATAAACTTAATCCATAAAATTCGTATAACCCGCGCTTTTCAATCCCCACCGTACGCCATTGCCTTAATTGAGGATACTGCAAAAAAAGAATTTAAAACAGAATGAATGAAAAAAGGACCAATTTCGCTCCAAAAGACCACATGAAGAGTCAAAAAATCATGAAAATTTCAAAATGTTTCTAACCTCGACGAACAAGCGTCGTCGACAAATTCGTTCGCTATTGTGCAAGATAGAGTCTATCATTTCGTTTCACACGCTAATGCTAAGCGATTGCAAAAATTTTCCATAATGCGAAATTGCAAATGTCGTCTGCTCGCGGCCGGTGTGGGGTGCAGGGGCGGAGGGATCGTTTTTCGCGAGCCGCCATTGTTGTTTCGCGGCGCAGCGTTACACCCGTGAAAAAAGTAGTTCCCACCTGGTTATACATAATATTCCATCGTTCATTCACGACATTGTTTTTACGATTTTTCAATTCCTCATTGTCAGTTTTCACGAAATAACGTCGAAATTTCGTAATTCAATAACGCTAAAACATTGAGGTTATGATGGAGCGTCGAAGTTTGTTCGCGAATTTTTCGAGGTTACGTCGATCGTGACGGGTGTGTGCGGCGGGGGCGACGTCAACGGCGCAAGGGGGGGGGAGCGATTGGTACGTGGATTGGTGCAACGCGGTCGGTGATGCCGTAGCCAAGGAGACCGCAGAGACAGCAGCAGACAACTAACTGTGTGTGGTGACTGGCGACCGGCCGTCGTCAATCATAATACACGGCTGTCTCGGTTCGTGTTCCTTTTTATTATTGTTTTATTTGTTTTTGTTGTTTCGTGCGGATTAAATATTAATTCGATACGTTATTTCCAACGAACGTCACCAGAGTGTTCGTTCTGAAGTTTGTTTCCCCGAACGACGTCAGGGGCGTCATCGGGGTCGGAAAAATAACGGACCTGGGGAGGCCCAGGTCGCGACGACCGGGGATTCCCATTTGGGGGGGTCCCACGTTTTGTCATAACCAGTGACAATCGCCATACATGAAGACAGGTGAGGGGATTGATGTCTTTGTATCCTTGATAACCTTGAAGGTGACGATACGACGGTGGCAATGGATTTCTTGAGAGAATTCGCGGAGAGACCGGGATGAGACGCGAAGGTTTCGGGGAACGGATTGAGCTTAGGAAGCCTGGTGAACAACTGCGGAATGGCGAGACGATAACGGAGATGTTTTTTTGGTAATTTTTTTACCACAGGTTGCGTTTAGGGGTTTTGAGCGGAATCAGACGATGAACTCGATAAATGTTCTTTTCGTCTTTTAGATCTGAACGGTGGCAGAGATGTTTGTTTGGTATTTTTCTTAATGAATCGTGGTGCAGTGGTCTTAACTATGAGGCTCGACTGTTTGATGAGTCTTTTTTTTTGTTGTTGTTTCGATGGGTATAATGGCGTTAATCTTAGATCGTTATTGTTCTTAATGAATCTGGGGTCAGTTGACACGACTACGAGGCTCGATTACTAGACAAATCTTTTTTTTTTTCTTGTTCTTATAATCGGTACAATGGTGTAGATCTTTATTTGTTAGTTATTTTTTTTTAATGAAATGGCTCAGCCGCCTCAGCAAAGAGGTTTGACTGCTTGACGATCCTCTTTTGCGTCTTTGAGATCCGTGCAATGCTGGATATCTTTCTTCACTATTTTTTTTTTTATTAAACCTTCATTCCGTTGCCTAAGTCACGAGGCTCAACCAAACTCTTTCTGTCTTTTCCAATCTATGCAAAATCAGAGATCTTTGTTCAATAATCACCTTGCTGCTCGTGACTTGAGTTATATTTCGAAATGTTTTAAACACTTGCTGGCTGATAAATTATCAGTTTCTTTTTGTTGGTTTTTTTTTTTGTCGGAAACGCGGAAGCAAATGTATGGCTAACGATAAGATCAGTATGATTTTGTTGTTAGAGGCGAAAGAGTTGGTGAAAGATGGATCGCCACGGCGAGTCTTGCGACCTTCACAGATTTGGATAGTTTGCGAGGACACGCTTGTTCGGCATGATTTTTTTTATAGAACAATGCAGGCTGCTGGAGTTGACATTGACAATTTTCGGTAGCAAAGGCTGGAAGTTTTTTTCGAAATTAGAACATGATTATATAAAAGGCTTTTCGGCTATCGACCCAAGTGTTAAATTGGGGTGGAAGATACGTTAGGTCTTCAACCCGTCTGATCCAGATTTTCTTTGTTCGGTTGGCCACTGAATACTCACGCCTGCAAAATCTTCTAATTATTATTGTGATTATTATTATAATTAGTGATACCATTATTATCCCAGAGAGAAGTTTCAAAACAGTTTAAAAACATTCCGGAGCATTGATTTATAATTTTGTTACATCGATTCTGTCTGCTTCCTCACTCATCAGAAATATGTGTAGAAATATATGACACTCTTCCAGGATTAAAGAAAAAAAGTGCAATAATCTCTATCCACCGTGTAACAAAATTAAAATTGTCGAAAATATTATTGTCGAACAGTTTTCAATTGTTTACATTGAATTTTTCAATGCAATTACTTTTTTTTTTAAACTGCATTTTTTTTTCCTGCATCGGACATCACGTTGTTGGAAACCAAAATAGTGCAACAGGCTGTTTCCGAACCTGTTACAAGCTACAATGCGTACGTTATTGCCGGAGATGAACGTAATGATTGAGAATTTAATATGAGAAGCTCCCCCCTCCCCTCTCCCACTCACCCCTACTATCGTCCAATTCAATACAATATTGCGATCCGTCGAACCGTGTGCCTCGCAAAGCCCGATAAAATCCATTGTCCAAGACATTGGCAACGAGTTTCCGATACAAATTTTCATTCACATACTCATCGACGATGAAAATTTATTTGCCATCTTTGATGTCACTATTAATGATTTATTTTTTATTCTGCTTATTATTTTTTTTTTCCTAATTTGCTACAGATGACAAGTTACTTATTGCACAATCGATTCAACGTTACTAATTGCACAATCCCTTGCAAATTATACGTTTGCAAATAGTGGAAACAATGAAACGAAGACAAAGTAAAACACAAAAAACAAATCTTCTAATATATTTTTATATTAAACAAAAAAAAATGTGTATTACTATTTTTTTTGGGCAATACTTTGATATATTCATATATATAATACTTTGATATACCGTCCAGGCAGGTAATTATGGTACACGCTAGATTTTTATGGCTAGAATCGTAATAATTGAATGTTTTGACTATTTAATAATTGAATGTCTTTTATAGAAAATTTGATTCCCTGTAACATTATTCTCACGGTTTTTTCCCAAATCTGCGTATTTTATGAGATATTCAAAAAAAAAAAAACTGTAAAATTTCATTTTATTTCATTTTTTTTTCTCAATATCAACATTATTGAAAAAAAATAAAAATATGTCAAAGTTTTATGTTTCGAAATATGAAAATGTATCCGAGTATTATAGAAAAAAAAATATAATAACGTATTAAAGTACTATAGAAAAAAATGTTTCAATATATCAGAAAATTACACAAAAAAAATGATAATAATGTACAGTTTTTTTACAAACATTTAATTTTTAACGACCACCCCTAGCATATGAACTTATAAGTTATAAACTTTTTATTGCATCATCATTTGAATTTTCCAGTAAAATGAGATTAGCACACATTTTGGATAAGCTCGTGTCTCGACGAGGAAGCACCGGCGAATTGTATATTTTTTTTCTTTTTTTTTTTCGTTTCTTTCATTCCTGTTTTTTTTCTTTTAAACGTTGGACACGAACATAAGGCGAATAATAGGGGATGTCGAGGCAGTGCCACGCGACATGCTGCAGACTTATGGGGCGAAATGAAAAAAAAAATGATGGTTTGGGGGCGGGGGGACGAAGTAGTTGGTTGCAGCACCAGTGCCAGGCACCAGCCATGCATAACGCACAGGGGGCCAGGTGCACCGCACCTACGATATGCTCGTCGACTTTGCAGCTTTCCACACACACACACACACACACATATACATCACACACAAAAAGACACCTTGGTCAGTTTCTTTCTATCGTTTGTTGTGCCAAGAGTGTTCTCCTCACAAAAAAAAAAAAAACAAAAAAAAAAGAAAAAACATTAATTTCGTTAGTTCTTAAAAAAACTTTTTAATTTTCGTTTGAAATTTGTTTTGAAATTTGTTCTGCCCTTGATTGGGAGGGTAAGAATTACGATGAATAATAACGTCGTGGTGCTTGGTACGAATTTTTTTAACGTTTGCCAGAACGAAAGAAACAAGTTGCAAGTTGAAACTTGCAATTTGCTTTTGGTCAATCGTAAATAGTGAACGAATATTCATCTATGAGGAATTTTTCTTCATTTTTTATTACTTGGATTTTTGATAGAGGAATCTTCGTTCATTACCTACGATTCGCAGGAAGCAAATTGCAAGTTTCAACTTGCAGCTTGTTCTTGTATATTTAAATATTCATAAGTAGGTACATGAAATTTTTTAATTTCTCCTCAAATTTAAACGTGCAAGTGGATTTCCACTTAATTCAATAGTAAACAACTCTGATCGTTGATTTGTGTGAATCCATGAGATTGAGCATGGCAAGTGAAATATTTTTGAATCGGCAGAGGTTCAAAATTGAAATACTTGAATTTCTGTCAAATCCGATCCATTCAGCCGATCCTCGCCAAACTTGACTCATATCACGACTTGAACGATGTTCCATACTTTTGAAAAGTTGAAGCTCAATCGTTCAAAGTTGACGAGAATTATATTGATCAATTTGATTTTTCGAAAAATTCGAAAATATTATAAAATCAAAACTTCTCGATAGATTTGGCCCAAATGCAATACCAACGAACCTCGGGTGCCCAAATATTCGTGAAGAACTGTTCAGACGGATATCTCTAAATTTGCGATCGCTATAGTGTAAACGTTATATTTTTTTTAGGTAATTCTACAACGAAATAAAATCCGAGCCGCATCTTGAATCATGACAAAAAATTATAGTCAATGAAGGGATTATAGAGCTGCACATGGCTGCAAGATTTAAGAGCTGTAGCTAAAACCATTTTCGAGTTATACACGTTTGAATTTTGCGCGGTCATTACACACATAGACACACATACGTCCGAACATTTTATCCAAACATGTGTTTCTCGACGTTTTGGTCCATTCTGAACATGGTGACATGAAGATGTCGGAAAAAAAAATTTCCACAATAACATAGCTTCCTCTACGAAGAAGTAAAATATTTTGGCTGAGTCGTTGAGAACATACCTTTGTACATATGTGGCCACGACAATATTATTGTAACACGAGTATCACTCGATAGCCCAACAAAGGGGGGCGAGTGAGTGGTTGGGGGGAAGGGGGGGGGGGGTTGATAGTCTTGTAACACATACTCGGTTCTGATATCAGAATTTCACTCGAATATCCGATTACACAATTATCTTGTTACAAATTTTTACATCTTTTCCTCGTCTCGCCAAATGCTTTGCGTCCCTTTTATCCAATTTTTTTTTCGTCAAACGTTGTTCGTTATTCGTTGCAGCATGCAGATTTTTTTGTTCTTTTTTTATTCAATTTTTTTCGTTTTTATCGAATTTTTTTTTGTTGCAATTTTGAACAAGAAATGTTATGGCACTTGGCAAAGTGACGAGAAACGAGGACCTTCGACAAATAACGTTGTACCACGATACAAGTGCGTTGGTAGTGTTACCTGGGCAACACCCTCAAAGATTTTCGAAAGGCTTTCTTCCGATCTGCATTGTGAATTCGATTATCGTGGAAAAGTTTCATACGCGAAGAGATTGAATTTACGAGAGGGCAAAGAACATGTTACATTCTTTTTCGTATTCTCTGTTTCTCTTTCTTTTCATTTGATAATGATGATAATGATAATAACAATAATAATAATAATAACAATAATAATAATAATAATAATAAAATCGAACTGCATTAAAATTAAATCGAAAAAAAAATCAATGAATGAACGGTTCTTTTTTTACATTCTCAATTTACTAATTCGACTTAAAGGAATTTTAAATTTGAATATTTACTGGAATATTTTTCATTCATTATTCGTATCTTTGTTATAATTGGAGAATAATAATAACAATAAAATCGAATTGCATCAAATTGAAATCGGGAACAATTTTTTTTCGGGCAATGAGTTAAACCTTTTTTTTCTTTCATTTCGCATTCAATTCGCCGTTTACGATTTTTAGATCTAATATTCACTCGAATATTTTGCAGATGTTATTCATTCGTATCTTTGTGAGAATTTGAATACAAATATTAACAATTAATAATCATAATCTGATTGTGCTCGAATTGAATCAAAAATAAAACGAAGGCAAAAAAGAAACATTTGCAAACTAAAAAAAAAATAAAAATCTTGCTTCGTCCAGTTCGTAGATGAATCAATCGCGATTTCTTTGGCAGAAAAAAAAATTTGAATAAAAAAACACAAACAACAAATAAAAACCGTAGTAAAAGGAAAAGTTTGAAAAACGATACAACAGAATTCTACCCCCTCGATGTCATCCCTTCGAGTGCACCCTTTGTATCGAACGTACGCAACACCGGGATTCCATCCGCTAATTCCATCTAATTGCTACGGCGATCATGATCCCACCGGGTACCCCCCCTGCACGCATCGTCTTCGAGTTTGGGGTTTTTGCCCCTGCCTCCCTCCCTTCGTTCTCCCCGCTCGCTCCCTCCCCTCCACCCGTTCCCGTTCACCTACCGCGTTAGCCATTCACTCACGCGTGTGTTTCATTTTATCGTTATCCCTCATTCCCTTCGTCATATTCATTTTATCTTTATCCCCCTCCCCCCCGCCACTCATGTCTCCCCTCCGCGTCACCCCTCCCACGTGACGCTTTTTCGTTACTTTGTTTGGTACCTGCCCTCAAAGCCCCCTCTAAGGTACAACGCCTCCCACCCCTTTCCCATCGTTTTCTCTCGATACCCGACTAAGGGATGATAAAAACATCCCTCCCTCACTCATTCGTCCGCCCTAACCTCACTACGGATTATAATGAAGAGAAGGGACTCGCGAAATGCCGAAATTCGTCACGAGGCTTCTCTTTGATCTCCAATCGGGGATTATTAAATGCACCGCCACGCGCACCTGCGACGTGAGGTGTGTTTTATTTCCATCCCCCTCGTTCTCACCCCTCGAGGGACTCACGAAGGCGGGGGGGGGGGGGGATTTCATTCTCTTTTTGTAGGTTAGGTAGCTTAGCTGTTGGAAACGTAATATTTCTTTTTAGGGATTTGTCGGGGTTTGTGATTCGTAATAATCCGTGTATTCGTTTTTCTTTTTGTCTTTGTTTTTGTCGTTTTAATTTTTTTCTCAATAATACGATGTCGATGGTGAAAATGGAGAATAAGGTTAGGAAAATGTTTCTATTGGTTTTTCATGTATTTGGGGATTATGATGTGACGTATTATGGTGGTACGTCGATTATGGGGTGTTGATTAATGGTTTTGAGATTTGAGGTGAGTTTTTGTTGTCGTTGTATCTAGCATTTTTTTATTATGTGATACAGGTTAGGACGATGAATTTTTTTGTCATTCGTCAAACTGGATGTCTTGTATTGTGAATTTCTTTTTTTCAAAATGAAGAACACGTTTTATTTTCATCAGTGATGGGAGTTTTGATTTGATTGTTCGGTTGTCTTTGGTCTATGAAGACCAGACGACTGTTCGTGGGGGTGCGTATGTTTGCTGCGATATCGCTCGCCCGTTTGGGGTATTCGACGAGAGGAGGCAGGGGAGAGATGAATTTCTTCGTTGGGGGAGTAGAGCCGCTCGACTTGCGACAAGGCGGTATTGATATTCGGTAGAAGCGCGAAGGGTGGGAGGGGATTGGCCAGATTCCTTCGTTCCACTACAACTCTGCGCGTCCGTGTACCTGCGTTACAGAGCCGTCCATCCGTGAACAGGGAGGCGACGAAGATACGGACTTCACAGACAGCGGCGAGGGAGCTATTGCCATGACTACGACCGGAGCCCAGTATGCCCTTGCGGCATCCGGCGGGGCTGGCAATGGCGGGGGTAGCTCCGTCCAAGTGGGGGTCGACTCCAAACCCAGCATAGTTGTTGTGACCACGACGAGCAACAGTAACGGCGGCACAGCGCCGCAGAGTCTGTCGACCAGAGGTCAACAATTGATTACAGTGGTCGCCGGACCCGATCCTTCTAGTCCAAATAATCTTCAACCCATTCAGGTTCGTTACTTGACCCATTTAATTATCTATCAATGGCTTCATTTTGCTTTTCTTTCATAAATTTTTTTTTTGGTGATCGTCAATGGATATCGCCTGTGCTAAAATTTTTGTTGGTTCCTGCTTATGCACGCAACATTCACCTTGCGGGAATAATAAATTAGTTTTTTCTCATTTTGCTTTGAAAGTTTAATAAATTTGTCTGACCACGAACATTTGAGTTATTTTTTCTTTTGTTTGACGTTCGAGTTGAAAGAATCTTCGAGCATAATTTCGATAATTAGATTTCTGCTGCGGATCGCGCCTCAGTTGCGATAGTGAGAAATAAAATTGAATAAAAATTATTGTATCCTCGGTGTAAAATCAATAATCGCTATCTGGTGTACGGAGAGTTACGCGAGTCCCCTGTACAAACATAACTGATAACGCTGTGAACCATCTGCTTCGACTGCTTTGATAGCTACAACTTATTCAAATATTCCAACGAAAAAGTTGTAAATGGAAAGGAGAAAAAAAAAACCTGAAAGATTTTAACTTTTCGACAAATTCAATAAAGTGAAATTTTGAAGATGTTTATAATTTCGTGAATTTTTTATAGTAATGATAATTAATTCGATGGTGATTAATGTTTGTTGTGAATGTGAATTTTAGTTGCTGGTCCAAGATCCGTTGGAAACAGCTGCGGATTCGTCAAACGGTTCGTCCGGTACGCCTCAACACGTAACTGCCCAGGTCGTCGTTAACACGACGCATCCTTCGGGGCAGCACACACTAGTCGATTCGGACGCTGCCTCAACGTCGGCCGGTACAATCGTCACCGGATCCCCACATTATATCACAGTTACAGGTAAATTTTGGCAATTGTTTAGAAAATGATACAAATTTTAAAAACTAAGAAAAATTGAAAGTAAATATTTTCTAATTTTTTTTTTCTTTAATTAAAGAAAAACAAAAATTATTTAATCATTCGTTGAGTCGCGATTCATACTCAAAGTTAAATATCAACGACGAGTCAATCAATTTTGGCAAAAACAGTGCAATATTGTTCGGGAGTAAACATTTGGACCTTTAAATGCTGCTGACATGGTGTCCAGTTGTCCTTGAAGTTCTTGAAGTACTGGAACTGACCTAGAATTTTGCTTGTCCTTGAAAAAGTCCTGGAGTGTCCTCGAATTCCACTCAATGTCCTTGAATTTTTTATTTCCCCTCAATTTGAGTTTCTTTGAAAACCTGTATTATTGGAAATAATCCTAGGGAAATGTTCATCTGTTTTGAAAATTTTTTAAACACGAATCAAATATTAGAATTGAAAAAACAAAAAAACAAACAAACAAGCAAAAAAACAAAAAAAAAAACCAAGCGTGTAACCCACGTGTTTCATTCTGGTTCACTGAATCGTTTTGACATCCAGGCACCGACGATTCACCGTCCTACACGTCTCTAACAACGGCCGTAGGTGAGGGAACAAAAAAACAAAAACCAAAAAAAAAAAAAGACAAAAAAACCAAAAATTGTCACACGAGCCGGGCATGCAATCGGTGGAAATTTTTCATTGCTTCATCATTGTTATTACGTGTTTGTTTATTTATTAAACTTCGTTCACGTGAAATAACGCTGCCCGTTGCATCGTTGAAAATATAATTTAATTTTCACAAATTAAATTTTTCAATTATTAATTATTATTATTATTTTTTTGTTGTTTTTCATTTCGACGACAATTTCGTTTTCGTGACCGACGTTGTTGTGATGTGAATGTTGTCGGCTTTGTATGTCGACGTTGCATTATCGAAATTAAGAATCGCAACGTGAGTGAGGAGATCGCGATGGGATTATTTAGAAAAAAAAAAAAAAAAGAAAAAAAATGTTTTCAGTGTCCGGTGACGGCGAGGCAGTGGGTTCCGAGTCGGTTTCCCATTCCACCTATGTCCAGTATGTCGAGGGGGACGGATCAACGTACAATCTTACAAATGGACAGATGTAAGCCACCAGATCATTGCATTTTGTTTTCTTCTTTTAAACAATTTTATCGCATCTACGCTTTATTTATTTTTTCATCTATTAATTCATGTTTTTTATTTTGTTTTCGAATGAAAATGATAAATTGGATTATCACATTTACGTTTAATTCTAATTTTTGTTTAATTTCGATTTTATAAAAAATAATTTCGTTAATGAAAATGAATAATTGAATTTGGATTCTTATTTTTTTTTCCTGTTTCAAGGACATATCCGGTATACGCGGTTGCTGGGGAGGCGGGAGCTATGTACACTCCCGCCTCCAGTCAGTATTACACACCAGCATCGACACCGGTCACTTACGCACAGGTAAACATTATTTTACAAATTATTTTGTTGTTCGCCGCGGATTCGCTCGCGCGGATTCGAGATTCGGTAGACTATTTTTTTTTTTGTTTTGCGAATGATACAAAAATATTAGTTGATAAGTTCGATATCCAAACTCTAGGCGATAGACTACATCTTGATATAATTTATTATAATTTATTTTACGAACTACGCCTTGATATAATTTAAATGCTGATGTGAATTAAAATTAAATTAAATAAAATTAAAATAAACCCCACTCAACTTGATTTTCGGGAAATTATGAAACACGTGTTCCATCATTTTTCGAAGTAGAATCTAATCACCAAGTTTCACGTCTATATCATGTCTGGTTTTTGAGATATGGGTGTCCCCATCAAAAAATTCATACACCTTTTTCCAACCCCGTCAACTGGATTTTCGGAATATGGTAAACATGTATTCCATCATTTTCAAAGGTTCAATCTAAGTACCAAGTTTCACGTCTGTAACGTATCGTGTTCGTAAGATATCGGTACCCTCCTAGAAAAATGAATACCCTTTTTTCCACCCCACTCAACTTGATTTTCGGGAAATTATGAAACACGGGTTCCATCATTTTTCGAAGTAGAATCTAATCACCAAGTTGCACGGCTATATCATGTCTGGTTATAGAGATATCGGTATCGTCATAAAAAAAAAACCATTCTATCGATATCGATATTTCTCATATGCTTAACCATTTTTCAAAAAAGTATATTTTACAGTCGATTGAAATATTCGCAACAAATAAGTAAAAAAAAAAAAAAAAAAAAACGTATATGTATTATATTTCAGGTTTCCGGTCAGGGTTCGAACACGACGACGGGTCAGTTGCTTTCCCAGGGTAACGGCACTTATCTCATACAGCAGAGCGTCGTCGAGAGCGATCCGACGACTCACGCTCTCATATCTGCCGCCGCTGCGCGCGCAAGTCCACAAACCGAAAGCGCCGTAAGTGCATCTACATTTTCCCATCCCCCTCCCCGTCCTCTCAATCCGTATTAAAATATTGCTCGGTGCTTAATCCATCGTAATTTTTCCATTCATAACAATTACAAATCGATCCCAACTTAATGAAGAATGAAAAAAAAAAGTTTTCCTTTTTTTTTTTTTTTGAAAAATTAATTTTTCATCGGTCCGCTAATGCTTAACCAAAATAATCCTTTTGTGAAATCTTTTTTGGGCTGTGTATTAACTAAAACGAAAATGCGCTGCCACGGGTTGTTTGATAGGAGGCTGTGGTTAGCGGGGGTGGAGGGGCGTACTTGATCAGCGGTAATGCGGGAGGCGCTTCTATCAGCGTGGAGGAAGCTGCATCGGCGGCGAACATGACGCATGCGACTAGGGTCTCCCAGGCCACCGTAAGCCATGTCGACTCCCCATTTGTTAGCTACTTTTTCACATACTAATTAATTGTTTTGTTTGGTTTTTGTTTTTTTGTTTTTTTTTTTTAATTGGCGAAATTCCGTGATTTACGAAAATCAATTTTGTAAGTCGAATTTGAATTCGTTTGTCGAACGAAATTCTTTGACGTTTGCAGAAAGAATTTTTATCAGCGATTTTTTTTTTTTTTTCGTGAAACTATTTTTTGTTCTTTTTTGTTTTTTCATTTTTTACTTTTTTTAAGAATGTTTTTTATCGCGATTTTTCTTTGCAAAATTATTTTTTAAATAATTTTTCCGTGTAAAACGATTTTTATTCGAATTTTTCATTGTGAAACGATCTTTACCGCAATTCTTCATTGTAAAATGGTTTCTACTGAAATTTTGCATTGTAAAACGTTTTTTCATTGCGATTATTCATATAAAGAAAATTTCTATTTAGATTTTTTTTTTTGCAAAATAATTTGTATTGCGATGTTTTTTTTAATCATAAAACGATTTTTCTTTTGTTTTTCACATCTCTTTGCAAATTAATTATTGAATGATCGTCCCTGTCGGATGGCATTTTTTAAAATTTTGTCACAAATACAGAAATAGACGTACTTCGGCAATTTTACGAAGCCCAACCGTGAAATATCATGACGATCATTCATCATTATTATTATTCATAATAGTCATTGATTAACGTAATTTTTTTCTTCGTCGTACAAAAGACCATCGGAAAAAAATGGAATTTCGCCAATTGCCAATGATAATAATACGAACGTCTGCATGTTACTTTCTTTTTTACCGTTTTTTTGTCTCGTTATTGTTTATCGTTTGTTCGTTAAATCGTATGAATAATGCACGAGTTTAATTGCTTTTTCGTGTCCCGATACTGCTTGTAACGTGTCTTGTTTCTCCATTCCAGTTTGGATATTGGCAATGTGCCCTTGATATTAATTTTCATTTACATCGTTGTCTTTATAACACTCGACCGAGTCAGATTATTATTATGATAAAATATTTAAATTTTTTCCATACGCACAGTGCACTTTATCAAATTATCGTTATTATTTTTTTTTCGATGATTGTTTATTTTTAAAGAAAAAGAAAAATGATAAAGAAATAGAAAAATATGTGCCAAATGGCAACACACATTTGTGTCAGCACTGTTTATGTTTTTTTTCTTTTCGTTGTTGTTGTATCGGTTGCAGAGACAGTGTTGATAATTGTTTCTTTTTTTTTTTTGCTGTTTTTTTCTCGTGGACGATTTGTCAGGTCCAATGGCTGTTGGAAAATTATGAGACTGCCGATGGCGTATCGTTACCTCGATCTACCCTCTACAATCATTACTTGCGACACTGTTCGGACAACAAATTGGATCCCGTAAACGCAGCGAGTTTTGGCAAGCTCATACGTTCGGTTTTTCTCGGTTTGCGAACCCGAAGATTGGGCACAAGGTGAGTTTTCGATTTAGAGATGGAGATTATTGTTTCCATATGTCACAACCCTCCCCATTCCCTCAATAATTTACTTGTCGTGATGAAATTTGGTACACGGACGTAGATCGATGACCCAAATACAGAAATGATAGTTTTTAAATAAAAAACATAATTATAAAAATGATGAGATTTAAAAAAAAATATAATTTTTACATAAATAATGAGATTTTTGAAAAAATATAATTGTTTTCGTGAAAACGTGATCTATGAAACGTTTGATCAATATTTTTTTTTCACTATTGAGTGGGGTGTCTTTCAATAGGTCTCCTAAAATACAACGAATAATGTTTCAAGGACCTTTTGATTTTAACCCTTCAGTCGCGACATATTCGCTTTCAAAGTCGTTATCGCAGCGTCCTCCCCACTCGCCCTCTAATTTCTAAAGTATCGATGGGAAAAATCGGAAAAAAATCCAGAGTGTAGCTTTCAATTGACACTATCAATGAAAATCATAACGAACACTGTAGCAAAAATAGTTTATGAAAAAATTTGAACTAACTGCACTCAACAAAAAAATTGAAGAATAATTTTTTTTTAAATGTCAAAAAAATTGTCGACAGTTTAGACAGTTATATCTTCGCGGAAAAAGGGTTGGATTTAGATTATCCACCTCTCTTGACCAATTAAAAAAAAAAAATTTGTTTTATTATTATTATTATTATTATTATTATTATTATTATTATTATTATTATTATTATTATTATTATTATTATTATTTTCAGAGGAAACTCCAAGTATCACTATTACGGTATTCGCGTAAAACCAAGCTCACCCCTGATAATGTTAAACGAGGATGGCACATCGAGACAACAACAAACAACGAATTCACAAACAAAACGTTTCAAATTTGTCAATCAAAAACAAGAATCGACGTACGATAATAACGCACAAACCACGACAAACGTAACGTCGAACACAACGTCGCCGCAGTATCATCAGTATTTGGGTGAGGCGAGTGGTGCAATACCGGAATTTCCGGAAATCGTCGTGGGTCACGGTTCGTCGTTGCCCGATGATTGCACCCTCGAGGACATTGACACGTTTCGCAGTATTTATCGCGAACATTGCGAGGCGTTTTTGGACGCTGTCCTGAATTTCGAATTTGGCACTGTCGAGAGTCTGTGGCGTGAATTTTGGCGCAGTCAGGATAACAACAACGGTGACGAGTGCGAGGAAGAGAAATATCTTTCCAAGTAAGAATTTTATGGATTTTTATTTTATTTATTCAAAATTCGATTCACTTTCGATCGGTTAATTTTGATATCCTTTCTCAATGACTATTTCCATTGACGCACTGCGTGAAATACTAGTTTTTTTTTTTATTTTTGCGCCATGGTAGTGAAGTTGAAACTGTTTAAACTTTATTTTGACGCAAAATTTTGATAACCGGATGGAAGCAAAATCAAAAAAGTTTTTTTTTCTCGAAAACGGCTCGACCGATTTTGATGAAAAAAATATATGTTGTGTATGTCAATAGACGCATTCTATAAAAAATTGGAAAAAAAATTGGGCCGAAAAAACGGGCCTTAATTTTGTTATGTTCAGTGGTTTGGGACCCATTTTTTTGTGTTGGTTTAGGCTGTGCGTTGTCTGTTAGTCAGTCAGTCGGTCAGTCACTGCTCTTTTTCTTTGGCCAATTATTCAAGTTATCCATGTACTCACACAGTTTTCTCAACGGTCTTCCCAATGAACACCTGTTCTTACTCTCGCCTTCTTTTTTCCAATATCTCACGAACCCTACGAGCTCTTTCTCTATTCAGTTCTTTATCTTGCTTTCTCACACTTTGTTTTTTTATCAATTTTCGCAGGACAAAACTGTATCAAATGTGCAAATGCGGTGAGGTGCAAGATTTCATAAGGACGGTTGATTATACATTTTATCAGAATCTCGTCGAAGTTTTGATGCCTGATGTGCTACGACCTATACCGAGTAAGAATTTTTCACACTTTGGAAGTTTCATTTTTTTGAAATATATTTTTAAATGAATTTCGTGATGATTGAGAATTATTCATTGAATTTTTGCAGGTTCGTTGACACAATCGATAAGAAATTTCGCGAAAGGTCTCGAATCGTGGTTGTCCGCAGCCATGAACGACTGTCCCGAGGAAATGATGCAAATTAAGGTATTTAAGACTATACCGACCATATTTTTTGAATCATAATTTATCATTTCTGTTGAAAGAATTTTTCTTGTTGACTCTAAAATGAACATTATATCGTAAGGTTACTTTCATTTATTCGAAATTATCGAGTTATTGGAAGATTGTTATTATCTATTCAAAGATTTTATTGATCATTGCAGAAAAAATTAAAACTGAAAAAAAAATTGGTGGTGTAATGAATGGAGTTGTGATTTGACAATGATTATGTTTTTTTTTTCTTAAAATGTTGTTGGTTGATTTATTTATTTTACTAAATTATGAATTTTTATTTTTTTTTAATTTCAGTTAACCGCTGTGTCGGCGTTCGCTCAAACATTGCGACGTTACACGTCGCTCAATCATCTGGCTCAGGCTGCCCGAGCTGTTCTACAAAATTCTAGTCAAATTAATCAAATGCTCGCGGATCTTAATCGCGTAGATTTTCACAACGTTCAAGAACAGGTAATTCATCAATTTCCCATCGAGGAAATTGCTTCATAACATAACAAATTAATGTTTTTTTTTTTTAACATTGAAATCGATTGAATTTCCGTAATTTGATGATTTTATTTTGTTCCCATCGATTTATCGAAGGCTTCTTGGGTGTGTCAATGCGATTATGCGATGGTACAACGTCTTGAGGCCGATTTCAAATTGACACTGCAGCAACAAAATTCGTTGGAACAATGGGCTGTGTGGTTAAAGGGTGTCGTCACACAAGTACTGAAGCCTTACGAAGGCAAACCGACTTTCGTGAAAGCCGCTCGACAATTTTTGCTTAAGTGGTCGTTCTACAGGTACGTTCGTGTCAATTTTAATCGTTCATCGACAAAATTATCACAAAATACATTCTAACGACTTGACTCGTCTACAAAAAGCATTTAAATTACGAGATTTGGCAGCGTTCTTATAAAAATATCAAATTCATAGAAAAAAATAAGAAAAAATATTTTTATTGTAAAATAAAATTTTTATAAAAAAACTTTTAAATCGTGAATTTTTTAAAAGGTTTTTATTTTTAAATATTTTGATTTTAGAAAATGTAAAATATTTTTATCGAAAAATGTTTTTATTGTCAAATGTTTTAATTGTAAATAATTTGTATTGAAACATGTTTTTCGCTCGATTGGAATATTGATATTTATTGAGACGACTTGTTGACCACTCAATTATCAGCTTTTTGACACCTTTCATTAATTTATCGATTAATTTATCTGTTATTACAGTTCGATGGTGATTCGTGATCTGACACTTCGAAGTGCCGCCAGTTTCGGTTCTTTTCACTTGATTCGATTGCTCTACGACGAGTACATGTTTTACTTGATCGAGCATCAAGTGGCGATAGCAACTGGCACGACGCCGATCGCTGTTATGGGTGATGTAAGAATCGTTGTACCATAATTAATTGTTTTTTTTCCTCTGTATCTTTTTTAAAAAAATTTCCTCTCTTTAAGCGACGTGCGACTAATCAGCCTTTGTTTCAGAAGAATCAGACTTGTCCGATGATGAATGCCTACGGTGTAACGTCGAACGGAGGTAATTATCAAACGTTTTTGAGGTAAAGTGGAATTTCGAGGTTGATAAAAATTTGTTTCGAAAAAAATCCCAGGAATCTCAAATTGAAAAAAAAAACAGTTTTTGTACGACAGATTAGTGTGGTACATGTGCGCCTCGAGTGCACGCGTTAGTTATTTCTTGATGACATATTTGCAAAGTTTGCCATTCAGTTGTCTTTTTTTTTTTCAAATATTGCTGCAAATTAATTTTCCCAAACCGTTGTTCTCGGCTGTAACAGATTGTTTCGATGAAAAACGTGAACGATTGACTGCACAAATGTGATATGCAGTTAACCGTTCTCTCATTTATTCCGAGTCATCGATCTTGATAGGAAACAATGGTTTACAGGTTTTTTTCATTATACAGCACATCATAAAAATGGAGAAAAAAAGTGTTACAAAGTGTTTATTGTTTCTACAATTTATCGTCTCTACCAAGCCCTTTGATGCCTACAATAAAATTCTAAAATTTGTTTGAACAAATTTATTTTCATATTAAATGACGAAGAAAAAAATGTCAACAATTTTCTGTTTTTTTTTCCAGACTCAGCGAACCCTAATCAATCGAAACGCATGAAGCTGAGCTAACTGGGTGCCAGGCTTCCGTAGACCAAGACAATGAACATCCTAACGACGAAATAAAAAAGACAAAAAAAAAAAAAACTAGTACACAAGTAAAATTGATTGAACGAGAATTGACGACGAGTGGAGGGAGGCACACACAGGTCTAACGCCGATTCGAACGAGTTCCGTGAAATTATTATTTTATATAACGAAGGACGGTCGACGGCAAAAAAAAAATAATCATAAAAAAAATAATAATTGAATAGATTAATTAATTCAGATACAGATTTTCTACACGACAATTGGGTCGCGAATTAAACTGAGGATTTAAGTCTGTGTGATATGAAGTATCCTAGAATCGTTCGTGTATGTATACATAAACATATTTATATACATATATGTATGTATGTATGATTTGTATTTATATTACACATATATATATATATATATACACTGGGGTGTGTTGAAAACGAGGCAAAGTTTTTCGATTGTCATGGCGGCTACTACGTTCGAAGTAGATACTATCGGGAGAAATTTGTCAAAATTTAAGCCCAATCGGACTGTTTCGAAAGGTTCCGCTTTTACGAATTCCATTTTGCATTTGATTGACACGTGAAACATTTTTTTTTTTTCAGTTGCAATTTATTTTTCCCGGTTGATGAAAAATTCCGAGGATGAAAGGTAAGAGCAGTACATAGTATCAAGGTCACTCGAAATGGGAATATTTTTTGTTCAACAATTTGAAAAAAAAAAAATGGTTAACAACTTTCTTCTAAAACGAAAATTATATTGAAAACTGACGAGAAAAAATTGTTAACTTTTGAAAAAATTGTAAAACAAATAATATTCCCTCTTCAAGTGTCCTCAATACTATGTTTTGGAGTTACTTTCCATTCCCGAAATTTCTTCATTTATCCTTAAAATAAATTGCAACTGTGAGAAGGAAAAAAGAAAAAAAAAATTGTTTTACGTGTTAATGAACGACAAAATCGAATTAGTGGAATCGAAACCGATAAATATAGTCCGATTGGGCTGAAATTTTCACAGACGTCTCCGGATAGTATCTACGTCAAATATGGGAGTCGCCATAAGAATCGAGGAACTTTGTCTTTTTTAAATACATTATAATTATACACACACGAAAATTATTGCCGGAGCCTTGTCGTAAAACGACGACGTGATTTTTTTGGGTGGCGAGGAGGGGGGGGGGCGAATGGGAAACCGAGGGTTATCGCTGGCACGATGTCGAACTTGTGGGACAGGTCCAGTCTAGTCGAAGAATCCACCTTTTGAAATTTCCATCTTCGGGACCATGAACGAAAAGAAAGAAAAAAAACGTCATGCCCAATCCCATAATTATAATGATAAGAATGACGAGATGCTGGAAAGTCGCAACTATGATAAACTGTTCTTTGTTGTATTATGAAACCTAAATCCGCCCGATTTATTGTCAAAAGTAACAACAAAAAAAAAAAACGAAAAAAAAACAAAACTTGTGAAACGAATGAAAAAGATAAATTAAGATGAGAAAAAAAGAAAATAATTATCGTAATTCTATGGAGAAAGATGAAACGCCGAAGCAGTTTGAAACATTTCAAATCTATGGGACATTCGTTCGACGATGATGCATTTGAAAGATATTTTGACGAAACGACGAACGATGATTGATTATCAAGCAACGAAATTAATATTAATGACAGTTTTGAAATAATCGAAAATAATTTTGATTATTGTTGTTCGATATTATGAACTATGATCGTTTAACATTATTTCACAATGAATTCTATTGTTTGACGATAATTTGGTCGAAGAATAATTTCGAATACATTTTTGTGGAACGAATGTCTTGGTCCACAATAGTTTGTAATATCGACGTAGTCGTAGTCTTGTTTTTTTTTTTTTACTTTTTTTTTTATTCTCTCTAGGAACAATTAAATCTATTTTTCCAATCAGCATTGTTCAATTGGTAAACAATGGAACGTTATAACGATGAGCAACGAGACAGATGCAGATTTCAATTGTTTTTTAGATTTAAAAACGAAAAGAAAAATAACAACAATGTTTTTTTTTTTTTTTTCGATCGCCATCGAATTGTAAAGCCAATTGATCGTTCAACGAATACAGATGATTCAGATGTCACGATCGTTGTTGGTTCAAGACGACGCGATTTTCTCTGCGAGAAATCTTTTTTTTTTTTAACTTTACATTTTTTTTCACGTCGCGTTCGCGTTCTCATTGTCGTAAAAATGCGAATAATCGATGTTGTAGGTTTTGTTCGTTATTTATGTGAATTGAGACTGGACGAGGGTGAGAGAAATTGTCGGCAGGGGGCAGAAGGGGTTTAGTAGGGGGCTCTATGGAAACCCCAAGGCTACACGTACTTTTCGTTTATTGTATTCGGGACAATATAACAATTTGACACGCGTGTGTGCGTGTGTGTGTGTGTGAGCGTGTATGTGTGCGTGGGTGTGTATGTGTGCAGGGGAAAATAATCGTCAGATTCGTGTAACGAAAAAAAAAAAAAAAATTACCAACAGGGTTTTTTCAATTGTAGGTTTTTTTTTTTTTTTTTTTTTTTCATTATATTGCTTGACGAGAGTGCATAGTGATGGGTAACGCGTTGGTGATTAGATCTGTACTCGCGTTTTTCAAAATTGTTTCGCGAACATCGAAGAAATTCATTTGGAAAAAACGAGATAGTTATAGAAAAGAAGAAAAGAAAGAAGCAAATAAAAAATGACGAAAGAATTATAAATTTAATGCGACAGCGAATATCGAGGAAAGGAAACTTTGGAGTATTCTTTTTTTTTTCTTTGTTTCAATAACGATGATTGTAAAATATTTTGGGAAACGGGAAACGGAACGAAAAAATAATAATGAAGAGGAAATTGAAGACGTGAGAATGAGAAATTAAATGTGACTGCGAGTATTGAGAAAATATGACTTTGGATATACACTACCGTCGGATATTATCAGGACACTAGCGAGGGGTGCTCGCAGAAATAACTTTTGTCTTTGAACGTCGCTAACTTCGCGACAAATAAAGATAGAAACTTTTTTGAAGCACCGTTAGAAAGGTCATGAATATTTGAATCCATTGATATTTTTTAAATAATATTTTAATGATTGAGCACTGAAATAGCGTATAAAAAACATTGAAAAAAAAATCGGATTTTTCCGAAATTTTCTATCTCGACTTTAAGTCATAGCCAAAGTTAGGAAAAATTTTTCAGAAGTTTGAAACTTTTTATGCATGATCTCTGAAACCTTACCTGCAATTCGAGCTCAAGAAGTATGAAAAATCTTAGGGGGTTCCTGAGATATCATAAAAATTGTGCAGGGGTGCGTGAGTCCAGCGCAGGCCATCGATTGCACGATTCGGCGGTCTCGCTCGCTTGTTTTCTCGGGGGAGCAGGACCGAAACAGATCGTGAGTACAACGGGCGCTTGTATGATTATAGCGCTTGCATTATTTATAGCAGTTCAATTTCTTTAAAGCATTGAAATAATTATTTCTTCTATATCGATGCAGTTCATACTAAATTTGAAAAAATGCATGGAGGTATATTGAAATATAAAAATATGCTCCTGAAAGGATACCCCGTACTAGCGCCCGTTGCACTCAAGATCCGTTTCGGTCCTGCACCCCCGAGAAAACAAGCGAGCGAGACCGTCGAATCGTTCAATCGATGGCCTGCGCTTGACTCACGCACGCCTGCACAATTCTTATGATATCTCAGGAACCCCCTAAGATTTTTCATACTTCTTTAGCTCGAATTGCAGGTAAGGTTTCAGAGATCATGCATAAAAAGTTTCAAACTTCTGAAAATTTTTTCCTAACTTTGGCTATGACTTGAAGTCGAGATGGAAAATTTCGGAAAAATCCGATTTTTTTTTCAATATTTTTTATACGCTATTTCAGTGCTCAATCATTAAAATATTATTTTAAAAATATCAATGGATTCAAATATTCATGACCTTTCTAACGGTGCTTCAAAAAAGTTTCTATCTTTATTTGTCGCGAAGTTAGCGACGTTCAAAGACAGAAGTTATTTCTGCGAGCACACCTCGCTAGTGTCCTGATAATATCCGACGGTAGTGTACATTTTTTTTTTCGCACTTCAATGATGATTATGATTATGAAATATTTTGGGAAACGAGAAACAAAACGGGAAAAAAAGGAAAGGAAATTAAATTGGCGACTGCAAATATTGAAAAAAGAGCAGTTGCCATTTTTTTATGGCAGGAATAGACTGGTAACGAGAAAAAAAATGTTGTTCCTAACAGAATCCTCAATCTTTGATCACGGTGCATGAAAAACTCAATTTTTTTAGGGTCAGCTCACTGCAACGAAAAAAAAAGAAGAAAGAAAGAAGAAATGAAACGAAAACGCGATAAACCGTCTCTGAAGATCAAGACTGTGTGAACTGAAAGTCGAACGGAATTCTTTTTTTTTTATACTAAAAAAATTAATAATAATTTCAGTTTTCATTATTTTTGCTTCCTCATAGAGGAAGCTTTGTTTTCGTGAAATTTTTTTTTTTCGAGATGTTCATGAAAACGTGTTCAGTATGTCTCAAAACACCTAAAAAACACATTTAGAAAAAATGTCCGGATGTATGTATGTGTGTGTGTGTGTGTGTGTGTGTGTGTGTGTGTAGTCATGGTTGACCGCTCACAACTTGAGAACGGCTCGAGATATCAAGCTGAAATTTGTCACACATGTGAAGGGTTCACGGCGCATAGCACAATTTAATTTTTGGAAAAATCTATCAAGTTATTTTGTTTTCACATCATTTTTTCAAAATTCAAAAAATTATTTTTGGTCTCTAGCTCCCACAATTCTAGAGATATCGAGCTCAAATTCAGTATAATGTTGTACGAGTACAGGGAGATGCTCGATACCGAATTTGGAAAAAATCCACGCATTGCTTTACTTTTAAAGCGTTTTTTAATGTGAAAAAAACGATCTTTACACTCTAACTGGAGCAATTTTTGAGATATCGGACTTAAATTTGGTACGAAGTTGCGCAATTATCCAAAGAGAAACCCGATTGAATTTGGGCGAAATCCATCAAGTCATTCATATTTTATGGCGTTTTGAAATTTTTCCAAAAAATCAATGTAACTGCTCTAGCTTCCATAATTTTTGAAATATCTGGCTGGAATTTAGTACGAAGTTGCACTACCATCGAAAGAGGTTTCGTATTGAATTTGGACAAAATCCAACAAGACGTTCAGATTTTATGGCGTTTTGAAATTTTTCCAAAATTCAATGTAAGTGCTCTAGCTTCCATAATTTTCTAGATATCCGGCTGAAATTTAGTACGAAGTTGCACTATCATCCAAAGGGATTTCCTATTGAATTTGGATAAAATCTAACAAGGAGTTCAGATTTTATGCGAATTATAATTTTTCAAATTTCACATGAATTATCTTCTTAAACATTTGCCAAAGCTTCCCCTATGAGGAAGCCAAAATTGATCGACACAAGGTTCTACTTTACATCTCAATAATTTAAAAACGGTACAAAACTATGAGGAAGCAATGTGCAAGGTTCTACTTTGCACCCTTTTTTCTTCTATATTTTTTTTCCCGTCGGAATTGATAAATGTGTGTAAATGAATCGGTGTGACAAATCGTTCCATCGTTTTTACATAGGCAGCACGTAACTAGTCAAACTCCGTAGTTTGTAAGTGATAAAAAGAAAAGAAAATGCAAAAAAAAGAGGAAGGAGTGAAAAAAATGCGAAAATTAGAAAAAAAATTAGAGCGAGCGCGGGTTTTTTTTTCCACCGTGTTCCTCGATAAAAGTGGAGATTGAGCGTTTCCACACAACTGTAATGAGCTTATATTACGTGTAAAGATGAGGGAAAGGAAGGGCGAAAAAAAAACAAGAAAAAAAAGAAAGAAAAGAAACAAACTATCGATACCTAAGTGTACCTAATATGATAATGGCATATTTTACTGATAGAAATTAATGAAACGTCGAAAAGAAAAAAATGTAAAGATGGAGAAAAGATGAGAAAAAAATAACTACAATTTAAAAGTTTAAAGAAACAAAAAAAAAAACAAAACCATAACGATAAATACAATTAATCAATTTTCGTCAACGAGAGAATGGGTCGGCAAGGCAGGTCGCATATGTTTGACACGAATGAAAATGTCACGTGGGCGAAACGATATTATTTGCAAAAAAAAAAGGTCCTCGCTTCGACAATTTGTCTGACGAGCGAAAAAAAAAAAATTAAAATCTGTTTGATTTGCGAACGTTTGTGAAAAAAATAATCTTTCGATAAACAAGAAAAAAAAATTCGAAGTCTACAAATGCTTCAAACTACTTTTTTTAATTTAAAAAAAATTATTTTTTCAACAATTTTTTTTTACCGCAGCATAACAGAGCGAATTTAAATTGCACAGTATTTTTATCTTAAGCCTATGAATCACGTTATTGTATCCATAATTGCAAATAGGACAGAAAGATAGCAAGAGAGAGAGAGAGAGAAAGATAGAAAAGAAAGAAAAAAGAAGAGAAACATTCCGCGCACTCACTCTCGTACCCTTTTCGCATTAAAAAAAAAAAATACAAAAAAAGTTTCAACAAGAAAACAAAAGAGTAAGAAACAAAGAAACATAGGTCCCACGTCTTCTCTTACTCATCGAACGTATGGGAAATAAAGTAATTAGACCAATTAGAACGTCTACGAAATAATTTGTAAATGTCGAAACATATTCAAAAAAACGTTTTATTTTAAAGATAAAAATTTTGTAATTTCGTTGTCGTGCATGGAATAATGTTTGAGGTCCTAAAGACGGTAAAAGGGCCTGTGGCACACGTCGAACGAGTATTTCAAAGCGAGACGACAGTTGACGAAAAACAAAAATAAAAAGACATCAAAAAAATAAAGGAGAGAAGAAAAAATAACGAAAATGAAGAAGGAGAAGAAAAAATGGGATATTGTTTCTACGTACAACGTATACAAAGATATTTTAATACATCCCCGAAAGGTGAGAAAGACCACGGGCAAGGGAAGGGGGCTAGGGGGGGGGGGGGAGAAAAAAAATAAATGATTACCGATAATAATTAATACCGCGCTTGGATAGAATTATTTTTACTGAAACGCAGCTCAAGTCCCAATGCAAAATACCTATTTAAAACAAAAATAAGAAAAAAACATATGATAACTATGAAGAACAAGAAATTGCATGCGCCAGGGGACTGTGTGAGTGTGAGTAACGCAGAAATTTTCATTATACATGATAAATATATGTTTAAAAATTTAACTATGACGAGTTAATCATTTTTGCGACCCAAACACGAATGCGAAAAAATGAAGGGAAAAAGAAAAAGCAAATCAAAATAAAGAAGAAGGAAAGAAGAAGATGCAAATTGATTCGTCTTGTTTTTTTTTTTCATTGGATTATTTGACTATGAAGAGATATTGAGGTTGATGCGTTTTAATTATTTTTTTTAGGCAGAGGGAGGAATCAGGATGCAATTCGGACATTTTCGTTGCACAATTCCATTCGAATCCAAATTCTTTTGTCAATTCAATTCTTTGTCATTCTTTTGTTTGACCCGGAATACTTTTTTTCTTCGCAGATTCTCAATATTTGAATATTCATAATTATTTGCTTTTTCATTTCGTTTTAGAATCTGGATCGAATGAGTTTTCGAACGATGACGAAATTCGATATCAATTCATGTTCGTTAAACGAAGAAGAACAAAAATAAAAGATCTCAAAACATTTTTTTGGTACCGATGGGAGGAAAAGTACGAGATGAAGAAAAAAAAATTGGATAACTGATGCTTCGCGATAATTTCAAATGCATCGCACTCGAGGTCAAATTACGTATCGCTCATTTCCACACGGACAAACGTGGTATGAGAATAAAATTATTTTAATAACAAATTAAACAATAATAACAAAATAGATAATTCACGGTTATTCGAAAAGTCGTTGAACATAACGAAATAACATTTCTCGTGGGAATATGATTTCTATTATCATGGGTTATTAAGTTGTCGAAATGAAAAATAGTGCGAAGCTTGAATCACGTGCCGTCGGTACGTAACTACAGAGAGAGAAAAAAAACATTGCACGAAACTGTATTTTCCGTGTCAGAAATTGACACGAGAAGAGTAGTTTCAACTTCTGCCTGTAGAAAGCGCGCAGTATATGGGTGTGACGAATCATGAAGCTCCGCCCCCTCGCGATCATCTATCTCGAGCCCGCACCACGGAGTCGATGATACTTGCTCTCTCGCACCAGTGCCAAAAGCACTGCGAGAGGGAGAGAGAGTGCGCGCGACCATTGTGGAGGCGCGTAAGAAAGAGAGAGACCGCACGACCATAGCGGTGGTGCGTGAGCGAGCCGTCCGACTGCGTCTGCGCAAATGATGACCGCAGGTGGAAGAAGGACGGAGATTGGGCGGAGCGAAGCGAGAATTCGCTGTGTGCGTGCACACGGACGCGCGAACAGCGCCGCCGTCGACGACGGCCGGGGCGGTCGTGCCCCACCCCGCTGACTCTCCCCCCACCCCAAGTACGGATCCATTTCTATGTGAGCAACGGTCGCGTTCACGCCCGCCGCGAGGTCGCGCGTTTGTGTGCGTGTGCGTCAGTGCTCCCCACCACCCCGGCTTGCAGACGCGTAACCGGTAATGGCGTCGAGCGCGAGCCCGATGGACACCCCCATCTAAATCCCCTACACACATCCACATACAAGCCGCACACGCCGTTACACACACACACGCGCGCGAAAATCGTGACAAAAGACTAGAGATAATTAACGGTAAAAAAATAAAATAAAATCGTAAAATAATAAAAATAAAAATTTGTAAACCGATAACCAGTGAAAATCGGACCGGCGTTGAATTTCGTCAAAGTTCGGTCTTCCCCCGAACCGTTTCACGTTGTTACAACCAGCAACGTTATTTACCAACTTTGCGACGTTGTACCAAATGTTAAACGTAATTCCAAAGTGGTCGCGAGGGGCCGAGGGACAGTAGTCCCGTCGCAGTCGCGCGTTTCGTCGATTCGCGAAATCGCGAACGAAGAAAAAAAAACGCGTGAACCGTTGAACATTTTTTTTTTCTTCGATACGGAGCAACGCCTCGTCGCGGATGCCAGGTTGTTTGCATTAATTTCCATTTCTATTTGCATAATTTTTTTTTATGCAATTGCCGATGGTAAATAATCACGTGCGCGTGAATATTTGACCGAATTGGTTTTTGGAGCACTGTGTATCATCTTCCATCGCTTTCATAACCTAACTTTTTGTCATTCCACATCGACGAACTAGCTAGAACACGCATTTACGAATTTTTCTGACGTGCATTATTGAAATTAAAAGCCATTTGGCGATTTGAACAATGTTTACTCGTTTTTTGAATTATTGTTTTGTTGGTTAGTTTTTTTTTATTTTTATATATTTTGGGTTTGGTTGGTTTGACTCAAATTGCCACATGTTTGTTAGTTTTCGGAGTTTGTAGATGCAGTCGAGTTGGATTAGTTGTAACGACAGCTAGATCGCTGATGCGCGGTAGTTGCGTCCATAGGTTATTTTTGATCCACTTCGTCTAACCTGGTTATTGAAATTTTTGTATTTTCGTATCCTATATCTCTTGCTGAATTTGGAAAATGTGAATTATACGCATTAATGATCGCATAATCCATCATCCGCGAAGCTGTCGTTGCGACAATTAAACTGTTGCAACTTTTCTCGTTCGTCGTTCGCCACAATTTTTTACAGATTGATGAACGTCATTTCGTTTCTTTTTTTTTTTCGTTTCAGATTGTACAGCATGAGATTGAAGTTGCTACCTCGTTGAGTCCCCAATCCGCAACAAAAATGTATCCCTGTCGATTCCAATTATTGACAAGTCGCGAAAACTTTTGAAATTGGGTGGACAGCGACTTTTGGATCGTCAGATCGAATTTGAATAAAAAAACAATAAAAGACTAGAAAGCAGAAACTAAGATGTCGATCACCACACAATTTGCCAATCCGCCGCCGACGATAAGCCTGCCTAATTTGTCGGTGCCACCGCCGACCGCTCCGAATCTATCGGCGCCGCCACCCAACCTCACTCAGATCAACACGTCGCCGTCGTCGGGTTTTCAGCATCATCGATATTCCAATCACAGGGACGGCTCCCGAGGTTTTTTCAAGCCGTTCAGGCCTTACCATGCTCCCAAGGTGATAGCAGGCGGTCAAGATGCGTTGCAGGACGAATTCGACGGCAAGAGACTCAGAAAGTCGGTTATGCGAAAGACGGTCGACTACAATTCTGCGATAATCAAGAGTCTCGAGGTAATTAAAAGAAACGAATATTCGATTACAATGGAAAAAAAATCTCATCGCAATCGGCTCTCACGATCGATGTAATTGATTTTCATCTTGCAGAATCGTGTTTGGCAAAGGGACTACAGAGACAGAAGAGCGTTACAACCGGATGTGATATATTATCCAGATTTATTGCCACCGCCTAGCTACGTCGACAATCCCATAAATGCAGTCACCACGAGATTCGTTAAAACAGCAACCAACAAAATGCGTTGCCCAATTTTTTGTATGGCTTGGACACCGGAAGGTCGGCGTCTGGTGACGGGTGCATCGAGCGGTGAATTCACACTTTGGAACGGTTTGACGTTCAATTTCGAGACTATACTTCAGGTAGAAAGACGCTGAGCCAACAAAAAAAAATATTTTTTCCCTTTATTTTTATTTAATCTACTCCAAAAATTTAATCTTCAATTTTTTTGTTTCTTTTCTCCTTTTTTTTTTTTGGGGATTTTCGTTTAGGCGCACGACAGCCCGGTCAGAACGATGGTTTGGTCGCACAACGAGAGCTGGATGGTTACCGGTGATCACGCCGGTTACGTCAAGTACTGGCAGAGCAACATGAACAACGTCAAGATGTTTCAGGCACACAAAGAAGCTATTAGAGGACTCAGGTATAACAACAACCACACTAGTCGTTACGTATTATCGCGAAATGTTGAAACACATGTCGATTATGTTTCCAATGTTGTGTACAACGTTTCGTACAACGTGAAATTCGTTTATGAAAATTTGTACATGATTTTATTATTATTATTATTATTATTATTATTAGTAAAATTGCGTTATCGTCGCGAGACTCACGGTTGCTCGGGGATGCGGATCGTAATTTTCGAGATTCGGGTTTGGGTACACAGGTGATTTTTATGGTTATTTGTTGTTGTTGGATTTTTCGGTTTTTAGACAGTGTTTTTCTTCTTTTTGAAAGAAACAAAACTCGTGTTGCACTTTGAAATGATGATCGTTATTTTGATCGTGATCATGATCAAATTTTTCTGTATCAATCACGTAGAGATTACAGAATGGGCAAAGTGTGAAAACTTTCGGTCGCCTTTTTTTTTTTTTTTTTTTAGAAAAAAAATATAGAAGACGAAGTTTTGCTGTGGCATGAAAATATATATATTTACATCCGGGGGTGAAATATCGGATGATTTGTGGTAGAAATATATTTTTCCATTTAAACGAAAAAATATATACATACATATTTGAATATGATGATGAAAAAAAAAAAAATTCTGCAATAACGAAAGATCAATCTTTCCTCTTAGCTTCTCATTGGTGCATCTTTTTTTCTACTCTTCATTTCTTGCCTCATTGCATTGAAAAATGTGTTGATCTCGCTTATCATTCGAATACATTCAATTTTATGTATTTTATTTGAGAGGGATCGTTGTTACCGACCGAGCAACGAAATTTTTCGATAGGACGAAATTCGGTTTTTTCGTAAAATAGGAACGCGAATTTTTTTTGCATAAACGTTACGCACATTAGGCAGTAAGTCTCGTCGTGAAAATAAAATGATAACATTTTATCGGTTCGATGAAAATGAAGAAATAAAATTTCGCAATTAATTCAATTAGGCGATAAATTCGATTCGAATTTACATGTTGTTTAATAAAATTTTGCGATTCGTGAGGATTGATTGACGTGATGTGAAATTCGTCGTCAACGTTATCGATGAATCACGGATAATCCAAAACGTCGATACACGTGATCTTCCTCCCCCCTCCTCCCTCCCACCCTCGGCCGGGTCGTCGAAGAAATTCCGTAAAAAAAAAAAAAGAAACATTCTCCGGGTCTCCGCGAGTCTCGTTCGAGTCGAGAGATTGCGGCTAGAAATTATTTGAGCCAAAGATGTATTGTTGAATTTACGAAAAATAAAAAGAGATGAAAAAAAAAAAGAAAAAAATATGATTAAAAAAATATATAAATATACATATATAAAACAAAATAAAGAATGAGAAAAATAGTATATATATATATATTGAAATATAAAATGAAAGAATGAACGATAAATAAATGAAAATTACAACACACACACATATATATATATATGCAGTTGCACCCATTCGAGTATCCTTGAATGACAATAATTAAGATTGAAAATCCTGTCTCCTTCACAACGTCCAAGAGTATCGATTTTTTACGGCTACACTCGATAAACCATTTTTTTCTTCATTTTTTTTTCGTTTTTTTAATTTTTACCGATTGACTATCTCGTTTGTTTTGTCATTGTCGTTTCTTACCACGATCGTCCGAAACGAGAACAGAGAAATAGGATAATTTTCACCAAAAAGAGTTCGTTTGCTAGCATTTTGAAAAATTTAGTTTAAATCGTTCCTGATTTTTTGTTTTAATTTTTTTTTCACGGTTTTAAAAAAATAGGATTTTGTCGTTCCAGATAATTTTTTTTTCTTTTCGTTTTAATTAGATTTCCGTTTGGTTTGTTCACATTTTTGCGTCTTCTTCTTCTTCGTTCTTTTCGTGACGAAAGAATTAATGTTCGATGTAAAGAAAGCGATTGGAAATATTGGGACGGGGAGGGGAAATAATCGTGATAAGGACGACAACGGATTTTTCGATAATCTGTGTATGTGTTGGTAACGTGATGACCCATGAATGGATGCGCTGATATGGAAGAAGAAAAAAAATAAATAAAAAATAATAAAAAATTCAACGTTCAATCGTTAAAAAAAATTTCGTTTGTTTGCTTCTGTGAAATTAAACGCTCAAGTTCGTATGGATAAAAAAAAACAAATACGAAAAACGAATAAAAATTGAATAAATAAAACAAAAAATGTCTTGACCCTGTATTTTGGATGGTGCAACGATTGAAATATAATGATTTATTCCTTATTCACGAAAAGACGTACAAATGGACGACTCACGGCTCTCCAAGCATTCGCAGCTCTTTGAATTTGTTTACATCATTTATTGCATTTTTTTTCAAAACAATATTTCGTTTGAATTTTTTTTTCTTGAATTTTTTTTTTTCATCTTTTTTTAAAATTCGTTCGAAATTAAAATCCGTTGTTTTTTTGTGACAATAAAATATCCGGTTTGTCAACCCTCTCCGGTGCTTTTAGCAACGTCGATGACGTTCGTATCTCGCGAATAATTTCGTTAGGGTTTTTTTTTTTGCCATATTTCTTTCTCCGTTGCCTCGGGAGTCGGGTGTCTCGCTGTTTCTGCAATTTAAAATTAAGGCCAAGATCTTCTCGTTATCGTTATAATTATTGTGTATTTTGTGGTGGGGATGGGGTGTCAATAGTTTCAGCCCTACGGATCACAAATTGGCGACCTGTAGCGACGATGGAACCGTCAGAATCTGGGACTTTCTGCGATGCCACGAGGAACGACTTCTAAGGGGTATACATTGATAATTCATAATACCACAATTATCATATTAATATCATTTAGTCACAATTCAGTTAAATTGCGGTTTAGTCGCACTGGATAAAATTCACCCCAGGAACTTTGAATCGAAATAACAACATTTTGCAATCGACAAAATGATTTTTGAAAAAAAAAATTAATATTCTAAAAAAATATATATTTGAAAGAAGACTTTTTTTTCCGTAAAATTGCTATGACTTTTTTCTAATTTTCACAGGTCCCATGCTCTTTGAGTTGACGCGACATATTTTAGGTTGAAAAATCGCTGGGGTAAAATTTACCCGGTGTGACTGAAAAAGGTTGAAGATAAATAAATAATGATGACTGATGATGATATCAACCTTTGTCGTGCACACTTCTGAAAAATTACGTTATTGTGCACTATTCGTTATTTTAACTCGAAAAAAGAAAAAAAAATACCAATGGTACTCTTTTGAAGCTTCTCGAATAAGGCTTAACAGGTTTCATTGACTTCTTCCGAATATTACACAAATCGGAAGCACATGTCCGAATTAACATTTTGTATACAAAAAAAAAAATACGCCCGAAAATTCGCTGGGGTATGACTCGTGTCACATATTGCACAACAGATTGATAATCAATTAAGAATGAAATAAAATAAAAACAACAAAAATAGTACATTGGGAAAAAGTAATAAATCATATATATATATATATATATATATATATATATATATATATATATATATATATATATATATATATATATATATATACACGTGTATAAATTGTAAAAAAAAAAGGAGTGAAAGCAGATTGGTAAAGAAAAAAAAATAGTCAAAAAGAAAAAAAAACATTTTTTAAAGTAATAAATCATAAATTAATAATTTACAAATGAAAAATTTATGAAGAAAAAAGTATAAAGAAATTGAAAAAACACAATATATATACATATAAAATAAATTGTAAAAAAGAAAAGAGGTATAAGCAAATTGGTGACTGCAAACTATTAAAAAAAAATCAGTTTTGAGAAAAAAATAAATAAAAAAATCTCGCTGACGCGTCTTATTAACATTGAACTGTCTGAGATCCTCGCATCGTTCAGGATTGCCGACGAGGAGAGCACAAGGGAGCCTAGATCGTCAACGAAGGACTCACACAGCGAGAGCTCCGAAAAAAAAAAAATAATTCATAAAAAAAAATTGACAAAATAATAATAATAATAATGAAAAAAATGAAAAAGGTGAATATTATCATAATACAATTCTTAGGTCACGGAGCCGACGTTAAATGCGTGCACTGGCATCCCCAAAAGAGTCTAGTCATCTCGGGAAGCAAGGACAATCAGCAACCGGTTAAACTTTGGGATCCAAAGAGCGGACAATCATTGGCAACTCTGCACGCGCACAAGAGCACGGTAATGGATGTCAAATGGAACGAGAATGGCAATTGGTTGGTCACCGCGTCACGCGATCATTTGCTCAAACTCTTCGATCTGCGAAATTTGAGTCAGGAAGTGCAAACTTTTCGGGGTCACAAGAAGGAAGCATCGAGCGTTGCTTGGCATCCGAGTCACGAGGGATTGTTCTGCAGCGGGGGTAGCGACGGTGCCATATTGTTTTGGCACGTTGGGTGAGCGACTTGACGAACGAGTCAATTGGGCTGTGCAATTATTATTTATTTATTTTTTTTCAACAATTTTTCAACATTTTAATTTCGAAACGATTGAAAATAATTTTTTTTTTCTTTTCAAGTAAAATATAAATAGATTTGCAAATACGTATGTTTATTATTATTTTTTACCACAGAGACAAATAAAAATGAATTTTTTTTGCTAGTTAGTTGCTTTGGCCGTATTATTCAGAAAATTGGATTAAAAAAATAAATATATATTTTTGAATTAACAACTAATTGTCGGTTTTTTTATTGCAGAGCCGACAAAGAAGTTGGTGCCATAGAACAGGCACACGACAGCATAGTTTGGACCCTGGCGTGGCATCCGTTGGGTCACATATTGTGCTCGGGAAGCAACGATCACACGTCGAAATTTTGGACGAGAAATCGTCCGGGCGATCTCATGCGTGACAAATATAATTTGAATACTCTGCCTGCCGGAGCTGCGGGCATCGATGATCACGAGATTGGTACAAACAAACAAAAAACCATGAACAACAATACAAAATCACAAACAAATTATACTTGAGAATTTTTTTTTCTCAGGAAAATAATTTTTTCAAATATTTGTTTTCACTTGATTATTTTTTTTATTATTTCCATTTGTTTTTGCAGCCGACGAGGCGGCTGTTATACCGGGAATGGGACCGGAGGACCGAATAAACATCGATTGCGAACCCGAGGAAACAACCATCACCCCCGCAGCTATACCGGGTTTGGATCTCGATCACGTGGTCGACGAGGGCAAAAAATTTTCTTGCAAAAAAGTGCCGTACAGCAAACCGATACCGCGAAATTTTCAAGCTCAGTGGAACGAGATGGAAGCCGAGGATGGTGAACAGGTCGAGGTGCTCAATGCTTTTGTCAATCAATTGATCGAGACGACACCCGGTGCCGTGCCACTCAACGAAGTCACGCCCAATGCCATTATTCTTTATGGAAAAATGATCACGGTCGAACGTGAGTGACCTGTTTTTTTTCTCATCGTTTATTAGATATTTATTTTGATTTATTATGTTTTTTTTTCGTTTTATTTGTTTCGAACAAATTCCTGATCATGAAAGTAGCAACAAATTCTTTTTTTTTGTCGTTGGTTGTGCGTCAAACTTTTCCCTGGATAAAGAAATTTTCATTTTTTTAATATCGAAAGACTGTCGAAGATTAAAATTTACTTTTTTTCATTAATAACGTGAATTAAAATAAATTTTTATCTTCCTTTAATTGTTCTTTACTAGTGAAGAAGAAACTTAACTTTCTTTGGTACCGAAGAACTGAAATTCACTTTTTTCACTAATTGGGATCTGTTTTTACTGACGAAAAACAGATTTTACGTTTTTTTTTGTACCTAAGAAGACAATTTTTCATTTCTTCACTACTGAAGAAACAAAATTTACGTTTTTCACTATCGAAAATTTTTTTTTCAATGCCGAATGACAAAATTTACTTTCTTTTCACCAATGAAGAAGAAAAATTTACTTCTCTTGGTATCGAAAAACAAAATTTACTTTCGTTCCACTACCATTTACTATTTTACTCTACCAAAGAACCAGAATTCATCTGTTCCACTACCAAATAATTTTTTCACTGCCGAATAAGTTTTCTCACTGCCGAACAACCAAATGCAATTTTTCTTTCCACCACCAAACAAACGAAATTCATTCGTTCCCCTCCCAAAGAATTATTTTGTGTTCGTCAAACACGAAAACTCACTTCTTTTTTTCTTTCTCACAACCGAAGTACCAAAAATCCATTTAAGTCATCAATTGGCCTCACATCTCACAACCCACTTCTTCCATCAACCGTAGATTTTTCTTTCTATTCATCAAAAATGTCTTCATAACTAACCATATATCTTCTTCTTTTTTTTTCCCCCGTCTCACGAAAAAGCCGGATCAAAATTGGCCGAAGCAATTCCAAAAGGCAACGAAGCGATAAACAAACTCGTTTACGCGGGTGAGATCGAAGAATTGCGGGACATAGCGACCCTGGCGCCGCCCATCGAGGAACCCGAGGAACCCGAGGAGTATCTCCACGACGACGGTGACATAGATTACGCGAAAATTCCGGACATCGATCTGCCGCCGCCCCTGCCGAGTTCCAAATTCGCCCAAAATCCCGAACTCCTGAAATCCCTGAATCGCGGTGGAAAACGCAAATTCGATCAGTTGATCGGTTGGAACGACAGTGGCGCCACAAACGATCGCGGCACGAAGAACCATCAACCGGTGTTCGGTGGTTCGATGACCGAGGATTCGCAATCGAGCGACGCGGATTTCCGTTACGCAAGCGGTTTCGGTAATTCACCGTTCATGAACAATCCGGACGACGACGTGAGACGCATGATGAACGACAATCGTTCGCATCTTCGCGGAGACGAGGATTTGCGTTTCAACGTAAATTCCGGAGGCTCTGGACGCATGAACGATTACGAAATGTCGCGAAATTCGTTCAACGAAACGGATTTTCGTCACTCCGGGGCTTCGATGTCGTCGGGATTCGGTCGTAAATCGTCGCCCGATCCGGGCAACGATCACTACGGCGATCGCGACGGTCGTTCGCGTTGGGAAGACGATAACAAAATCATGGGAGGTGGCAACAACAACGATGGACGTAACAATTTTGACAAACGCGAGATGCCACCGAACATGGTGAACAGTTCGACGATGGGACCGATCGGTGGATTGTCCAATCATCACAATATGCAAAACATCAATCCGAACATGCCACCGCCCGGAATGATGGGACATTCGGGCATGCCCGGACACGCGAATATGTCGAACAAAAACAATCCAGGCATGATGTCGAACAATCCGATGATGGACGGTCCAATGCCACCCCACATGATGCATCATCCCAACGTCGGACCGCCGAATTTTTGTCCTCCCAACGGACCCCCACCGTCCGCCAATCCGGGACAAAATTTTCCACCCAATTTTCGACCTCCACCGCCCAACGGCAATTTCGGACCTAATTCGCACTTTCGTCCGAATCCCATGGTACCACCGCCACCATTCGCGTCCAATCCACCGCCCGGACAGTTCAACAGCAGTTTTCCACCCCCGCCGGGGAATTTTCGCGGTCCGAATCCCGGAAATTCCGGATTGCCGAATTTCGAGGGTAGAAACAATTTTGGGGGCGGTTTTCGCGGACCCGGACCGAACGGGGGCGGTGGCGGTAATAACGGGGGTTTCAATTCCGGATTCGGTGGTAATTTTGGGGGTAACGGCGGTGGTAATGGCGGCGGGGGAGGAGGAGGAGCGGGAGGTGGACACAATAAAAATGGGCCGAATCGTGGAATGAATCGATCTGGCAATGACAATAATGGTGGTGGACGTAACAATTACAACAACCGGGGCGGTGGTCGTGGAAGGGATGGCGATCAGTCGAGGGGATCGAGACTTCGCGACAATTATTGAGGGATTAAGGGACGTGTTTGTTGTATCGATGGATTTGTAAAGAAATTAATGAACCAGATGAGGAGAGGAAAATTGGAAATGAAGATGGAGAAGAAGAAAAAACGATTCGCGATGATGGTGCGAGGCGATGAGACGCTGAAACTAATTGTCGTGGAATTGTTTTGTTGTTTTTTTGGATTTATGATGATGATGAAGAAGAAAAAGAAGAAGACGGAGAAGAAGAAGACGAAGAGGGAGAAGAAGAAGAAGACAAAGAAAAAGAAGGAGGAGAAGTCGAGGACTTGGAGAAAAACTAATCGGAGACGACAAATGGCCAGGACCAGGAAAAGAATGAACGAATTGATCATCAAGAAGAACTGAGAAAAAGAGGACTCGATGATGAAATAGATCGGAGGAGACAAACGGTCACAAAGTAGACACAAGTAAATGAAAAAATTATGAACAAGAAAGAAGGAGAAGAAGGTTCTAGAAGAAGAGGACTCGAAGAAGCAGAAGAGGTAGAAGAGGACTTGAAGAAGAAATAATTGGAAAAGAAAAACGGCCACGAAGAAGACGAAAAATAAATGAATGAATTATAAACAAAAAAACGAGAAGAATAAGAAGAGAAGGGGAACTAGAAGTAGAAGAAGAAGAAGAAGAAGAAGAAGAGATAATCGGAGAAGACCAACGGCCACGAAGCAAACACAAATAAATGAATTAATGCGAAGGACGAAAAAAGAAGAATGGGAACCAGAAATAATAATAATAATTGCCGAAGACAAAGATGGCGATGAATGAGATGATGATAAATGATATAAGAATGAATGAAGCAACGGAATAAAAAGAAAATAATTGATCGAGACAAACGGCCAAGAAGAAGAAGATGAACTGAAAAAAAAGAAAACAGTAAACGAATAAGCAAATTAATAAATAAACGGAAGATAACGAAAATGTGACACTGTTTGTACGTGAAAAATTGTGGCAAGTTTTCACTCAGTCGTCGAGACCTGAAGAAGAAAAATTAAAAGAAAACGAATTTAAGAAAAAAATAAGAAATAATTACAAAAACATAACCGAACTTTAACGATTAAAGTCGACGCGTGTGTTTACATACGATTATTGTAACTCATACGATTTCATAACGATGATGAGGGAGAGCGAAGATGCTGCGAACGATGATGACGAAGATGATGCTGAAGAGAAACGAGACGCAAATGGATTTTTTCGTTTCTTTTTTTTTTTTGTTCTTGCGAAGAATCGTGTGGCCGAATTCTGTCGTTGATTGAACTGTGTGGAGACTATTGTGAACGAAATCTCGTGACGATTGAAGCTCGAGTGTTTTTTTTTTTTTTTTCGTTCACGCGAGGGAAAACGAATTGTAATATATTATACAGTCTTATTAATGAATGAAACGGAAACAGACACACCGACATAAAACACAAACACACGTACATGCACGAACGAAATCATCAATTATTACTCCTCCCAGCCGAGACGAAAGAGATGAAGAAGGGAAGAAAAAAAATGGGAGAAGAAAAGTTTAAAAAGAAAAAAAAATGAAATTTTGAGAAAAAACTTGTTCACGTGCTGCCTTGCGATGAATTCGCATTTCATTCGTAATCATCTCCTCCCCCCCCCCCAGTATGAATTGACGATGAATTTAGCAGAGCGAATAAGAAAATACGTGTTGTGGGAGCGCATGCACGTTTATCGAAGAGAGAGAGAGACAATGAGAGAAAGGGAGAACGATAACGACACGATGAAAAAAACAAATAAGAAGTAACGTTCGACCGGAGCAGTTTACTTAAAATAATAAAATTCCGATAACAACACAAATATTTTTTTCACACCCGGTTTATTTTATTTTATTTTTATTTTTTTTTTTTGTGAAGAAAAATTAACATTTTTTGTCATTTTGTTATTCTTTATTTCAATATACTTCGTTTTATGTTGTTTTTTTTTTTTTTGTAGCAAAGGCGATAAGTAGTTGGTGGGTTAGTGGTCCAGCTAGGGAAGCAGGATGTTTCATTTAATGTGCATTTGTTTGGATGCGACGCTGTCCGTGGGCATCCAGGCTGCAGACGTAAAACGAATATATTTTTTTTTTTCCAATTTCGTTGGCAGATTTTTTTTAAAATCTGAATTATTATCAACGGTTTGCAAGTTGTTGTGAGATAATTGTTCCCGTTGATGCTTCATGTTTTCAGATATTTCGACGATCCATCAATATTTTAGATCGCAACAGAATAGAATCTAATTATTTTATCTGCGGATTCAAGATCAAGAAAGATTTGAATTCATCGCTCGTAAGATTAATACGCGGCTGATATGCTTCTATGCCGCGCTTTATTATCGACTTTTATGAAAAATGTCTTATAGACAGTCGGTAAATCGTTTAGGCGGCAGAATTTTGGCTCAGATGGACGCCAATGCGTGCATATCGGTAAGGAAGGAAGAATTGCAAGAAGCTGTATTTTTGGAGATGGAGTATGGAGTTTAACACGAAGCTCCGCCCCCTTGCGGTCATCTCTCTTGCGCTCGCGCCACCGAGTGATGATACTTGCTCTGTCGCACCAGTCACAACTGCCCCGTGGTGGGAGAAGGACCGCGCGATCGTAGCAACGGCGCGTGAGAGAGAGCAAGCCGCGCGCCTGCGCGAATAAAGACGGCGAGTGGGAGAGAGAGCAGAGAGAGAAGGGCGGAGCTAAGCGAGAATTCGCGTGTGCTCCATTATCAACCGACTTTTATAGATTCCCCTTACCGACTGTCGGTAAATCGTTCGGGCGGCAAAGTCTTTCACGCGACACATTGACGGCACGGCGTGCATCTTGCATCTTGCACGGCACAACCGTGAGCAAAACTTTGTATATAACCTCAAAGTGGCATTCCTGGTCTTTCGTAAATTCAAACGATGTACTAATTCGTGATTCAATTCATCTTCGAAGGTATTCAAGGTTAGTTACAAACAACTCTATTAATTTGCAGATAACGCACGAACGAATGTTTTGAACGTGAGGTTAAATATACGATCGATCAATTTGCTTCTGTCACTCTACTGTTGACACTTGTTATGCAGTTTATTGTTTGTTATTGTTGTTATTGTTATTCCTATTTGAATTAGTTTCTTTTCGGTTTGTGATTTGCGAAAGCGGTTGGATCATGATTCGGGCCCTGGCAGCCGAGGTTATAGAGCTCGACTCGGACGACGAAGACGCTTCGTCCAAGACACAAGCGAAGCGTAACAAACCCTCCAAACCATGCACCAATTGCATAAATTTTCATTGCCTATCAGGCGTCAACTTGAAACCGGCGCCTTCTTTCGCTTGCGCGTTCTACGGCGTCAATCCGGTGCGAAAGAGAAAGCGTCTGATATGCGAAAAATGTTTTGACGCGGCAATGGAACATCAGGAAGTAATTGTTTTTTTGTATTATTTATTTCGTTTGAAATCGTCATTGACATTTGGCGATCTAGGTGGAGCGGAGAATGAAAATAAATTGAATCGGGTTTCGGATTTTTTTTCCAGAAATTGGCGACGGCAATGTCGAATCATAAGCCGATATTGGAGTGCGACTTTCCAGATCGTACAATGGAGGTTGAGATATCGGACAGCGAAGATTCGGATCAGGATACGAAAGAAGATTCAAGCGATCTTGGTGCGTGGTATTTTCTTATTTATCTGTACTTGCAATTTTTCGTTATTTTTTATTCATGTCTTTTGGATCAATTTATTTTATTTCGGTGCGCTGATGGAATGATATTTTGAAAGCTTTTTTGTTTTGTTATTTGAGTTCTAGGTATACATAATCAGATTGCAATTCTTGTCAATGACAGTTGACTGTTTGCCGAAGAAAGTACATTTGAATACAGAGACAATGATACATAAATAGAGGAATGTTTTGAAAAAATTCTGTTCGTGTCCGCTAGATTATGTTCAATTCTTTCAATTTTTTATTGTTTTATCTCTGCTGAAGGGAGAGTTGTCTGTTAGTCGCGCAGGTGGATTTTCAAGAATTTGAAATTTAATTTTTATTAATTTTTATTTAATAGTATTGATAAAAGTATTTACTCAGTTCCATTGCTATAGATCGAAAAATTTGTTATAAAAAAAAATCCTGAAAATCAACCTAAAAATGTCCGAACAACAGGCAAATCTTCCCTTAATAAATAATCACATTGCAATCTTACAATGCCAAATGACTTGCCAAATTTGCCAGAGAAAAGATTATAGAACGAATGAGGAATAAATGATAAATATTTTTGAGAAAGTCTTTATGATTCTCAAATATTTAAAAAAAAAAATCTCTTAACAAATTACAATTGAAAAATTTCAGGTGATTATCTGCCGGAAGACGTACTTCTGAATATGGAAAGAATGATGGACGACGCGATGAGCAACGTTTTGGAAAAGTATGACATGAACTTTCAAATTAAGGCATCGCACGAGATTCTGAAAAACGAGTGGAACGGCATAAACGGTAAACAAATTAGCCCTCAGCTGACACACTTGTCGGCGTGTAACATAGCAAGGCATTACCGGGGTCTCCTCGACCCCGAGGTCACAAAAATGCTCACTGCGAGTAGCCAATTGATTTTTTTAACTTATGATAATTCTCACATATTCTTTGATACTCTCTTCAAGAGTTGCTATAGTTTATTTGGTTTCAATTCAATCTTTACTCCGAAAAAAACAATGTTGAAGGTGAAAAAAAAAACGCGAAAAAAATCGTAACTTCTCCATTTTTCATTATTTTGATCTAAAAATTGAACTGGATACTCTCGAAATAACGTATTTTCGGAAGAAAAATAAAATAGCCTGATAGTGGCTGTTGGAATGAAGATATGTATTCTGACAAATGAAGAATAGATGTCTTGGATTAAGCTTGATTTTTATCGAGGACTTTCTACGCCCAGTGTGCCACCTAAACCTCGAAAGAAACAACAATTTTAATCAAACAAAGCCAAAAACGTTCAATCAACATCCCAAATAAATTCTCTCTAACCCAAATTTCCATCGATTTTCCATTTTTTCATGAATAATAATTCTTTTCTTTTTACATTTCATTTTATTTCAATCGATCAATCAATTTTTTCCGACGTTTAGATGCAAACGACAAGCTGGACGCCGATGTAACGTCGATGATGAAAAAAATGGATAGCCTGCGTAACAGATTGTACAGCGGTTGCGTGCCCGAGATAAAAATGTTGGAAGATTTGCAAATAAACGATCCACCGCGAACAATATCCATGACAATTGGCGCTCAATTGGCGACTCTTTTATCGGCGCCTTTGATAGCCCCAACGACGAGTTCGTCGGCAATTTCCAAACCGATCAGTTCGACCGCGATGGGGGTGACCGACAGCGAGGTCACACCTTTGCACGCGGTCAATCGCAGTGTGGGTTTCGATTTACCGCCACAGGGTCCGTTCGTCAAACAATTTCCCGAACTCGATGCCAATGTTTTCGTCATGAAACATCCGTTGATGCCTTGGATCAAGGGAAAAGTTCAACAAGTCGTTCAACGTTCGCCCATACAATGTCGCGTACGTTTGTCCGGTCGCAAGAGCAATGGGGTTGTGAGAACGGTTTATGGCAAACACATGGCTCATGGTACTCCGTCGTCCGTTATTATTCCGGTGGCCACCAGAGTCGTCGCGGTTTTTCTCGATGCAAATTTCAGCGATTATTACAGCGGGGTCATTGCCGAACCACCGAAATCCACTAATAGATATAGGTGAGGCAAAATTTTATGATTTTTTCCTTCTTTGTAGAGTAACTTTTTTTTCAAATTTAAATCGCTACAGTAATAATATAAAATTGCATTGATAAATCGATAAGTGCATTTAGTTCCATGAAGAAAAATAATCGTTAACAAGCACATTTTTCGGGATAGATGACACATCCATGTCAATTTGAATAAAACCAATTATTTTTTATCTCAATTAATCGAAATCGAAACGTTACAACACGAGAAAAAAATCTTTATTTATTTATTTAACACTTTGAATTCAACAAATTAGAATGCTTAACTTTTTTTATTTTTTTTATTTTTTATTTGCAAAACGAAAAATCTTATGTATTTCAAGTGATCTTGATACCACACAATGCACTTACTTTCCATCGCGAGAATTTTTCATCGACCGGAAAAATTAATTGCAACTTAAAAAAAAAAAAAAAAAAATTATTAACGTGTTAATTAAAGACAAAATCGAATGCGTGAAAGTGGAACTTCCAAATATATAGTTCGATTGGGCTCAAATTTCCAGTACTGTCTCCTTACATTATTTAGTCAAAATGTAAGAGTCGCTATTGGAATTGATAAAAACTTGCCTTCTTCGACACATTCTGATATATACATAAATAAGAAATATTTATTTGGTTGACGTTTGTTTCGACGGTTTGAAGTTGATGTTAAAAAAAAAAGTATTATTCTTCTTCTTATTATTATTATTTCATTTTATTTTTTCAGATATCTCGTCTTTTTTGACGACGGTTACGCTCAGTACGTTCTTCACAAATACATATGCATCGTATGTGAAAATTCACCACGCGTTTGGGAAGACATACCCCTGGAATCCCGTGATTTTGTAAAAAAATATTTGGAAACATATCCGGAACGGCCTATGGTAAAATTGTTACCCGGACAAATCGTGAAGACCGAATGGAACGGAAAATGGTGGATCGCGCGTGTCGTACAAGTAGATGGTAGTCTCGTGCAGATGCATTTCGACGCGGACGATCGTACGGAATGGATTTATCGGGGTTCGGCGAGATTGGGACCGCTTTATCTGGAACTTTTGAAAGCAAATGCCAGACAACAGGGCGGTCATCATGCGGCGGCCAATACACCTAGTCGTCATCGACCTCCGTCGCACGTACGTTTTTTTTCTTCTCTGTCTTTGTGTCGGAGCCCTTAACTATTATTGCATTTTTTCGTACCTATTTATTTATTCATACAAGCCGAAAGGACCCAAAAAACGTGTTTTTGATCATCTTTGACGATCTGTAGAAAAATAACGCGAGCCAATAGAACTTTCTGAATGGGATGAAATGAAAGCTCAGACCTTGCTCTGTTAATCTGTGAAACGAGAAATTGGTTGTCGCGATCGTGGAATAATCGGGAACAGTTTTTCATCCGAACGTGCAGCATTGTCAGCCCTTTTGCTTTTCGGTCTAAAAACTTTCGGACGTCAATTTTCATCCGATTAAAACAGTTTTTTCCTTCTCATTGAAACTAATGGAATCTATAAGAATCGACTCTCACTTGTCGTAACTTTTTTTTTCGTTGACCTGTATAATTTTTATTTGGATTTTTGCATTAGAAACAAATATACATTCGTTTTCAATATTTACAAGAACTATAATTTCACACTAAAGTACAATTCATTCGACTATGCCCGAAATGTCGTCAAATTGTCGATCGTTGTTTATTCGAGACTCCAACGAATTCGAATCCAGTCGAACAACATTTTTTAAAAAACAAATGTGCGTTTTTTTTCAACTTGATAATATTTCAAATTAATTAATTAAAACATTGTTGTTTTTTTTTCTATCAAATTGACAGAAAGCCAATGCTCCGTACGTCGAGTACACGTCGTTCAATCCGGAATTGGATAATGAACAAGGAAACGTAACCGGAATCGCCGACGCGACCAAAGTCGTTGAAAAAGCGGTTGTCCCAGCGGCGGCGAGTCCCGCGATTCCGGTGCCACAACAATCGCGAGCCGTTGCGAAAAAAAGCACGACGAGGAGACAGAGCTCCGCCGATACGGGAATTTACGTTCCGGCTACGGAAACCAAACCATCGCACAGCATCGTCGTAAGTCGTGCAGACGAAACATTTTCGTTGTCTTTTTTTTTCTATTTCTTTCAATTAATTGTTACACACACACACACTGGATCAATTCGATCCACATCTCAACTTCAATGGAAACGAATTTTTGTTGCAGAGTTTTTACTTTCATGTTTATGATAATATTTACACTTCTGAACTACATGATCACATTCTAAGATAATGAAAGTACATGACTGAATTTTCTCAGGTCAATTGGACTCTTGTATTTAGAATAGTGACTCATAGACGTCAAATAGGATTGTTTTGATATTTTTATATTTATCTGAAAAATTGATTTCAACTGGTCGAATTTTTTTTTCCAAATACGTGTTAACACGTAATTATTTCTGTCTTTGAACGTCGACAACTTCGCGACAAAGTGAGCTAGAAACTTCTTTGACGCACCATTGGAAAGCTTATGAATATTCAAATCGTTTAGTATTTTTTTGGGTAATATTTTCATTATCAATTACTGTGATAGCGTGTAATAAAGACGTTTTATTTTAATTATTACGAATTATTAATTATTATATTTTTTATTATTATATTTTTTTAATTATTACGAATTATTAAAGCACCAAAAAAAAAGATTTTTTTTTTAATTATTGACCTTATTTTTCTTTAGTTTTTTATAAACAAAACGAGAAGAATATATTTTTTTTTGGAAAAACTTTTCTTACTTTCTGGAAAGTGCTTTTTTACAACAGTCCCTCCAAAGTGGACAAAATTGATCCACTGGGTCTCGAGATATCTCGTCGACCGATTTGAAAAACACAATTACAATCAATAATAATTCTCGTTTATCGATTTTTTCGTTTTTTTTTCAAATTTTTTTTATTTTCTCTGTTCGCAGTATTATCAGACGCAGAATAAAATTCAAACTCGTAAATTCGTGTCCCACAAGTGTGGACCAAATTGCGTGAAAGGAATAACATTTACGCCGGACGATTTGAAAGGATATTCCCCACTGTCGATTCCTCTGTTGTGCGGTTGGAATCGACAATTGTGCAAATTTCCAAAAGGCAAAAAAGTCACGTTGTATCAAGCACCGTGCGGTTTGCGTTTGCGCAACATGGAAGAGCTTCACAAATATTTGCGAGCCACGCGCAGTCCCATGTCCGTCGATCTGTTCGATTTTGATTATTGGGTACATTGTCTGGCTGAATTTGTTCTCGACAAGTGTTTCGTTAACATCAAGGATTTGAGTTACGGGGTGGAAAACGTGCCGATACCGTGCGTCAACGAGATCGATCACGCACTGCCCGATACCATTCGTTACAGCACACAGAGAGAACCCACCGAGGGCGTTCACATCAATTTGGATCCGGAATTTTTGTGCAGTTGCGATTGCACCGACGATTGTCAAGTGAGTCAGGAAAGAAATGAAAAATTATACAAATAGTTTGCATGAAATTTATTATATCTTTTCACAATTTAATTTTCATTGTATAAATCTGAAAAATATTCCAAAATGTAGCTTTTAATTGGTACTTTTAATGAAAATTATAATTGAACAGTGTAACAAAAATAGTTTATCAAAAATCTAGAAATAACTTTTTTTTTTCGAATGTAAGCAAATTTGTCAAGGTGAAACAGTTCTTGATACGTATTATAAAAAGTTGAAGAGATTTTCAGTGAGAATGGCTATGGAAGTCTATTCCGTGCGTGCCCAATAAGCTCTTTGCTTTTTTTTTCTTCATATTTACTGAAAAATAATAATTGAAAAAAAAAAAAAATTATTCCAGGACAAGACCAAGTGCCAGTGTTGGCAATTGACGATTCAGGGTGCGACTTTGGGTGGACGGGTGCCCAACAACGCGGTCGGTTACGTGTACAAACGACTACCGGAACCCGTCACGACTGGAATATACGAATGCAATTCGAGATGCAAGTGTTCGGTTAAAACTTGTCTAAACAGAGTGGTGCAACATCCGTTGACTCTCAAGCTGCAGGTTTTCAAAACCGCCCCGAGAGGTTGGGGAATACGTTGTCTCAACGATATTCCTCTGGGATCATTCATATGCATCTACGCTGGAAGATTGCTCACCGAACAGGTGTTTTGTCTTATCGATTTTTCAATTTTTTCGTTTTCGACATTACATTTTTTTTCCACATTTTTACACGAATTTACGTTTGGGGATTATTACAAGACAAACTAAAATTATAAAATTGGAATAATTTTTGAATCAATCTTTGTTTAAATTTCACACAACACGTTTTGAAAACGTTATTCCGAGGGGAAAAAAAGAAAAAGCGAAAAAGAAAAAAATTATACTTTTGGGAATTCGATTATTTTGTGTCAAAAAGAGGTAAACGAGAATGGCGAGATTATTTATTGAAAATTATTTCGACTGCATACAAATCGTTTGGTTGTTGCTTTGAAAAAAAAGCAAAAAAAAAAAAAACAGAGAATACATCTTTCGAGGATTCTTTTATTTTGTTGCAAAGTGAGCTTAACGAGGGTGGTAACAATTATGGCCACGATTTCATGGCCAAAAACGACTGCGTGAAAAAGTTTCATCACATTTTTTAATCGAAAATTATTTTCACTTGGCAAAAATCGTTTGAATGTTTTTTTTTTCGATAATCAATCGACGATATATAATATTAATTAATCATTTATCATATCGATTTATGACTTGCAATATTAATTTGTAATTTACAATATTAATTGAATTTCTTTGTTTTTTTTTCAAAGGGAGCGAATGAGGGTGGTAAAAATTACGGTGACGAGTATCTGGCCGAATTGGATTACGTGGAAGTAGTCGAGGGTATAAAGGAAGGTTACGAGAGCGACGTGTTGGATCCGGAAGGTCCGCAAAACGATTCACCGTCCAAGGATGGAAAAAATGCAACTGCCAGCGACGAAGAGTCAAAAGTTGGGAAAAAAACTGGAGGTGAATCCGACGAGGATTTCAATATAAAACTTCACAAGGGTTACGGAGAATTGGGTTTGGAATCGGATTCGCCCACATCGATGAGGTAGTTCTCCATTTTTTTTTTAAATTGCTTATTTTTTAATTTGCCTCATGCAGGAAGCTTTGTTATGGTTTAAATTTTTTTATTTCGACATCTCGATGTCACCATGTTCAGAATGGGCCAAAACGTCGAGAAACACGTATTTGGATAAAATGTTCGGACGTATGTGTATCTATGTGTGTAACGACCGCGCAAAATTCAAACGTGTATAACTCGAAAATGGTTTTAGCTGCAGCTCTTGAATCTTGCAGCCATGTGCAGCTCTATAATCTCTTCATTGACCATAATTTCATGTCATGATTCAAGATGCGGCTCGGATTTTATGTCGTTGTAAAATTACCTACAAAAATATAACGTTTACACTATAGCGATCGCAAATTTAGAGATATTCGTAAAAACAGTTCTTCACAAATATTTGGACACCCGAGGTTCGTTGGTATTGCATTTGGGCCAAATCCATCGAGAAGTTTTTGATTTTATCATATTTTCGAATTTTTCGAAAAATCAAATTTATCAATATAATTCTCGTCAACTTTGACCGATTGAGTTTCAACTTTCCAAAAGTATGGAACATCGTTCAAGTCGTGATATGTATAAAATTTGGCGGCGATCGGATGAATGGTTCGGATTTGACAGAAATTCAAGTATTTCAATTTTTAAACTCTGCCGATTCAAAAACATTTCACTTGCCATGCTCAATCTCATAGATTTACACAAATCGACGATCAGAGTTGTTTACTATTGAATTTAGTGGAAATCCACTTGCACGTTTAAATTTGAGGGGAAATAAAAAATTTCATGCACCCACTGATGAATATTTAAATATCAAGAACGAACTGCAAGTTGAAACTTTGCAATTTGCATCCTCCGAATCGTCGAAATCGGTAATGAACGAAGATTCCTCTATCAAAAAGCCAAAGAATTAAAAAAAAAACTTCCTCATAGATGAATCTTCGTTCATTATTTACGATTCAGAGAATTTATCAAAGAATACAACAAAAAAGTTTCCTCGTAGATGATTCTTCGTTCGTTACCCACGATTCAGAGGAAGCAATCTACGAGTTTCAACTTTCAGCTCATTTTATATATTTATAAGATTGAATAAAAAAAAATTACAAAATTAAAAAAAAAATGTTATCAAAAAATTTTTTTTTTTTCGTGCAGAAAACGTTTGAGAAAACGTAAGAAGAGCGAGGAGAACAGCGGTCAGGACGGTTCGGAGGATCGAAGCGAGGACGGAAGCGTGACGAAGGGTTCCGAATCAACTTCGGGCAAATCATTGACGAACAATGATAATCGCGAGGAAATTTTGATAAGCGACGACGAGGACACGAACACGAATACAATCGGTAGACGCGAACCAAGTCGTTTCGAACCCAATCTCGAACCCACGGAAGTCACGAGACCGACGTTGAAATCGGTTCGTGATTTTTTCGGCGAGGACGAAGCGGTTTACATTATGGACGCAAAGACGACCGGAAATATCGGTCGCTACTTGAACGTGAGATATTTTTATTTGTCAAAAAAAGAAAAAATCTTTTTCGAAGGAATTTTTTTATGACCATTTTTTTGCAAAACTTGTTTTTTTTTTCTTCCCAAGTTAAATTATATTGAAACGAGTTTTTTGGAATGAATTTTTTTTTTTCGATTGATTTTTTTTTCTTTTTTCAAGCGATTTTTTTTACGATAATTTTTTTCTAGAGGAATTAGTTTTGTTTTTTTTAATAAATAATTTAATTTTTTATTTTCACTGTAACGAAATTGACTGTTCGTCTGTTTAAGAATGTTGTTTTGTTTTTTTTTTAATTTTTCAGCATTCCTGCGATCCAAATGTGTTTGTGCAAAATGTATTTGTGGACACTCACGACGTCAGATTTCCTTGGGTCGCATTTTTCGCGTTGAATTACATAAGAGCGGGTCAGGAATTGACGTGGAATTACAGTTACGATGTCGGAAGTATACCCGGAAAAGTGATTATATGCAGATGCGGTGCGTCGAATTGTCGTGGACGTTTATTGTAATTTTTTTTTTTGTATCTTTTCGAAACCAAATTGTTTCTCAAATTTTCTGCCTAAATTTGTTTTCTATTCTTTCATTGATTGTGTGCGAGAGACAAAAAAACAAAAAAAGAGTTGAGAGTATGATTGAGCACGAAAGATGACGAGTGTGATGTGCGATTATTTTTTAAATGTAAACATTATTGAGGAATGAACGTGTTAATAATTTATTGTAAAATACGAGCGATGAAAAAAAAAACAAAAATTGGAAACGAAACGAAGCATCGAAAATTATGATTTAAACTAAAAAAAATTGTAATCGTCCCTCGAATATTCGAGTCGTTGTTTGTCGATTATTGTACCATTTTCTTTTTTCTACATACGAAATTGCAGGGATGAGGAGAGGTGAATAAAAATCATCAAACACACGATATTAGTTCCATCGATGAATGGCGGTTTTTTTTTCAATTTTTTTTTATTACTAAAAATACAAGGTAAATTCATAAAGATTACAACGCAAATTTAAGACGCGTCGATTCCGTTATTTTATGGTTTTTTGTCCTTCTTTTCATTACTTTTCTTTTCCATCGTTTGTACCAACCTTTTTTTCTCGATTTCTGTTTTTTTTTTTACGTTACCCGGTGCGCTTAAAAATCGGACTCTCGAGTTGCTCAATGCTTCATTTATTTGATTTACAATCTATTAGCTATTCAATTAATAATAATAATAATAATAAGCTATATTGTCAATGATTAAAAACTTGTTTGATTCTGATTTCTAGATTTGTGTAAAAAAAAAAGTAAAACAGAACAACGTACTAGCTAAAACGCTCTCGCATACCAAACCAATGGAATAAAAAAAAAAAAAAAAACACCATCGATTGGCGAATAAAACAAATTACCTTAGCCTAGCGATTTAAAAAAAAATGGGATCGTCGTCGATCGTCAAGGACGTCCCTGAGAATGCTCATGCTGCTTCGTTTCCATTTCGTTTATAGAAACGAAAAAAAAAATAATAGTATACATATATATATATATATTTATATATATATTAAAAAACCTACCGCAGTCTATCGTTCCGATGTACCTAAGTACGCATCGGAGTTTGTTTAATTAGGAAAATTGCGCTCTCTCTCGCTGTTATTCCTATATCTCGCAGTTACCATAAATACGTGGCAAAGCTGTTTAGGTCGTATACGGAAATGTTTGAATGTAACAAAGCCATCCTGAATCAACAAGATCGATATAAAAAAAAAGCTTTTGGTAGGATAAAGATTTTTTTTTTTTGTTTTGTTTCGAATTTTGAATTTTGTGCTAGCGAAGAGCACGCAGAAGAACCTTTATCGCATCGTTTTCCGTTGCGTCCATGTAGTCAACGCCGTCGGGCGTCGTACCTTTGGGATTGGCGCCTTTCTCAAGGAGGTGCATGACGCATTTGATGTGGCCCTCCCATATCGCCGCCAAGAGTGGCGTTATGCCGTGTTTGTCCGTTGCCTGTGAGCCAAAGGCGTGATCGACGGAGTGCAAAATAATTGTGAGACGTGAGCGAGACGAGCTGCAACGGAGAAGGTCAGGCGGTCGAAAAAGTTACTTACATTGGCATCGGCTCCTTTCTCCAGAAGATACCCGAGCACCGGGGACTGTCCGTAGTCGGCTGCGTAGTGCAGAGGTGTCCTACCGTTGATCATTTTATTGACGTCTATGTCCTGCAATCGAGCCAAGGAATGAGAATGAAATGCAAAATACAAGATCGCTCTTATGCATGTCGATACGGAGGTGAAGTGCAAGGTAAACATTATGAAACTTGCTTTTTCTTTTTTTTGTTTTACCGTTGCTGGGTACAAAAATGTAAGGTTGATCGGTGACAAAAACGTCAATTAGCCACAGTAGTCACGAGATACATGTTTCAAGTCTGAGACATACGTCACAAAACTTTCCGTTCCTTCGCTTTTGTTTGATCGAAAATTGAGGTTATGTCGATGTTTATGATAAATCTATGACACGAACGTCACGTAGCTACAAAAGTCGTGACATGTTCCAAGTGCGTGATAAATGTTACAAGAGTTTTGATTTCCTGGCTTATGTTTGGACGAGTTGAAATAAGTGAGGTTATATCGATCGCGATGATAAATCGATGGTAATGACGTCACGAGCTTTGTTTCAGACAAAGAAACTTCGGTCAGGGAGTTCACTCCGAATGTGAAAAAGAGATAGAACTTTCATTGATATTCTGATAGGAGAAGGAACGGAAAAAACAATATATATATATATATACATATATATGAATATATATATATTCTCGTATAACGTACCTTATTTTCCACAATATCTCGGACCTGTTCCAGGTCCCCATTTTTTATTCCCCACACGAGATCACTCATCGTTGTTGTTTGAATCAATCGAAATAATGATTATTATCCAAAGTACGTCGACCGGAGTTGTAACAATCGAGTCAGTATCGAACAGGGGGGCCTAAGCAACGATGAGATGAGCTGAGCCAGTATGCATCGAGGAACTAACGTTTTGTGGGCTTTTTTTTCGTGGTGATGAATGGGAGGTGAGTGTTGTGTGTTTATAGTTTGCGTCTATTGTAGATGGAGCAGCTGGCTGTGAGAACGCACCGGGGGCTGATTACCCGTCGTGCATTGAGGCACCGCATCACCAGCCGGCGCCGTGAGAATAACCCACGGCCTCCAGCCACGACGACCAGCGGACCAGAGCCAGCCCAAACAGCCGAAACTACTTAACTATATCTATCTCTATATCTATATCTACCTCTTCCTCTATCGCTATCTATGTGTCTCTCTCGCTCTCCGCGTCAACGACGGAAGAACATGGTTCATTTTTTTTCCACGTCAAAGCTATCTAATTTATTGGCGACAATTGTTTTATCCTTAATTCGATGATTATAGCGTGTGAAGCTTAGCCCGCTGGCCGGCAGATGGGAATTCCGTTATAACCTAACAATGTGGGAAGGTTGGAGCGTTCCTTCGGGGCAGCCTTCCTCTTCTCAGTCCATCTCGACGGCTTTTTCTTCATGTAAAATGGTTCCGACCAGAGCCAGAAGCAATCACATGAGAAATAACAAGAAGTCGCCGAGGAATGCTTGGAAAAGTGAGGCTCCGAAATGTAATCCTGTCGGAGGAGAATGCTCCAATCGTACCAACAATGTAATTTAACAATGGAAAGTTTTTGAAAATCATTAATGACCATTTATAGTCTCTGTTACAGTGGACGCCATTTTGGAAATTTTTCTTGAAGAATAAAAAGAAGAAAGAATTTGACCCGCCGGATGGTGAACTGAAGCTTGAGGCGTTGCGTAAGCGGGTGAAAAAATACTGTTGTTCAATCAATCGGAAGGCAATAATGGCGGAAATAATAGAAGTGGTCCACGGTAGGTACTTCCTGATCATCGTCGCCCATGACCCTGCGCTTGGCAGGGTCAACAAACTGCAGTGTTCACGCCCGCGGGCGATTTGACGTACAATTATTTTAATATTGCTGTTATATTCTGGTTTAGCTCATATATGTAGCAAATGTATATAAAATTTTGTTGATTCGATAAATAAATGGAATTCATTAAAACTTAATATCGATTCAGTTTTTTGAATCGCCGGTTTCCACTGTCCTCTTGCGTTTGCGTAAAGCGGAGTTTAATTTTAAGCATCGTGGGCTTGGATCTTTTTGATATTACGGAGTTCAGCTCCTCGCTTTACTCGGCTGCTGCTATACTTCTGTTACCGCCAAAGTTAAGTATATAATTAATTTCCCGATTGTAGGGAAGTTATTCTGATGACCCCGAAAATCGAAAATCGTTTTTTTTTCCAGATCTTCACGTTTCGAGGTCATTGGGTTTATTTGAGCCTATTTTGAGCCTATTTGGAAATTTTATTTTCCAAAATAAGAACGGTCCAGGTCTAGCATGAATGACCCTCAGACGACCCGAGTCAGACAGTGCCACCCGGTATATATGATCGTGGACATGAATCTCAAGGCCAGTGGAGTCACTGCATGTATCCAAACTCGCGTCGACATGTGACCACGGTTCGACCATCCTCCGCTCGATGTCTCCCCTTTCGACCAGATTTCCTCGCCGAAGACGACAAGCATCACATCGTCGACCGTCCCAATCATCTCCGATCCAAAAATCTCCCATTTCGAATATCCCCCCTCGTCATAGGCCGATGACCAATGCATCAAACGTTTCGAAATAATCGCTGAAACCATTTTGAAACCAACTACAAATTTCTCTTTTACAGCCATCTGACAGTCTTCGTGCGAAATTTTTTAGGCGTGTACAACGAACGCCCTCATGTGACCCTGCTTTGTATTTCGAATCATCGCATTAACGAAAAATAAAAAAAATTAAAAAACCCGTTGACACTGGGCTGAAGAAAACCGTTAGACCGTGTCTCGTGTACATGTGACTCATATCGCCTCGGATTATTCATGCGTGTATATAGTTATACATGGATTACAGTTACCGAGCAAAACAGTCGCAACAGAGGCGCAGCGTGACACGTCTCCCACACGTCTCTTGTATACAATTATAGTGCGTGATCCTTGCAACATAACCGTGTGCGTACACTCCCATTTTTTTCCTATACAGGGTGTACGTTCGCATGCGACAATCTATCCACATCGTTTCGAATTATTTTCAAATTTTCTATTATCAATGTCAAGTCAAGGTCACACTTTCGTAGATAATTGGAAAGGTCGGGCTCTGATATCACTCCATGATACGAAAATATCAGGTTGAAAACAAAAAAACATCGATGACCTTGAAATCTCAAAAACTATATGACTATAGTCAGAAAAGTGTGTACAGGTCAGTATTCACCTTCCGACGTCGAGCAATTCTTGTCTATAAGATGAATTTCTATCGTTGACAATAGAGCGAAATATTCATTGTGGTCAAATTGGATAGGACACCCTGTATGATGATATATGTATACGTATATACACATATCCCAGTAGTGGCCTCGTTCTTCCTATCCGGATTATTTCTGGTCGATGTGGGAGACTATATTTGTGTAAAACACTTTCACGTGAAAGTACAGGGCATTAAAAAACATACAGACCCATTTGTTCGGCTGACCCGGAATCATAAAATGGCGGAAGCCTTCTCGATTTTTGTGGTTGCGTGCAGTTTTTTTTCTCTTCATTCTTCTTTTTCTTCTTCGTCGTGTTTTCTTCGTTCAATCTTGCAATCGTTATTCCTCACGCCTTTCAACTGCTAGTCGTCATGAATTATACATTTCATGTGTATATATAAAGTTACGATGGATTAATAACTCAACTGTATCCGAACGAAGAAAAAGAATCGTTGCAAAATCACGCAACTGTTTTTTTTATTTTAACAATAAGACCGCGCACGAACGAACGTAAGGCTTTCTTCGGCAAGAATCGAATAGGGATGGCTGAAGACTGTCTTCGGTCAGTCCTACCTGTCCCAGTTCTACTTTTCCCATTCCCACTTTTTCCAATTCTACTTTTCTCATTTCCACTTTTTCCAGTTTTACTTTTCCCAGTCATAGTATTTCTAGTGTAACTTATCGTTGATTGGTTCGTTGGTTCATTCGGTTGAGCCAGCACCAAGTAAATGAACCAACCAACCAACCAATGGCGAGTTATACTGGGTAAGGTAGAACTGGGTATAGTAGAACTGGGAATAGTAGAACTGGGAATAGTAGAACTGGGAATAGTAGAACTGGGAATAGTAGAACTGGGACCAGTAGAACTGAGAATAGTACAACTGGGAATAGTAGAACTGGGAATGGTAGAACTGGGAATAGTAGAACTGGGAATAGTAGAACTGGGAATAGTAGAACTGGGAATAGTAGACCTGGGAATAGTAGAACTGGGAATAGTAGAACTGGGAACAGTAGAACTGGGAATAGTAGAACTGGGAATAGTAGAACTGGGAATAGTAGAACTGGGAATAGTAGAACTGGGAATAGTAGAACTGGGAATAGTAGAACTGGGAATAGTAGAACTGGAAAAAGTAGGTCTCGGGAATGCAGAACTGGGAATAATAGGACGAGTAGATCGAAGGCGGACTTCAACCATCCCATCGAATATATTAGAACGGTTGCCCGAAAATCAAGTTAATGTTCATCTGAAAAAGATTTATCGATGAGGCCCTTTTACAAACGGTTTCGTAACTGCCACGATCGAACAGACACAAAGGCGTATGAAGTTTTTCAATCGTTACAACCTTGGCATCGTAATTCAATGAAACGTTAAGGCGCGGAATACCCGACGAGCATGGCTGAACAATTATTATTCGCGGGTTATTATTTTAAAAAACTGGCTGGATCTCGGTATCCAGCTGTTGTATAAGATAACTGTACGGGATCTAGTCAGGGCTTTGTTGTCCAATTTGGTTAGTTTGCGGCTATTGGAGACGCAGCATCGGAATGATATATAGACCGAGATGGGGAAAACTATCTAGATACTATTCGGGACTAACGAAACCCTGAATTAATATGGAATCGTTTGTAGCATCGAAATTTCGAAGACACAACATCGAGCACGGTAGCAGCGCTCGCACAATGGTAATCGATATTTTCGATATAGTCATATATAAAACTTAACTCTGGACGGATACACTGGGGTGTATACATACCCCACGCGTAATTCATGTTACGCTCGTTTTTGGAGAGAACCAAATAATGACTTATATCAGCTCAAAGTCCGATTCATCTCCTTTCAAAATGGCGTTAGAAATGTTCGATTTACTCACATGGAAAATAAAAATGGCGCCACTGTTTTTTCTTTGAAAAATTTCATTTTTACGACTTTTTGCGACTTTTAATTTTTTTTTCTTTTTCATTAAACAACATTTGGAACTTTTTAACTTTTGAACTGTAGACTTAATTTTAACTCTTTAATTATTAATTGAACAACATTTTCAACATTTTAACTTTAGTCTCAATTTTAACTCTTTAATTATTAATTAAACAACATTTTTAACATTGTAACTTTAGTGTTAATTTTAACTCTTTTCTCTCGTAGTTAAAACGTGTTTCTCCATCTTCACACCTTCGAAGGAAAGTAATCAACGTTTGGATAAAAGCTTGTCCTTTGATTTATCCCCATAATCCCAACAGATCCTAGATATATATCCGTGTCTTAATTCCACAGAGACGTATCATAGCTGGATCATATCCAGTTCCCGCTCAGTCAACCTTGTTCAGAAAAACCAGCCAGACACTAGATGCGAACGAGTCAACCCCCCCGGGGCCATATTCACCGTCAGTCAGATGGATGACCACGCGTCCAGACCCCATTCACATTTGACGCCCGGTGAACCCCGACGAGACACCTTATCGCGCATTTCAATCGTTCAAAACGCAGTCCCACACTTTGTCCCGGATTCAAAATCGTCTCAAGGACTGCCGCGATCGAGACAGTCGCGGTCGGATCGGGTCTGGCGATTACGAAAAATCGGACTCAAGGTTGAGGAGATCCCGAACGTTTGGTGCTCGCTATCTCTTTCGCTCCGCCGCGAGCATCCATGGCGCTATCTCTCTCGCACTCGTGGCGAATGCGAAAGGTTTGGGGTCGCCTTTTAACGTAGCGACCCCGCGAAGATTCGTGTACCCGCCAACGGGTTGTCACGAAATTCACGAGGCGTGAAGAAATTCGACACGATTTCGATATCCCTTTTTTTTTAAATTTATTCTTCTATTTTTTTATTGGCCCCGTCATTCGAAATTCTTTTTTTCTTTTTTTTTTTCGTTTCGACATCGAATTTGTTTTCCATTTTGTTGGCAGTGTGGGGGTGGATGGTTCAAACGCGTTGCAACGTTCGACATTGCGATGAATTTAGATCGTAACGATGTTTCGTCGATTATATCGATCAATTTCGAAAGATCGACAAACGGTCTGACCGTGAAGGCTGCGCAGTCGTCCGACACTGCCCGACATTTTGTTATTTTTATGGCCTTCGCCGTTCGACTCAGTTCGACTGTCCTCCATTTTTTGTTTCTCCATGGAGGTTATGCCAGACATTGTTTTTTTTCTTCAAGATCTTCGTGTCACCGTGTCCACAATGTGCTAGAACGTCGAGAAACACAGATTTGGAAAAAATGTCCGGATTCATGTGTGGAAAATTTAAACTTGAATTGAAAATTGAACCTTGGAAAATTTAAACTTGAATTGAAAATTGAACCTTGGAAAATTTAAACGTGTATTACTCGACAACGCTCATAGCTACAGCTCCGAAATTTTGCATAAATTTTCAGCTCTATAATCCCTGCATTGACTACAATTTTCGTCGTGATAACTGCGACTTGGGATTTACTTGGTTTTTGGCCGTTCGACATTCAAAGGCGATCATCATCCATCATCTCGAAAAGCGACAAACACGCCTTTGTGCATTTCAATGACAACAAACAAAGATAAAATAATAATTGCACGACCGGAATCGATTTCGACGATCGTCGCTTCGGTCACTGAGCCCGGTGGCAATCACTTCCGCAGCTAAATAGCGTTTGCTCGGTTACAAAACAATCCGAGTGAGGCTCTCTGACCGACCAACGAGTCGGCCATCTTTGTCACGGCCGTAAAGTGCATCGAACCGACGCGCCCCCTCGGATTCACAAAAAGCCCTATGTGATTAGTTTGTTTGTTTTTTTCTTTTTTTTTCATTATTTCTTTTCTTCTTTTCTTTCAACACTCGTAACTGGTCGAACGCGATTTCCGCTTATGGCTCGATGCATGCACGATCGGAAAATTCCATAAAGCTTGTAAAATGCGTTGGGTGGCCAACGATTATTTGTTGGGCTGTGTGCGTGACACGGGATATGCAGCTATAGGCATAGGCGCGCATGCGTGAAGCAAAACTTCCGTCGAGAATGAAGCATCGGGGGCTTCGATCGCGCATTTTTTGTTTGTTTTTGTTATTGTTGTTGTGCTCTATTGTTCGAGTGCATCGAATGGTGGCGATGAAAAGTGGAAAGAGAATAAATTCAACGAAGTAATCGTGTCCGCGATTGCGTGATTGCAACACCAGGAAGAAAAAACGTGTGGGCTTTCGTCCTCGGGTTGCGCCATTTTGTTTCCATTCGCACTTTTCCTGATTGCATTGGAAAATCTCGGATAGGTATTGATTGTGTTGTTACTTATCGATGCTTTGTATATCAATAGTGATCGTATACCAGGAAATGAATATATGAAGTATAATTATAATAAAATATAACGAGTATAATTAAAATAAAATTACGGTCAGCCATTTGGAAATTCGAAATCTTTTCTGTATGTGCATTGTTAATGAAAAATAGTTTATGGACATTCGTATTTACGTATCATGAGTTCAACTGGAATAAAATGGCGGCCAGCAATAATTTTCTATATTAATTGTCATGATGACGTGAAATTTATTTTATGTGTATATGTATTTGTTTGTTGAATGAGAAAAAATTGAATCGGTATCGAACAACCGGCTGCCATTTTGTTTTCTAATTTGCCTTTATATATGTATGTATATGTCTATGCATTGCTTATTAAATATATAAAGAATTCATATATAATAATATGGAATAATTTTTTTTCAAGCGTCTGGTGGCCATTTTCTTCAAGTTGAACGTAATATTCGTGAGTACGCCTATGTATAGACCATTTTTTATAAAAAACGTATTTGTATGATAAAATATTTTTTATAATACAAATATACGTGTAGACCAGATATAGAATACTAATGAAAATATTTGTTTTTCAAACGGCAGGCTGCCATTTTGTTTGAAGTAGACTCAATTTACTCAGGTGATATATGCATGAACCATTTCTAATTAAATATGGATGTTAAATAGATTTCGAATAATAATGAAGTTTTTTTTTTCAAAACAGCCGACCGCCATTTTGTTTAATTTCGTTTCATATAATCTTCTACATAAATATGTATTCATATTTAGATGCTCACAACCGCGGATGAGCTCGTCCAGAGATGCATATACGAATGAGGATGTGCAACGTGCTTGATATCCGTTTGGACGATTCGTTTCCACTGCATGTGATCATATAACCTCTCAAGTATCGCCCTCTCATTTTTCACCACGCTTAAAACTCCGCTCGAAGAAAATCATTTATCGAACTACGATCATAATGAAGCAAGAAAAGCAACGAATAATATCACAAGATCGTTAGAGTCGGTAACAGACGCTCGATCCTGTAGCCAAGTGACACGAAATGGCGGCTTCTATAACATCATACATAGGCTGCACAAAATGGCCGCCCACGCGATTTTTTTCCCATCCTAACCCTTCGGCAATAAAGGGTATTTAAATTGCCTGATCAGCGAAAATTCCCGCGGATAGCGATACTTCATTGACCTTTAACAGGTCACACGGTGTCGAACGAGAAAATGGCGGCGAGGAACTACAAGCAATTATGTTAATACCATTTCATCACGTGTCATTGAATTTCGAGTCATGTCCACAGAACGATAAGATGAAAAAAAAACATTATACTTCTTCTTCATTCAAAGCCTCGCTCACCATCGAAACATGTTATTCAATTGAATTAAGTATTATCGAATGATTACGTAGACCCATTACACAAAAACGCTTCTCAGACGGATTAATTAAATGTAAGAAAAAAGTACGAACACGCGCACAGCATTAAATAAGTATATTATTAATTTAATCACGTATAGTTATATAATTACAATCACACATGTTTACAGTACGTTTGGGGAAGGCTTTGTTTCTTTTTTCCATTTTACCGTGAGTCATTTAAAGACGGTTCGCGAGTATCGAGTTTACGATATTGTCTTTTTTTTCATCATTTTTATTTATTTGAAAAATAAATAAAAAAATTCGTATTGCGGCAATTTAAATGCGTGACGTAAGGTGTCGATGTGATAATCAAGAAACGAATCAACGGAGACTTGACGTGAATTTACATCAGGAAGAGAATGGATCGAGAGCAAAGGATTTTTATAAGGGAAGAAAAGGAAAAGGCAAAGGTTTTTTTCCTTTTTTTTTTCAAGCATCAGCAAGGTTGGACATTTACGGTTATATAACCGTATCGTTGCACAGCTGTCATTACTGCTGCTGCTGCTGTTGTTGAATTTCTTTCGTATCTGTTTTCTTTCTTCTTATTTTCTTGTTTTGTTCCAATTATTTTTTATTAATTTGTTTCTTTGTTGGACTGCTGGATTATCATTTACTTTCAATTTTTTATTTCCTGATTCGTCGATGGATAATAAAAATTTGTTTGTTTGTTTGTTTGTGTATAAAAAAAAGGAAAAGAAAACAATGAAAATGGGTGAGGGTAAAATTTGTTGTGATTTTTCTTTTGTTTTTTTAGGCTTTGACGGTTGTGGTTTCGGCGGCGATCTTCTTCTCGGCCTCGGCCATTTCTTCTTCGGTGGGTGGCGGAAGTGTCGGAATTTCCGGATATTCGAGCTCAACTCCGGCCTCGCACTCGAATATCGGACAACAATCGGGAAAACTGGCGGTCTTGTTGGTCTTGGACGAGACCTTGCACTTGGGATTGGCCTTGGGCGGTGGACCGCAATCCTCTACGAGCTCGAACAGACGACCGGTGTCATCGTCCGAAAGAACGCACGTCGAACGACCGCAGAATGGCGAAAGATCCCAAGTTTTTCCGGGTTCGACGGTCGCGCATTTCGTCGAGGCGAAACACATTCCCGGAAAATCTGTGAAGGAACGAAGGAGAAAATTAATTTTCAAACAAATAGATTTTTCATGCACAATGGACTCAAAATCAAGTTTTTTGCTTTTTCAAAGAGGAAGCTGTGTTGCGGTGGGAATTTTTTTTTTTCGAGATCTTCATGTCATCCTGTTCGGAAAGTGGCAAAACGTCGAGAAACACACATTTAGAGAACATGCCCGGATGTATGTGTGTAATGACCTTGGAAATTTCAAACGTGTATATCTCGAGAACGGTTAAAGCTACAGCTCCGAAATTTTGCAGAAATGTTCAGCTCTATAATCCCTGCATTGACTACAATTTTCGTCATGATAACTGCGACTCGGGATTTATAGGGTTTCCAAATTCCAAAAAAAAAGAACGTTATTACTCCAAAGATCGTAAATTTGAAGATATTCGTCTACATAGTTTTTCACAAATAGATTTGTATATAAGGTTGGTTGGTATGGCATTTAAGCCGAATCCATCGAGAAGTTTGGATTTTGTGATATCTTGAATTTTTTCGAAAAATCAAATTTTCCACTATAACTCTCGTAAACTCAGACTGATTGAACCACAACTCTCAAAAAAGTATAGAATATCGTTCGACCGTGGTACGGATCAAATTCGGCGGAGATCGGGCCAAAACGGATCGAATTTCAGAGCAATGCAATTTTTCTCAATTTTGTAACTTCTGCCAATTCAAGAAAATTCGAATTGCCGCACTCAATCTCCTGAAGATGCAAAAATCAACAATTAGTTCATCGACGTTAGTATTAAATTCAGTGGAAAACCACTTACACGTTGAAATTCAACAAAAAATAAAAATCCTATAACCTCACTCGTTAAAATATCAAAACAACCTGCAAGTTGAAACATGCAATTTGCTTCCTCCGAATGGTCGATAGCGAACGACGATTCCTCAACGAGGAAGCCAAAGATTAAAACAAACATGAAAATGCTTCATCGAAGAACCATCTTCGTTCACTACCCACAATTCGAAAGAAACAAATTGAAAGTTTCAACTTGCACCTTGTTTTTTTTTCTTTCGAAATCATTCGACAGAACGATTGAGCGTTTTACCACATAATTGTCGATACATGCGACAGGCCAACGCAGCGTGTGGGTATCATAGGCCGAGGACCTTATCTCGTGAAAGGCTCAACGAATAATTGAATAGTTCGGGGACCTGGACAGACATCCACACAAACAGACAGAGAGAGAAAGAGAGAAAGAACAAAACAAAAAAAAAAGAAGAAGAAGAATAAAGACCGATCGTGTCCCACGTTAATTCCAAGGCGAAACACACTTTCACTGTCATCATAAACACAGTCGTACATCACGCACATAAACGCATTTACGTTAAACCAATGCGTTTTGCATGCGTTTCTAACGGCTTGTGCAACCGACCACGCCAATCTTAAGACGTTTGTACCTTCGACGTGGGTCTGCGCGGAGGCAACGAATAAGTTTTCTTCTTTTTTGTTTCTTCGCTTTTATTTTTATTTTTTCATTCTCTTTTTATTTTTTTTATTTTCCAAACCCCATGAGTGGAGTAAGCCACTTAGCAAGGCATACACACACGTGTGTGTGTGTGTGTGTGTGTGTGTGTGTGTGTGTGTGTGTGTGTGTGTGTGTGTGTGTGTGTGTGTGTGTGTGTGCGTATTGGCCAAGTGATAGAGACTCTTAAACGGTTACCTCATTTCGACCTCGATCGGATTCTACAAGGAGGCAAAAAGTGACGGGTTACGAGATCTCGTTCGACCGAAGAATATGACTCACTTTTCATGCCCATCGCACTGCAATCGGGTGCATATGTGCATAACCTCGTTGAATTAAAAATCGAACTAACCGCCAAGGATTTAATTGAAACGTGGAGGTCGTTTTGAGCAATTAAAGTCTCGTGAATTTACATATTTTTTGAAATTTGATTCATTTGTCGTTGAGCTCTCTGACTCTTCTGACTTATTATTGTTATTATTCTAATTTTTTTTCTTTTCTAAGTCGAAATTATATTTTTTTAGCTCCGGTGAGGAGATTTTTACTTCATCGATGTTTTGGGCTTTAACATTTTTATAGATGTGGGAGATAGACCCCCCCCCCCCCCACATATATATGTCTATATATTTATTTTTAATAGCAAAAAATCATCTAGATTTGAAAATATATTTTGCTTGTACGAATATATTTATATATTTAAATACGTTTGTTATTATATATATTTTTTTTTTCAGAGACAAAAGTTAAATACAAAACTGAAAGATTTATCTTACTTCTACAGGACGTAAATATATTTATATACATTGGAAAATAAATTGAGAAATACTTCATTCAAAATGTCGATAATGTAGAAATTCTCTTACTCAAATCCCAAGAATACAAAACCGACTGCGAAGCTAAAAGAAATAAATAATTTGAAAAAGAAGAATAAGAAAAATTGAAAAGAGTCAAAGCTGATCGACAGATGATTCTACGACGACCTCGTCTTTGCATCGGATTCTTTCGCTTACATTTTCTTTTTTTCGTACCTCAAAATCCAATTCATATATCTCAATCCCGAAGCTAACGTAATATTCAGAAAACTACAAATTTCCAACATGGATGCCGTGCGAAGATACGTAAAAGTAAATAAAATTGTCAAACAATTGGATTCGTATAAGGATTGTCGATGATCGAATTCGAATCACGACCGATGATTCATTCGAAACCACGAGGCCAAGTCTAACAGTCGTTAAGTAATTTGCAATGCTTCGTTTTTTTTTTCGTCCAGTTCTCCTTCTTCATTTTTCGTTGAATGTAGATCTGGACCGAGGTCCACGTGTATAAGTGTGTGTGTGTGTGTGTGTCATCGTTGCATCGAGGCCAGGAGACCCACGAAGGCCTTATCCGAGGACCAGAATCACTCGAAGATCAACCGATCAACAACGTTCACGCCCTTTTTTTCTCTTCTCTTTTTTTTTCTTCTTTTTTATTGTCGTCAAGATCGTTCGGTTGCGGCCAAATCGGGCAAAACCGTCTGTGCCATTTTCACAAACACACATTTCATGGACATTACATGTACTAGTGAGGATATCAAATGTCCTTTGGTCACACCGATGTTTCTTAGTATCATTATCAACACGATCGCGAAATGGATCGGCAAAAAACCCGACACTCATCAACGTTACATCCGATATTGCAATTTTACGTTGTCGCGATAAGTTCCACAATACTCGCATATCCCATGTGGAGTCGAAATTAGGGAGGGAGGGGGGGAGCAACAAATATTACTCGAGCCAACGAAATTTCATCGATTTAAAAAGTCAAGACAAGTGACAGCCGATTCTCATTGGTTTTTTTCCCTCGTAAAACACGAATCCAGCTCTGAAAATAGTAGATTGGATTCAGTTTCCAAGAAAAACACGGTCAGAATGGGTCAAAAATTATACGTGTTAAGGGGGTACATATGTGTAGATTGCCGAAAAATAGGTGAATTTTGGAAATTATTATCTCACAAACTATTTGTCCGATTGAATTTAAGTTGGTTCCATTCGAAAGTCTATGGACCATTCTACCAAATACAGGCATCGATTTGGATGACCCACCCTCAGAATCTTTTCAATTTTTTTAGGATGTAGTCCTTGATGACCTGTATGTACCTGAATTCTTTCAGATTTTTTCCTCTATTATTTTGGCTGTAGTGATTATGAGCATTTCGTCACATTTCTGTTTTTATTTTTTTTTCAATTTAATTTCGAAGTATTTTATCGAATAATAAAAATTATACTTAGAGTGCATTTGTATGTGAAATTATCTCAACTTTCCGAAAAAAATATTGATTTTCAGTTTTGACTAACTAAAAGCACTTAAAATCGAGCTTTAATCATAAAAAGCTATTTTTCAGGCATCGCGCATGCCTGAATTTTTTTTTTCAATATCTTCTTCAGAAAGCTGAGAAAATTTCAGATAACATATGTCAAATTCATGTTGGGTTCTCTGTAAAAACTGCTAGAATCGATGAAAATTCGAAAATTCAATGATAAATCGAATTTTAATTCATTCTAAAATGATCGCGCTCGAATAAAAAAAAAACTGTTACCGACATTATTCCACGGTCAAACCTGAATTTTTCGCTTCACCGACTATCGAAGCAAGGTCCGAGCTTCCATTCCATTCTATCGAGAGGTTTCTATTGGCTCGCGTTAATTTTCTACGAGTCCTCGAAGATTCGATCAAAAACACGTTTTTTCATAGATCTTTGGACCCCTTTTTAAAAAAAAAAAAGCTATGATACTTTAAAAAAAAAAAAAGCTATGGCTGCCAGTTGTTTTGACTTTTTTTGCCTGTATTATGTTATATTCCACATGATTAACCGAGAAAAAATATGCAAAAAGTATCGCATTCTTCGATGGGAATCAGTAGGAATTATTGAATGACGATTTGAGAGGGATGGAGTGGGGAGGGGAGAGTTTTATGGTCACAGCGAAAATCAGCCGCGACGAGGAAGAAGATGATGGATAGACAAGTTTCATCTTATGGGATGGGAAAAGTGAGAGGTGTCGTGATTAGATTTATATACATATATATGTGTGTGTGTGTGTGTATTTATGTGACGTTGAACTTTCTCGCGATCCTGTAAACGACTGGTCGTTTCCTATTTCCTATCTCGTGCTCTGTCCAACAGGTCAGTCGGGTCTTCCAAACCGTGTTTGTTAACGGCCATTACTTTTTTTGTTACGCATGTATTATTTTTTTTTCTAATTCGGCCCAAAGGTTCAATTATAAAGTATCTAATTATTTCTATAAAATAGTTTCAAATTATAGGTTCAATTATAAAGTTCAAAACATTCACGTTTTCGTAGCATTGAAAAAGTAAAGGAAAAACAGACAAACAAATAAATCTATATACAACGAAAAAAGAAATAAAAAAGTTATACCTTTTTTTTTTTCATTTTTCTCTCGATCTTTGTATCTCTCGATTATAATCGAAATACAAAGATTAATTTCTCCATCGTCACATATGTAATTTTTTCAGGTAAATAAAGAAGTAAATTATTCATCAGACATAATCGGAGTAATAGAAAATTTGAAATCAACTTGATGAAAAAAAAAAAAAAACAATGAAAAAGAAAAAAGAAAAAAGGCAACCCAAATATAATTACAAATGCAACCCAAAACAATTCTTAATTAAGCACAACATAATCAACGAAGATAAAAAAAAAAAATACGTGAAACATTTTTATTTATAGTGATGAAAATAAATTGCAAGATTTTTTTCTCAAATTTAAACGTGCAAGTGGACTTACAGTGAATTCAATGCCAAAATCAATTACCTAACCGTTAATTTATGTATATCCAGGAGATTAATCAAGGCGAGTCAAATATTTTTGAAATCGACGCAAGTCAAAAATTAAAAAACTTGAATTGCCCCAAAATCCGATCTGTTACGTCGATATCCGCCAAATTCAATACCCATCACGGCTAAATGATATTCCATACTTTACGAAAATTGTGTTTCAATCGTTCAATGTTGACGAGAGTTAAAAAAATCCCTAAATTTTATTTTCGAAAAATTCAAAATATCACAAAATTCAAACGTCTCGATCGATTCGGGCCAAATGCAATACCAGCCAACCTTGTGTACAAATCTATTCGTAAATAACTAATTGGACGAATATCTCAAAATTTACAATCGCTAGAGTGCCAACGTCCTTTTTTTTCTAATAATTTGAAAACGCTATAAAATCCGAGTCGCAGTTTGAATCATGACGAAAATTGTAGTCAACGAAAGGCTTACAGAACTGCAAATGTCTGCGAAATTTGGGGGCTGTAGCTAAAACCGTTTTCGAGTTATACAAGTTTGAATTTTGGGAGGTCATTAAACACACACACACACACACACTCCATCAGGACATTTTCTTCGAATATGTTTTCTCAACGTTTCAACACATTCTGAACATGGTAGCATGAACATCTCGAAAAGAAAAATTCCCACCATAACACAGCTTCCTCTGTGAGGACGTAAAATTATTTTTAAAAATTTCATGAGATTAAAAAAAAAAAAAAAACAACAATGCAAATGCAACTCACCACGAAGAACATCGGCGGGTATGAGCCTCCTGTATTCAGTCGGTCGTTTTTCCTTTTTCTTATCATCGTCGGCCGCGAATACGACCGCGGCTACGAGAAATACAATCGCCAATAGTTTCATGATTATTTTTTCTTATTTATCAATTATTCTTTTGTTTCTCAAATATATATATATATTTTTTATATATATATATTATTTTTTTTCGCGACACAAATATAAATATAATTATATTTGTATCCGATTGGATTTGGACGAGACTCGAAAGACGATTCGTCGAGGCCGCGGCCGATTCGTAAACGGACAATGATCCTGATGGGTGTAACGATTAAGACTGGTCGGGCCCGATTCCGATGTCCACGTTTTATACGTGATCGCTGGGCGGGGTCTTTCTCGGCATCGTTCCCCCACAACGGATTTAACAATCGCGTGGTTATCGGCCTCTCGAAAATCCACGTTCATCGCCATACGCGATTGTCGTTGATGCCTCCGAAGAGGACCCCCTCCCCCCTCCCCCTCCTCCACTCCCGCCACCCATGGCCCCACCAAACATCAACAGTTTCATCGACGATCATCGATCAACAACGTCGAAACATCGTTTCTCATGGTCGTTTGATCACAATTTAAAAGAAAAAAGATTTTTTTTAAAAATGGTTTTTTGTTTTTGTTTAAAATGTTTTTTTTTTATAATTATTGTTTTTTTTTTGCCACCGCGTACTTCGGGTTGACTCCGAGTTGACCATCCTCGATTCATTAATGTGCGATCCTTTTTTTTTTTCTAATTTTTCATAATTTGATTATTTAAAAATTGTTTGTTTTTTTTTCCAGCACGTGCTCCGAATCGCATGTTCACGCATTATTGTTGTAATCATCGTCATCGTGTAATATAAATCCTTCGATCCTTGAAGTCACCGCAATCTTTTTTTAAAATTATTATTGTTATTATTGTTTTGTTTTTTTTTTCCTAATTTTGAATTTTACTATGTCCTCCGAATTTTCGATCGTCGAGTTATCATCATCATGAAGAATGTAGGTCAATCCTTGAAGTCCAAAAGTCACCATTGACTTCTTCTATTTGTTCTTCTTTTTTTTTTTTTTGCTTTTTTTAAAAATTAATTTTCTTTTTTGGTTTTCTTCAATTTTGAATTTTAACCCGTACTCCGAACTCTCGATCGTCGAGTTAATCATTATGATCATGGAAAACATCGGTCGATCCTCAAAGATTCTCAAAGTTACCAAAATTCTGCTGTTTCTTTCTTTCTTTTTTCAATTTTTTTCAAAATTCAATTTCTAAAAAAAAAATTTTCAAAATGTTCGTATCGAACACAATTGTACCATTTTTTTCTGTCTGTACTTAACGATGATTCTATAAAATCGTATCATCCACGAGCATTGATTATCGACGTAAAAATAAATAAATAACATTTTTCAAAAGTGAAAATTGAAAAAAAAAAATTTCACAATTTTTTTTCTTTTGCAATATAAACGGAGATGTACGAGACTTCCGGGAAATCCGTTCGGCAATGAGATAGCGACGCGTCGAGGCATCTTTCGCGTGAAGATGAAATCGCCGATCGTTCGACCAAGGAGTTGTACCGGGTAACGGGTAACGAGCGAGAACTTGTAAATGACGAAGGAAGGCGAAAGTCGTTCTCGAGAAGGAAAGAGACCGCCCGCGCCAACCAGCCACCGAGACCGTCTGCGTGGGTCCGCGGAGAACATCCGTGCAATAATTTCTTCGGTCGAAACGAAACTTTTCGCTTTTCATTTATCATTATTATCATTATTATTATTATTATTATTATTTTATTTTTTATAATTTCTTCAATGGGTTTTTTTTTTGTTACGGGAACGAGAAACGGCGTCTTGGGTGACCGGGATACGAGATCTGAGGCGATTTGACGATTGGAGGGAAAAAAATAGTCGTTGGACAATTATTAGACTCGGATTTCGATTCGTCATTTTTTATCGATTGCCTTATTTTTTTTATTATTGATTTTTTCCGTATTTATTCTTTATTCTTGATCTCTGTCTCTCTCTCCCTCTCTCTCTTTCTCACTCTCTTTGTCTTTTTTCCTTTACGTCTCGACCCAGTCCCGACTCGTCATTCGTTATTGATTGCGTTATTCTTTATTTTTTGTTATTGATTTTATAGTGTTTATTCTCGTTCTTTCTCTCTCTCTCTCTCTCTGTGTATGTGTTTCTCTTTTTTCACGTCTTGACCCGGTCCCGACTCGTCATTCATTATTGATTGCGTTATTTTTTTTTTTTTTTTTTTTTTTTTTTTTCAATTTTTGTTATTGGTTTTTTTTAAATTCTCTTTTTTTTTTTTTTTTAACGTCGGTGTCCTCGTTGTGACCCGTCTGCCGTATCGGCCCGTGAGGTGAAAGCAGATCAATCGAACGACTCGCGTGTCGGTGGGAGAGAGAAAGAAACAGACCGGAGAGAGAAAAAGAGAGAGAGGCAGAGGCAGAGAGAGTGAGAAAGAAAAAACATTATTCGCGCCTCGCCGTTTTTTTCTTCTTTCTGGCTGTCTATCTAACAGGAGCGTAAAATAATAATAATAATAATAATAATAATAATAATAATAATAATAATAATAATAATAATAATAATAAAGTAATAATACTAATGGTAATAATAATAATTATTATATTTGTATAAATATATATCCGGCGACACAAAGGATGTTGCATCCTTGTCGTGAAAAGCGTAATTTTCGCAATCTAAAAACCGATTAAAATCCGACAAATTAAAATAATCTCTAAAATGCTCCGGCGAAAATCGGCCGAAGATATAAAACAGAGAAAATAATACATTTTTTTCAAAAGAAAAAGACTTTTAAAAAAAAGAGAGAGAAGAAATATTGCGACATTCTTCATTAATCTCTGAGCTGAGCACCCTAAAATAATCTATCGGATATTTAAAAAAAAATTATAAATAAGGCGACAAAAAATGGGAAGAAAAAATAATTTCTTCGAATTTTTTTTTCTAAAAAAAAAAAGGTTAAAAAGTTGATGTTTGAAAAATTGTTTGAACCGTGAGAAAGCGTTTCGACGCGTTAGACGATTTCGATGAAAACTCTCTTTGCGCTTCGCGTGTGCCCCGTTGCAAACCATTACATATACATGTATATATATATTTTTATTCTTCTTTTCTTCATTTGCTCTCTACCTCTCTCTCTCTCTCTCGTCTTTCGTGTTTTTTTTCTTTTTCTTCTTCTTATTCTTCTCTCTCTCTCTTCCGAGCCTCATTGTCCGAGACGTGAAGTGTGACTCTCCTCGCGGGCGGTCTTTCGAAGCGGCTAACACATCGCGGTTAGAAAGTAAAGAGGCCGCAACGTATATGTGTGTGTGTGTGTGTGTGTTACACGATGCGACGATGATCCACCCCCCTCCCCCGCTAAATGCCACGTACCTTCGCTGCACTCGAACGCGAGTGCAACTCGTTTACATTTTGGAATGAACTTTCACGAGTTCTTCATTTTTAAAAAATTGTCGTGTTTTTTTTTATTCCTCATCTTCTTCTTTTCATTTTTTTTTCTCCTCTTCCTTTCGTACTTTCATTCTCGAAATTAATATATCTTCGTCACACGATTGTCAATCGTTCGGAAGTTCGTGTCTCGTTACGAGACAATTATCACATTTCCCTCAATGAGAAATTTTGTTTCTGTTTTTTTTTTTTTTGTTTTTTTTTCTAACGCAATAATTACGGAAAAGCGTTGTTGTTGTACATGTTACTCGATCCGGGAACAAAGTTGTTGACAGCACCCGGAATATCAGCCGGATGTGGACGATACAAAAATTCCAAATGTTCAGCTGTATGTTGATCCGGAACAAAATGATGTCCGCCATCGTGAATCGTTGGTTCAACATTGTTCACGCTGTTCGCATTGCCATTTATCATAGTTGAATTGATTTTTTTCAATCTAAATTGTCGATACAAATGATAAATCGTTAATTCGCCCATTTCCGTGAATGAATTTTCGTATCTCCACTCGGGATCGCGTTCCACAGCTTCCTCGATACCGCGAAACGTATCGATTCTTCGCGGACCGATGATTTTTTCAAAATCTTCCCACGACAAATACGTATTCGCGTTTCTCATCGTGATCTCGTGTTTTTCCGTTTGTTGAATTTTCTTTTTTTCCAAACATTTCGTGTAATCGATGGCCGTTGGATTCCACGGATATATGCCCCAAGCGCGAAAACCATTTTTTATGGTATCGGGTGATACCCCGGTGTTCAGCAGCGAAGCCAGAAGAGGTGCAAATTTTTCTTTCGTTATAACTTCCAACGGATTTTTACGTTGAAAATCCAATACACCTTTTTTCCAACTGTTTTTCAGAGGTTTGAAAGCCGCAATTTCCGCAGGTTTGAGGACTCTCGACGCTGTCGGATACAACGCTACGAGCAATATGTTCAATTCGGTGCACAATTGGCTTACCTTGTAGGTGACGTGAGCGCTGTGACCATCCAGATACAATATTATCGGAAATAACACAGATTTTTTTTGCAAATATGGATAAAGAACGTTTCTTATGTAATCGTAAAAAACGTCGGATTTCATCCAACCGTTGTCGGTGCAACCTATGCCCCATTCCTGAGGCACGGATTTCACTATGTCGGCGGGCAAACGTTTGTAGGGATAAACTACCATGGGCGGGGATTCGTCGCCGTTCGCCGAAAACGTGAACATCACCGATATGTTGGATTTGGGCGGCGCGCCGTCCACTTCGTCCACGCTTCGCACTTCTCTCGGCGCCAAAACTTTGTTGTTTTTCGGACACAGTTCGAAATTTGTTTCGTCCGCGTTGTAGATTCGGGTGGGATCTTGAAGAATGTTTCCCACGCCCGCTTCGTTGAGATACTCTTCGATATTGGCGAACCATCTGCGTATGTCCTTGCCGGAACCTTTCGTAGTGGCGGCTGTGATTTTGAGGTTAGGATGACGTTTGAGAAAGGCTTTGTACCAACCGTCGCCCGGATAATTGTCTTTGAAAGGATTGGCTCGAGGTTTGGCGTCCAGAATGTCTTTGACCGACGCTTGGATTCCCTCTTTGCGTCTCGGACAGACTTTACGATGTTTGGCGAGAATCCATTTTTCCAGGGTGTCCTCTTCGTCCGCCGATAATATCGGACTCGGTCCCAATGTCGTTTTGTTTTTGAATTGGTTACTCAGTCTGAACTGTATCGTCGCTCTGGGCACTCCGAACAATTGTCCAGCTTTGCGCACCGACATTCCGTCGCCCTGCACCGCTTCCAACGCCTTTCGCACATTGTCCTCGCTGTAACGTTTGGTATACTTGGTGCCTTCCACCAGCTTCGGCATCTTCAAAACAACAATCATCGACAGAATCGTAACAGCAAACATTTACGCAATATTCTGCGACAAAGACATTTCGATGCATATAATTTATTTCATTTTTTTTTTCTTTACATTTTATCAATTTTGTTGAATCATGAAAAGGTTAGAATTTGCATCAACGATCTTTAAACACATTCAACGTAATCACCGTCATCGGCACAGTGTTGCCCATAACTGTTTTTGTTACCTCGCGTCAACACAGCGATTGTCATATGTCAACAAAAACAAATTGACAAACATAACCTCAATCTGAATCATCGATAAAGCCGTTGGGCGCGATTTTTGAAGTCGTGAATCGATCAATGACATAGAAATGACGACGTGACGATAATGGTAATACGATTAACAAACACCATAATTCTCAATTCATCTTCGAAAAAAATCTAAACACTCACCTCGATTGTTTCACATCAGGCTCGTAGACGCTCGAACCCAACTTCGTAACGTCGCGAATTTTCTTTTTTTTTTTCACGTCTTTTCAACACGCAATATCACAAATTTGCAAATTTATATCGTTTGTCATTCGTAATTCGTTGACGGAGATTTTTTTTTCCTTCATTTATACGAAATTTTCGTCGTAAACCATGACAATGACTGAATTTTTTCGGGCGTGGCCAATTACTGTACAGTCAGTGGCAAACGAGTTTACAATTGTTTCATCGTTTAAAATGGCCGAACTGGTACAGTCACCGTTCAATCGTCAGTGATTGGCCGCGTTGCATACATGAAAAAAAAAATGGCAATGGAAACAAAAGAAAAACTTCGATAATCAAGGACGAAGAAAAGCTGGAAAAATACATTATATATATATTGTTCGATCCAAAATTGTTTTCATCGAATCTGCCTTATCGACAATCGCTCAAAAAAAAAAAACAAATCTGGTTCAAAAATCGTCGTTCGAACGAACAAGTCCGTCATCTACTTCTCGAAAATTCGGTTAGTGCGAATTGAAAAAAAAGTAAAACAAAAAGAGATTTAAAAAAAACGAAAAATAACTTCAATAACTAAAGAAAAAGAAAAGCTGGAACAACATATATTTTTTTCCGACCCAAATTTGTCTTCATCGAATCTGCCTTATCGATAATGACCCCAAAAATACAAATACGGTCGCAAAAAATCATGATTCGAACCGAAATGTCGTATCTGCTTCTCCATAATTGTTTCGTTCGATTTGAAAAAGAACGAAAAACAACAAAGAGTTAAAAATCAAAAATAAATGAAGAAAAGAAAACGGGAAAAAAAAACATGACGCGCGTTCCACTTTGTTTTCTCGTGAATCGTGACGAAATAAACGAAAGAGTTGGACCCAAACGTTTCGTACGAGTTGCACAATCGACCGTGACCACGAAATTCGTGGTAAAACCGATTTCTCGCATGTGACCCTCTCCGCCGTCTCCCGCCGCCCGCGCCGATGCAAATTTCGTCAAATCGCATTGCCCAATAATTGTACCCGCGGGTATTACAAAATGTCGGAACCCCGAAACGATTCCGCGAACCGCAGAGGGCATTGTCGTCACGGTTCGTCGATGGCGCCAGTCACGTCAAAATGGCGTCGCCATCGGCGCTATTTACGATAATTAATTTGGTTGCTTTAATCGTCGTTGCGTGACGATTACATTATGAAGGTGGCTTGTATTTGCAAATGGACGAGCCCCGATCGACGAAAGACCCGAAACGGCTATAGCGAGCTCACCGGAATACGCGATGAGTAGATGAGAGAGGGAGAGAGAGAGAGAGAGAGAGAGAGAGAGAGAGAGAGAGAGAGAGAGAGAGAGAGAGAGAGAGAGAGAGAGTCTTCTCCAGGTCAATTAGAGTCCTGCCCATCCGGTCGTCAGTAATGTCCTTACCACTTAAGATACGAAACCAACTGATCTCGCCATGACTGCGAGAGAGATAGCGCTATCGGCGCTCGCTGCGGAGCGACAGAGAACGAGCGAGAAAGACGATCATCTGGTTGCACATCCTCTTGAATCTCGCGCACGCGCGCCCCCACCGCTTTTATTTTGGCGTCCACATCTTCCAAACCCTATTCTTATCACCGGCTATACAAAGAGATGTCAATAATTTCTATTCCTTAAAAAATAAAAAGTATTGCAAATAAATTTTTCAAAAAAATATTTGATACATTTTTAAGATTTCTTTATCATCAGAAATGTTAGGTTGTGACTGTTAGATCAAGATTCCTCCTATGAGGGAGTCGAAGATTGAAACAAAAATGAAAATGCTTTTTACAAACAAGAATCTCCGTTCACTCTACCAGCGATTCGTAGGAAGCAAATTGCAGGTTCAATTTGTAGCTTGTTGTTTTTTTTTTTTGCGATAAAAATATTTCTTCTTCTTAATTTTGCAACGTTCGCGAGTCTGCAGATTCGTAATTAGCGTGGGTGATTAGAGGTAACGAACGTTGCGAGTGTAATTGAGTCTCGAAGGTCATTGGGCTACACCGACGAAAAAACCGGAAACAGTCTCTGAAGAAGCGAAGATGCAGATATATATATACAAGGTGTCCCATTTGAAAAAAATTCCGTCAAACAGTTATTGCAAGCATAACGGCAGTTCTAAGATGGGAACAATACTTTTGAATGAGCTAATAATAATAATCCTAATATTAGCTTACGTGATGTAAGACGCGATTTAGGTGTTCCACGCAGTGAGGCACACCGAATTTACGATTCGATACGATTGATTTATTCATGAAAAATCCATGAGAAATCCTCAACATAGGGTATCGTTGAATTTGTCTAAAAAAAAGGAACAACTTCAGGTGGTTCAGGAGTTTGTTCCCATTTCAAAAAAACTGCCGTTATGCTTGCAGCATAAAAACATGAACTGTAAGAGCATCGATTCCATCAGCACTGAGTGTCCCCCTTCGAACCCTACAACTTTCATCTGACCCATTTTTTGTTGTCACTTCTTTTCCTAAAGAGTTATTCGACTGTATTTTTTTCAAATGGGACACCCTGTATATATATATATATATATATATATATATATATATATATATATATATATATATATATATATATATATATATATATATATATATGAAGACAGAGAGCGAGACACAATTATTCATCGAGTATCAATTATTGTTGAGGATCTCAAGTGTGTCAACATTATCTTATTGTTAGATAAATGTATATACTTACTCAAGATGTCCGTAAACACGTACATAACGAGAGACCGGAAAGAACGTGACTGCCCAATGATTAAAAAATATGAAAAGGAAAAAAAAAACAATTACAAAAATATGAAAATAATAATAAGAAATAAATAAATAAATAATCATTCAAGAATCACAAATCCATGGTTGGCACTTATTTCCCCTCAACGTGTGTCGTGCAATGTCCATGCGCACCCTTGACACAGTTTCCTCATCACAGAGATAACACGGCCACTGCGCATGTCACGTAGATCCTGAGAATCACAGTTTGAATGGTGAGAAATACGACAAATCGTTTTTTTTTTTTTTCACGTTGATGCTTTGGACTCTCCGGACCAATGTCACACATTTTTTCACACATTTTTTTAAATACAAATCGCAGATCTTGGTCTCGGGATTTAAAAGAATTAATAAAAAAAATTGTTGATTTTTTTCTCTCTTGATTCGTCTATTTATATTATATACATTGTACGCTATTTATTATCGTATTAACATCTAATTACAATGGGTACAGAACGCTAATTTATCGATAAACATGTTTAGTTTAAAATAATTCACGTAAATTTTCCGGAATTACACGCGCATGCGCGGATTTTTATTTCTCCTTCCATTTTTTATCTATTCATTTATCTATTTTTTCTTCGTAGTTTCCCGGTTCGTTTTTTTCTTCATGCGCGCATTACTTTTGGAATATCTCGTCGATAACGGACGTCTTAGAAAACAAAAACAAGAAACAAAAAAAATGCGACAGCAAAAAAAAAAACATTCACGTTGATAACGAAAAAGCAAAAATTAATAATTTAATAAGGATGAAAAATAAAAAAATCTTCAATTTCGTGAACTCTCGTTCCTACAAATCGATTTATAATTATTAAATTTATTATTTTTCCGGCGCTGGTCGAGCAATGATGAAGACAGTGAGGTAAGTATACGAACAAATAAAATAAAATCTCCATCGAATTATTAAGCTCATCAAGCGTTTTCAAATAAACGTCTACGAATAAATTATCAATCATACAAGCTGAAAACAAACAAAAAAAAACTGTCTCCATTCGTAGATACGATTTTTTCATTAAATTTTTTATTCTTTCTTTTCTTTCATCTGTTTTTTATTATTTCTTTTCTTTTTTTCTTTCATCTGTTGTTTGTATCTTTTTTGTCATTTTTGATTTCATTTTAATTTACTTTCTTCGAGTGTTACATTGAAAAATGGGCGCGGTCAATCAATGAAACATATATTTGAATTACTTTCACGACGAATTTTGTGGTCTCATTCGATGCTAAAATAAATCTTTGCCAACACTATCGATCAATCACAATCATCGAAACGAATTATTGTGCAAAATTGTCGAATCATTTTTCATTGTTTCATGAAAATAAATTGTTGATTGTTTATTCGGGAGGAAAAGAAACCAATACTTTGAATATAGATTTTCATTGATCAAATCGACGCGACTCCGATCGCACTGTCGGACTAATTAATCAATCTCGGTGGTTGAGAAACGTTAAACGGAGGGAATGGGACAGGGGGGTGGGGGGAGGGGACCAATCGCGTCCGATTACGATTAAAAATCACGAGTCTCGTACTTCATACACGTTTCTCGCTGCTCCCTCGTCTTTGTTTAATTTTTTCACATTGTTTTTCCTCAACTTCTCTCGTCTCAACGCTTTTTTCTTATTCTTCTTTTTCTCATATTTTTTTCTTGGTTCTTCTTTATCATCTTCTTCTTCTTTTAAATACGTAAACAACGAATCATAGTACACAAAAATTATTATTAATTAATTTGACAAAACACGAGATAAGCCCGTTCAACTTCGACGATCCACTTCTTCCACTGCATTGCTCTTCTTATCTTTTTTTCTTTATCACCTTTTTTGCCACTTTTTCCACTACAATGCTCTTTTTTTTTCCTTCATCTTTTCTCTCTCTTTTTTTTGCCATATTTACAACGTTCAGGGAAAAGGAACTCGAGATGAGCAGCAACGTTTCCCCCACCCACCCACACACACATATACACACACACACACACTGTCAGCGTCACGTGCAAAACAGTGAGCCTGCTGCAACACAATTTTCGAAATACAATTTAAAAAAGGAAACAGAAAAATCGTCCCATTCACGTTGACGATTTTTTCTCCTCTCCAGAAAAAAAAAAATTGGCAAGGATTTCAACTGCGTCGCAATTTCTCAACGTCAATTGCTCAAATAATGATAATAATATTATTATTATTAATAATAATAATAATAATAATAATAATAATAATAATAATAATAATAATAATAATAATAATAATAATAATAATAATAATAATAATTTCGTATTTCCGATTGTTTGAAAATTTTGAGAAAACAAAAAAAAATCACACGTACGCGCATTGAGACGAATATGTATATATATATATCGACATATATATTCGTGTATACATCCATGTGAATTGCGTGTCACGATGGTGCAATAATCTTCACAATTTCGAGGGGAAAAAAAAAATATGAATAAAAAAAGTTTGACTAATTATTTTTTTTTTTCGTTTTCGTTTTTGTCTTCACCGTGTATTGCACACCTTGTCGCTCGTTCGAAACGCGTTAATTGTTTGATCGATCAACGTTGTCAAGTCCTTCGGTCGATGAAAGATACATCTCGTTTGATCCCGATTTAACGAATGGCAAATCCGAACGAATGATGAAATCCCGAAATTGTTATTTTCATCCGTCGACGTCGAAACGATTTTTCCAAACGCACTTGCGATGTTGGGGCGACAATATGGGTTCGAGAACACGTTCGATACCGCGTATACGGCCACGAAAACGTTCACGGTCACGGGCCATTTGTTCCCACGGGCCTCGACGTGCCGCGCGATAAGCGAAATTCCATTGGACCATCGTTCGAACTTGAGGCTCGAGATTGAAACGTACCTGAAAACGTTTTTTCATTCACAGCATAAATGTATAGTTTGAAATTTGTAGAATACGATGCCGTTAATGATTTTGGTAAATTGTCGAAAAATGACGTCATGCGAGCATGACACGTCGATAAAAGGGTCGTCTATTCAATAACAGGTATTCGAAACGCATTTATTTATATACGTAAAAGCAGGGATGGGCATCCATTCAATGAAAATAAATTTTAAATACATTTTTAAAAAAATAACTACGATTAATTATCATGAATGAATCAATATTTTCACATTTCCACAATTATTATGTCCAATTTACGTAAATTATTATTTTGCAATGAATTTGAATATTCAATAAATCCGATGAAATCCATTATCATTCAGTTCGAAAAGTATTTGGAATATATTTTAGTTTGTGGGAAATAAGGCCACAATCGAAGGTCAGAATGCAGATAAATTTGACTCTATTTCATGAGCTACTTATCGTCCATTAATCTCAGGCTGCCATCGGCGTAAATGAGACTGTAGAAAGTTCCCAAACCATTGTTCTCAACCGCGATCGATCTTTCGTACAAAAAACAAGAACGATCGACTACAGACCTCTCATACGCAGTCAACCGTTCTTATCTTTCATCCCAAATATCAATAATGACGGAGAACAATGGTTTACAGTTTTCGTTACCGACCGAGCAGTGACACATTAAAAAAATATATAATTTTAATTACCCTCGTCGTGGTTTTGTTATCTTCGTCAAAGTCCACATCATCGGAATCTTCGTCGGTGTCTGAGTCGTAATCGTAATCGTCGTAATCCGAGGTCGAATTATTTTCGAAAACTATGCAATAGCTGTCTTCGGAATCGATGGAACTTTCGGAAACGAGTCTGGGTCGTACATCGTCGATTTTCGTCGAACGATCTTGCTCGTCCACGCCTCCCGCATCGCCCTCATCCATTTCCATCGATGTTTTTGGTACAAACGCGATTGCTCTCGAACGTAATTCGACAATATCGTTTTCCCCAATTTTTTCACGTCTTCGTAATTTCGTAATTTCGTCGAACGTAAAATTTTGATAAATCGTCGACAAATCATGTCGTTCATCGTAATTTCTCAAATCCAACGTCGAATCTTCATTATCGACGTCGTTGCGTTCGTAATCGTCAAACGCTTCCAAATCGTCTTGTATGTCGGAATAAATATTTTGTCTCGTGCGTTCTTTTCTCAAACTCGATTGGCTAACTCCGGATCTTCGTAATTGCGATTTACCACGTCCTTTGCCACGCACACGTGCGACCGTGCAAATTTTTCGACGTGGTTTTACGTGCGGATAAACCGCCAAATTTGGTTTTTTCGTTGGTACTTCCGGTTCGGGAAAACAATTCTCACGATTCGGCCGATCGGTAATGAGATTAGCGACTTTTTCCCACATCGTTTGCCAACCGGTCGAACAAGATTCCTTCGTAATATTCGTGCGGGTCGGATTATCGACGACTTCCGGTTTCGACGGATGCGACTTTTTCGCGTGTGCCTCCGTCCAATCGACGGAAGCACGATCGTCCTCGTCAATCGAAAACATTTCCGTCGTTGGATCGTCGATTCTAACGTCCAATTCTTCTCTCACGATTTTATCGCCAATAATCGCCGCGATTTCTTTACCATCCGATGATAATTTCGTCGATAATATTTCTTCGTTAAAATTGTTCGTAAATACGTGTGAAATTTGTGATTTTGTGTTCAAACACTTGTTCGACAATCCATTGGACAATTTCATTATGTCGTTGTGTCCCGTATCGCAATCCGTGACCAATTGTTCGCAACTTTGGGTCAGAGATTTGAAAAATTCTTGCGATATTATACCCTCGTTGGGTACGACAGTGACCGAAAGCGTGGTGTTCATGTTGTTCATGAACGACGTCGGAACTTTGGCCAAACGTTCCATCACTCCGCTGGTCAGAGCCGTGAATAGTTGAGAAAAAATATTTTCTCTCTTGGGGGTTAACATTTTTTGCATGCCGTTGTCCATGCTGGCCGAGCCGGTCATGACGAAATGATCCGCGACTTTGGGCAGGGCCATGGGTTTCATACCTCGCGCGTCGTACGCGCAATTTCCGCAATTCGGATGCGTCGACGGGTAGGACAGAAGCGCGGCTGAGTCAAAATCCAAGGTTAAGGATTGCCTCCGAGAGATCTCCATTCCGCGAATCAGCAGACGATCGATCTGGTCGAACTTCTCCCAGGAGTCGTTCTTCTCCCGTGACGCGCTGCGGAAACAAAGAATCGTGTTCAAGACCATATAGTTTTTCTAACCTCGAATTGTGAATTTGTCGTTAGAGTGCAAAATACGTTTAGGGCGAGAAATCATTTGGGGAAAGCTCATATTGAGGTTAGACGACAAACAACGTAGATGCTATCAGTCATAAATTTAGTGCAAATGTAAGCATCGCTGTACAGCGGTTATCGCTCGTACATAATAAGACCGACAATGTAATTTCCATTTCGACGGAATGTTAAGACGCAGCTGCTAATCAGGATTGTTATTATTCGCTGATGCAAGAGCAACCAGCGAAGCGCGAAGAAATAGCAATTTGTTTTTGTTCGAGAGACTTCAACGCGATAAGGAACGGTGGAAGGGGATTTCATTATGGAATAATACCAATCGACCCTCGATGTGTGTGTGTATGTGTGTGCGTGTGTGTGTGTGTGTGTGGTTAATTATTGTAATTATTGCGACGCAAGAGTCACGAAAACACAGAAAAAAACGGAGAAAATTATTATTTTATCATCTCCGACAAAACCTAACCTCCAACATAAGATAATGAGAAAACATGGGAATTCGTGTGGATCAAAGAAAGAAACAATTCTTATCGTGCATGTGGTAACAAATACATACGAAACACGCATACTCACAACAAGGACAAACGTTGCGGACGTGACAATCGTAATCGCGTTGGAGATTGTTAACGTTTTCGTGCGAAAAATTTTTCCACGTTAAATCCAAAAGATTTTCGTAATTCTTCGTAACACTTGTGTAATCAACGATTTCGTTTTTTATACCTCGTTCGTAATTCGCGATTGTTTCCAAAGATTCCATGGTAAGAAGGCACATTTTTGCAACGAAAAATACTGTACTTGACTTTCAGGCGGCCATTTTCAACTGTGACGACTGGCGTTTCGCAATTGACTAGTGACGGCCGGAGAACGGGCGGATTTCACGATGAATGGTATTTCCGTTGGGAAGAGTTGGTCGAGATTGCAGTGGGGGCACCACTGCCCCGACCGCGAACTGCGCCGGCGCTGTTGAGAGACGTGCGTGTTAGTGATCACGTACGCAGCGAACGGTCGCTTGGCTCCGCCCATTCTTCGTCGCTCTCCCACACACGGTCTTCGTTCGCGCGAGTGCACTCGGATCCTCGGATGGCTTGCGCTCTCTCTCGCACTCCCGCTATGGTCACGCGGTCTCTCTTCCACTCGCGGGACAGTTGGCACTGGTGCGAGAGAGAAAGTATCATCCACTCCGTGACGCGAACTCGAGATAGATGATCGCAAGGGGGCGGAGCTTCACGATGCTTCACGTGCGTTTGCAGAGATGAGTTGGGAGATGTCTGGAGGAGGCCTTTTTAGTGGCTCCAATGAAAGACGTGCGAACCTGGTGGCGAAACCCGAAAGTTGGAGGTTAACAATGGTAATCAACCAAGCAATCTCGGGCGCTCGTCGGATTGCGTTCGCGCGCACGCAGTGGGCGTGGATAAGCGCCACAGACGTGGTGCGGCGAAATTGGAAAGTTGGAGGTTAACAAGGGTACTCAACCAAGCAATCTCGGGCGCTCGTCGAATTGCGCTCGCGCGCACACAGTCAGCGTGTATAATCCAACCGGCAAATTACCGACGGAGTCGATCGATACTTGATATAGCACGCGCGCACGTAAATGCTTGTGGATGACGGCTTCGGTTCGGAGAATTTTTTCGCCGTTTGCGTCTCGTTCGCGACAATCCAGTCGCGCGTTTCGCTTACATTGTAGCTATGTTTACCAGGCTCTCTCTTGCACCACCGTTATCTTCAATTAGCACCTGCTCACTTGGATTCCGTCTTTCTCATTGCATGAGGTCTACTGCATATATATACATATACATATATATATATATATATATATATATCTTTGAGGCATGAACCGTTATATCATATCGCGGAGATATGGCAACGATGTGATCTCATGGTTGCCGAATCTCCGCACCATCCGAACAGCTGTCGGCGAGAATCCGCAAAATCGTGTTTCGCTCGTTTCGCTGAGAAATACATACGGGGGAGAGCACGGGTTTATCGGAAATGCTCGGGACAACTCGGCTTTCTACGCCGAGATAGCAGACGTATGTGCGTTGAGACTGGCTCGGGCCGGTAATGAACGTAGCCTTCTGATTGGCCCGCTCTGCGCATGATCGGACCGGAGGCGGGAGATGCGAATGTGACAGAAAGAGCTTATAACTTTCTGACACTGCGTTTGAGGTTATTCGTCTATATGTTCACATTCGCATCTCCCGCCTCCGGTCCGATCATGCGCAGAGCGGGCCAATCAGAAGGCTACGTTCATTACCGGCCCGAGCCAGTCTCAACGCACATCAGAGATGAGTTGGGAGATGTCTGGAGGAGGCCTTTTTAGTGGTTCCGCTGGAAGACGTGCGAACCTGGTGGCGAAACCCGAAAGTTGGAGGTTAACAATGGTAATCAACCAAGCAATCTCGGGCGCTCGTCGGATTGCGTTCGCGCGCACGCAGTGGGCGTGGATAAGCGCCACAGACGTGGTGCGGCGAAATTGGAAAGTTGGAGGTTAACAAGGGTACTCAACCAAGCAATCTCGGGCGCTCGTCGAATTGCGCTCGCGCGCACACAGTCAGCGTGTATAATCCAACCGGCAAATTACCGACGGAGTCGATCGATACTTGATATAGCACGCGCGCACGTAAATGCTTGTGGATGACGGCTTCGGTTCGGAGAATTTTTTCGCCGTTTGCGTCTCGTTCGCGACAATCCAGTCGCGCGTTTCGCTTACATTGTAGCTATGTTTACCAGGCTCTCTCTTGCACCACCGTTATCTTCAATTAGCACCTGCTCACTTGGATTCCGTCTTTCTCATTGCATGAGGTCTACTGCATATATATACATATACATATATATATATATATATATATATATATATATATATATATATATATATATATATATATATATATATATATATATATATATCTTTGAGGCATGAACCGTTATATCATATCGCGGAGATATGGCAACGATGTGATCTCATGGTTGCCGAATCTCCGCACCATCCGAACAGCTGTCGGCGAGAATCCGCAAAATCGTGTTTCGCTCGTTTCGCTGAGAAATACATACGGGGGAGAGCACGGGTTTATCGGAAATGCTCGGGACAACTCGGCTTTCTACGCCGAGATAGCAGACGTATGTGCGTTGAGACTGGCTCGGGCCGGTAATGAACGTAGCCTTCTGATTGGCCCGCTCTGCGCATGATCGGACCGGAGGCGGGAGATGCGAATGTGAACATATAGACGAATAACCTCAAACGCAGTGTCAGAAAGTTATAAGCTCTTTCTGTCACATTCGCATCTCCCGCCTCCGGTCCGATCATGCGCAGAGCGGGCCAATCAGAAGGCTACGTTCATTACCGGCCCGAGCCAGTCTCAACGCACATACGTCTGCTATCTCGGCGTAGAAAGCCGAGTTGTCCCGAGCATTTCCGATAAACCCGTGCTCTCCCCCGTATGTATTTCTCAGCGAAACGAGCGAAACACGATTTTGCGGATTCTCGCCGACAGCTGTTCGGATGGTGCGGAGATTCGGCAACCATGAGATCACATCGTTGCCATATCTCCGCGATATGATATAACGGTTCATGCCTCAAAGATATATATATATATATATATATATATATATATATATATATATATATATATATATATATATATATATATATATATATATATATATATGTATATGTATATATATGCAGTAGACCTCATGCAATGAGAAAGACGGAATCCAAGTGAGCAGGTGCTAATTGAAGATAACGGTGGTGCAAGAGAGAGCCTGGTAAACATAGCTACAATGTAAGCGAAACGCGCGACTGGATTGTCGCGAACGAGACGCAAACGGCGAAAAAATTCTCCGAACCGAAGCCGTCATCCACAAGCATTTACGTGCGCGCGTGCTATATCAAGTATCGATCGACTCCGTCGGTAATTTGCCGGTTGGATTATACACGCTGACTGTGTGCGCGCGAGCGCAATTCGACGAGCGCCCGAGATTGCTTGGTTGAGTACCCTTGTTAACCTCCAACTTTCCAATTTCGCCGCACCACGTCTGTGGCGCTTATCCACGCCCACTGCGTGCGCGCGAACGCAATCCGACGAGCGCCCGAGATTGCTTGGTTGATTACCATTGTTAACCTCCAACTTTCGGGTTTCGCCACCAGGTTCGCACGTCTTTCATTGGAGCCACTAAAAAGGCCTCCTCCAGACATCTCCCAACTCATCTCTGCCCGAGCATTTCCGATAAACCCGTGCTCTCCCCCGTATGTATTTCTCAGCGAAACGAGCGAAACACGATTTTGCGGATTCTCGCCGACAGCTGTTCGGATGGTGCGGAGATTCGGCAACCATGAGATCACATCGTTGCCATATCTCCGCGATATGATATAACGGTTCATGCCTCAAAGATATATATATATATATATATATATATATATATATATATATATATATATATATATATATATATATGTATATGTATATATATGCAGTAGACCTCATGCAATGAGAAAGACGGAATCCAAGTGAGCAGGTGCTAATTGAAGATAACGGTGGTGCAAGAGAGAGCCTGGTAAACATAGCTACAATGTAAGCGAAACGCGCGACTGGATTGTCGCGAACGAGACGCAAACGGCGAAAAAATTCTCCGAACCGAAGCCGTCATCCACAAGCATTTACGTGCGCGCGTGCTATATCAAGTATCGATCGACTCCGTCGGTAATTTGCCGGTTGGATTATACACGCTGACTGTGTGCGCGCGAGCGCAATTCGACGAGCGCCCGAGATTGCTTGGTTGAGTACCCTTGTTAACCTCCAACTTTCCAATTTCGCCGCACCACGTCTGTGGCGCTTATCCACGCCCACTGCGTGCGCGCGAACGCAATCCGACGAGCGCCCGAGATTGCTTGGTTGATTACCATTGTTAACCTCCAACTTTCGGGTTTCGCCACCAGGTTCGCACGTCTTTCATTGGAGCCACTAAAAAGGCCTCCTCCAGACATCTCCCAACTCATCTCTGGCGTTTGTCACACCGATATATCAACGCGCCAACTACAGGCGGAAGTCGAAACTACGTTTCTCGTGTCAAACTTCAACACGGGAAATACAGTTCCATGGGATTCTTTGGCCTTCGGTGATTCGTTTATCGCGTGGGAAATCCGAACGGTGGCGCTAGTGCAGCGCGGTCGTTTCTCGCAATTGCTCGGACATTCGAAAGTTTTCCTTGACAAACATATGTATCAACGCCGATTGTTTTTTTTTTGTTCGTCATTACAAACTAACACATTGATAACTCAACTGCGTAGCCTCGAGTTAATTTACTCGGCCAACGTCAAAAACCCAACGAAAATATATCGAGAACGACGAAAAAACTATTAGGCTTCACGAATCTCCCACTCATATCTATAATTAGTTTCATTCGTCATGCATTTTCCATTATTTCCGTTGGTCCGAGATTTCGATGAGTGATTCACACGAGGCGATCATTATACCCATGACAATTATGATGAAATTTTTCCGTGAATCTTGTAACTCGAGGATTCGTAATTTATTTACGAAAATTGCAATCGAGGTTGCATCTTCTTATTATTACATAATAACGTTTTGTTATTACCTCGTTGACCTGTCGAACAAGAGACAAGAACGCATGACCGCAAAAATGCCAAATGCCGACGATTATTCTCGATTTCCACTCGACAAATCATACGCGTCCGAGAACAATGGTTTACAGTTTCCATTACCGACCGAGCTGCAACACATCTTGGAAAAAAATAATAAAATATCTCAAAAAATGCAAATTTCGATAATCTCACGTCACCACGATCCCCTCAGGACGAAATAGATCAATAATTTATTTCGAAGACTATACAAACACCCGACGATGATAACAGAGAGAGATATTGTCGTCTCTTTCGCAAAAAAAAAAAAAAAAAAAAAAAAATTCATCAATTTTCCATTCGTCGTCGTTGTTTTAAATACTCTGTGTTTTCTTTTTTTTTCATCCTTTCCATTAAATTTTCTCGAATATACAATCACTATCCTGATGTGAATCACGAGGCTCACAAATACTGCATGCCAATGCCGAATTGAAATTGGCTCAGCACGTCGGTTCGGGCAAAAAGCAAAGGCACCGCAAAATTCAATTCTATCCTCGCTATACCGGCTATCTTCATCGCCAATCCACAGCCAGCTGTGCAACGGACGTTTTCGGTAAATATTTTCATGTCCGCGCCCAAATTTCCGTCTGAAAAAAAAAATAATAGTAATAATGATAATCAATGTATAAATGAATAAATAAATAAATACATTAACGCCAGAAAGTATCAGACCACTTGACAGGCGCTTTATAAAAAAATTAGTCGCGACTTTAAGAGTTGGGTAGCTCCGTCAAAAATAAATATTATTAATTTCAATGATTTCGTGGATTATAATTTCTTTTACTCAAATGATAATTTACGACTCACGTTTATTCGATGAAAAATGTATTGCGCCGTGTTTTTTAAACTCAAAAACTTTAAAAAAATCGGGGCCACCCCTAAAAATCTTTCGATCGAGAAAAAAATTGGAAAAAAAAAAAAAAAAGACTCGAGCAACTCCGGTAAATGTGTGAGTAAATTTGAAAAAAATCATCGCACCTTTGATGGTCGCGATATTGCCCAATTTGCCACCGTTCACAAAACCGTGTAACCTGAACAATTCGCCGAAACTGTTTCTTCCGGGTCTGAAGGGCAGCGGAGTGTAGACGTGAAGGGCCAGGGCCCAGTAGATATCGCCGCCTATGGCGTTGTTGTCGTCGCGGGGTCCGCAGCCTCGCATCTCGAAACCGCGAAGATTCAGAGGTCCACCGAGGAAAAAGTTATCGGCGATGCTTATCTGCATGTCGTTGCTTATTCCACGCAAAAAACCGGCTTGGGCCCCGAGTTGAAATGTCTGTAATCATATTTTCGTCAGAAAAAAGAAATAAGTATAATTCATGATTAATTATTATTAACCATATCGGTGTATCGCTGTTTTTTTCGCACTACTCAAAGTGGCTGAGTCACCTAAAAAATTGAATTTAATTTTTTTATTTAAAAAATTTTATTTTTATTTATTTATTTATTTATTTTTTTAATTTTTTTTTTTTTCGTACAAATTTTCCAAAAAATATATTTTCGTGGCTTCAAGTTCATCAGCTTGTGAGGCTTGATTTTAAAATTTATTTTCCTTTGAATCGAATGTAAAATAAATAATTATTGTTACTCACTATCCACTCGTGGGGCGACCAATTGTTTTGCATGGAAAATTCATTCTTCAAAAACCCAATGTCACCACCAAGACCGGCAAATTCAGCGGTGAGTTTGACGAGCGAACCCGCACTTGGAAATATCGTTTCGTCGCGTTTGTCGATCGAACATATGTATCGAAGAGCGGATTTCAGACTGGGTCCGCTCTGTTCGCGAACGCGAAAGGACGACTGTTTGGACGCTGTTATCTCGCGATAAGCCGCTTCGTACTGAAAATTGTGTTTCAGAGAACCCGAACCACCTGGATTAACCGCCAAATCGATCATGAAACCTTTGTCCTTCTCCTTGTAACCGGACCAGGGCACCTCGATTCCGGTGCTGAACACATTTCCGGTCAATCTGCGATAACGAAAAAAAAAATAATAAAAATTATTTAAAAACAAGACAATTGGGACGAAAAAAAAAATATAAATAGGAAAAAAATAATAAAAGTTGTTGCTTAAGTTTCTCTTTTGTTCAGCCCCGGCAGAAAAAAAAAATGATATTCACGAAAATTGTGGAAATGCCATCTATTTCGAGTCAAATGTATTTTTTACCATACAATAATGTAGTTGAAAAAAATATATATTATTGAAAAACGAAATTTTTTATTTGAAAAATCATTATTTGAAAATTTCACGTTGATCGAGCTATCAGTTTAGGCTTAGGAAAGTCGCCCGAATTGAAAAATGAAGCAAATAATTAATTCTGACAACGTAGACACTTCGCCCTGGCCCCAAACATTTGGGATAACTGTCGACTCACACTCTGTGCAATCGGCTGTCCACGAATGGTTTTATCACAGCAACGTTGATATTGGTTGAATTTTTATTTCCATAAGAATATTCAACTTGAAAACGTTCGCCACGACCAAAAACGTTTGGAGCTTTAGCGTGTACTCTCAATGATCCCTCGTTGTTTCCGACCATCGTGTTGATACCACCGCTCATGCGATTCAATTCACGTACATTGAACGTTACCTGAACAGAATTGAAAAAAAAAAAAATTGCATTGCAATATTCGTCAATGAAAATTGTTTATAAAATTTTACACGAAAAAAATTCGACGAACGACAATCGTCAAACATTTTTTTCCTTCTAATATCAGACAGATCTAAAAAAATTTATTCGACGTATTAATTCAACAGCCTTTGCAAATAATGTATCAATATTGAAATCAATCAATAACATAGATGGAAATTTTCATTTTTAAATAAAGAAAATGTAATTTAAAATTTAGATTTAATTTTTTTATTAATTTAAATCCAATTTTTATGTTACTTGTATTGTTGATAAATTTTCAACCGATTCTATGGTTACCTCGACTCCTTGAGGAGTGGCATCCGGACCTTGACTAGTGTCGATGAAGACTCCAATATTTTTGAAACATCCCAAAGCTTCGAGCCTTCCTCGTACTTTGTGAACGCACTGAATCACATCGTGAAAGTCTTTCGCCTTGAAAAGCTCGCTAACTTGCGCCTTCATTATGTCGTCCCTGGTTCTGGCAAGCCCTTCGATGTGTATCTTGTCCACCCTTGCCTGCAAAATTTTTTTCATCGTCGTTCCAATAAACAAAAAGTAGAAGAATAAAAACAAAATAATGAATAATCAAATATTGATGAGCGACAATGGACGATTCTTCCGACTCACTCCGACTTGATGGAGATCGATGGTCTTCGGTTCGGAAGCTCCGTGCTGCGGGGAATTTCCATCGTGGGACCTATTACCGTAAGACGTCGACTGGAACATGCGAACGAGTAAAAATTTTTTCAATTTTTTTCAAAATTCTTTTGATAATTTTTTCATACACATTTTTTGCTTTTTTTGCAAACGATTTATTGGCTGAGCTCACCTCGTGAAGGGGTCTCGTAACGTTGGACCTGTGATTATTGTGAACGTCTTGGGTTTTCAATCCAAAATCTGTGGAGCGCTCCTTTCGATATTTATTTAAAAAAAAAACAAAAAAAATTTCAAAATCATCGATTAGAACCGAACACAAACAACTTATAGGTTTCGAATGATGAAATATAAAAATGGGGACAAAAAAATTGCAAATGTATTGCTGCAAAGAAAAAATATAATTGAATTTTTAGTCGCGAGAGGGTATAAAAAAAAAATTATCTCTCGGGTCAATCGGATAAAATATCGATGATTCAATTGATGTTCCTTATTATTTTCACAAAATTACTCTCAAGCTCTCCTTGCAATACGCAATACTAAAAAAAACATCGATTATAACCAAAACACGTAATCGGTTTTAGATTAAAAGAAAAAAAAAAATACCAGAAACAAATAAAAAATGTATCGCGGCAAACAAAAAACTTGAATAAATTTGCAATAACGAGAGAGAGAGAGTGAAAAAACAAATTGCTCGTCCCGGGTCAATTGGACAAAATATCGATGATTCAATCTGTGCTCCGAATTATTATTAGAAAATAACTTCGAAGCTCTTCTTTCGATATGAAAGAACAAATAACTTCGATTGTTACCCAAAGAACAACCGATCGGTCCAAATAAATAAAAAAATTGTAAACGCATCGCTTCGAACAAAAATCATAATTGAATTTGCAATTACCAAAGGAGCAGCGGAAAAAAAATTGTTTCTCCCGGCTAATATGGGTTGAGTATCATTAAATCGGAGCAACTGATTTACATTGGAACATTACATTTGAGCTAGTAAAACAGAAATGCAAAAAAAAAAAATTTAAAAACAATTAATAATAAAAATTAACACCAGCAGGTTAAGCTAACACATTTGTGTATTACCTTAGCGTGAACAGTTCCCATTATTCGAACGAACAAATTTTTTTTTCCGTATTTGTGTCACGTGCCAAGATCAGATTGTCATTTCCTGGATAACACAAAACTAAAAATTTGTCAATTTAATTATTTTGATTTTTTTTAATTTTTTTTATATTATATATTTTCTGTCTCACCGATCGCCGAAATTCAAGATTTTTTTTTACGAGTCCCAAACACACGTTTTGCAAATTTATGCGGCTTACTGAACAAGCGAGGTTCGACGATGCTCGATCGGCGTGTACCGTTGTTGCAGAAACTTACGAAAAAAAATAAATAAATCCGAAAACGAATTATCATCCGTCGGTAATCACGGGATTCGATTTACCGACCCCTCACCCCGCGGTCGAGGAGCAATGTGCATTACAGGTTTCTCCAACGACGACAAATGGTGAGTGAACGACGCCGATGCGTTGTGAATGGTAAGTTAATTAAATAATTTTTTTATTGTAATTGTTGCGATTTCGCGGAATTTTTTTTGTTTTTTTTTTCTTTCGATTAGATATACAATTGTTGTTAAATTTTTTGTTCGATCCTAATCTCGTTTGAGAAAATATTGGTCGCGCGATAATTCGATTTACGACGTACTCGATCGGTAACGTAGAATCGTTAAAATTATTTCTTTTTTTTTTTTTTTCATCTCAAAATTCGTGTTTTTACTATCGTACAAATACTTTTCCGACATTTTTATCGATAAGTTTGTATGTAGAATCGCGACGACTTGCGATTGAAAATAGTAATAATAATAATAATAATAATAATAATAATAATAATAATAATAATAATAATAATAATAATAATAAAATGACCAAAGCATATCTATCGATTCATGTTGATCTGTAACGGCATGATCGACTGTAGCCAAAAATAATTTTCCATCAATAACAATTCGTCTCAGTTTCCACGAACTCTATCATCGTGTTAAAATTACGTCTTTTCGTGATTTGAGAGGTAGATTCAATGTTCATGTAACGATTGTGGAAAATGGATGCGCGAAAGAAAGAAAAAAATTAGCAAAAAAAAAGTATACATATATATATGTATATATATATATATAGAATTGTCGCAAATATATAATGAGCAATATATAAATAGTTATATAAAATAGTGTATATAATTGCACAAGCATCATTATCGTAAAATAGATCATTCTCTTCGTGTTTCGATTCGTGGAAGATACAATAAAATCACTTTACACCACATTCCTTTTATCACCATTTCCTCGTTCGTAAGTACAACGAATAACCGACGGACGTAATTATACATTCGATGGAAATGTAATGAAAATATTTTTTCCCCGACCAAACAATTCACAAAATAAATACGATAATATTCATTAACAATCAACAATCCATTGTAGATAAACAGTTAATAAAAAAACCATTCATAATCACTACGAAAATGTAAATAAAAATAATTTTTCAACTTGTTAACTGATGATAAACCATAAACCATATTGTCGGGAGAAAAATTATTTAAAATACATTTCCATCCGACAAACGCCCATCTCATTAACGAATAGACTTTCATGGATTGTATTAATATCAATATGCGCGTAGATATATAAATACATGTATATATATCTCATGTAAATCAATATAAGAAATAGGAACGTCATTTCCGTTCATCGTTAACATAATTATGCGTTTATCTCGCTCGAGACGAAACGTTGTTCAACATGAGTAAATTAATAATATCACGATTAACAAATTCTTCGAGCATCTTTAATGTGCTAACAGATAGGCATGGTCTCAGTCTGCCGTCGAAACCGTCTTCTCGTGTATTAGTCTGCCTCTGATTCGACGAGACAAACCGACACAGGGGCAGACTGAGACCATGCCCAACAGATCATGAAGTAATAATTTATTTCATTTTTCTTCTCGTTTTTTTCTTCTTATTTTGTGCTGACGTTTGGCACGGTCTCAGTCTGACTCCGATCCGACGAGCAGACTGATAAAGAGGCAGACTGAGACCATGCCAAACAGATCGTGAAGAAACTATTTTTTTTGTTTATTTTTTCTTGTTATTATTTTGTGCTGACGTTTAATTCGTGCTGAAACAATTGATTCATAAATTACCTAATGCATTTTCCTCGGCCAAACCCCGGACTAGATCTCCATGTATTAATTAGATCGTAAAACAAACAAAAAAAAATGTGCTCTCAAGGTTCACTCGACGTATATAACGTCAAACCGCAGCTCCCGCAATTTTTCCATCATTGTGCTTCGTAACTGGGCTACCGTGAACTTCCAAATCGAAATCCGACGTCGACAGAGACGTGTTCATAACTCGATTCCATCTTTCCGCGCTCTCGCGATTTTGCACACGTCTACGTACAAATTCCGGCTCGTCGATTTCACCGTTTCGCATGAACGCTCGTTGTGCCTCTTGCTGAATTATTATTTCGTTTGTGATGTAAGTCTCGCGTCTTATTTTGTCACGCAATTCCGGACTCATGTCGGGTATGCACCAACGCACGAGTATCATCACCATGGCGACTGCATTCTGGAAAAGAATTAACGAATAAATTGATAAATATGAAAAAGTGAAACTGTTGCTTGTTTGGGTAAAAAAAAAGATCGTTTCTTCACAGCCCTCTTATTCTCTCATTTATATACCCATCTAGATGAAAATCTGGTACACGGACGTGAATTGGATTGCACAATAACAAAAATGATGAGATTTTTCAAAAAAAAAAATCTTTTAATTTATTTATGACTTTCAAAGTCGTTATCAGAGCGTCCTCTGTCGACCCCTCTAATTTTTTAACTATCGATGTGAAAGACCTGAGAAAAATTCTACATTGTAGCTTTTAATCAGTAGTTTCAATAAAAACTAAGACGAACACTGTAACAAAAATAGTTCATGAAATATATTTGGTAATAACCATTTTTTTTTCGGAAGCAAGCAAATTTTTCAATGTCAAATGCGTGTTGACACGTATTATAAAAAGTTGAAGAGAATGTTGGTGAGAATGGCTACAGAATCCTATCATATGCGTGGCCCAACTTTTTTTTTTTTTCTGCAACAAATAACGACTGGATCTCGTACCTCGAATATAACAACGAATGCCAGTCTCGCGGCCAATATGTGCCAATAGATTATGGCAATGTCGTATTTTTTCGGTGACGTCGGTGGTTCACGAAAATCCGGATAGAGACAAGTGTCGACTTGCGTTGCATTGTCCTTCGGTCTACCGGCTTCTTCGAAATCCGCCGTTTGAAATATCGACAATGAAAATCGTAAAAAACCATCGAGCGAATTATTATCCGACACGGTGTAACGATAAACCAATTTTGGAATAAAGTTCGAAGTAAATGCGATTATGAAAGCCTGAAATTAAAAAAAAAAATCAAGAAAAAACAATTAAATAGTAATTGTAATAAAATATAAAATTGTACAATTTACCAAATTTATCTCAATAATGTATATTGCATGGAGAGTTGCGTACGTTGTATTAGGAAAGAAAAAAATGTCCAATTTTTTATTATAATTTAGTGTTTCTTCTTTATTGAAAAAAAATTGAAAAAAAAGTTTGCACCGTTGAATTTGATTATTTATTTTTTTAAACGGTACTCGATGTGTTTCAAGAATCTGAAAGTGTCTGTGAATGTATTAAAATCATTTTTGGTACTTAAATGGCATTAAAAAAATTACATAAAAAATAAAATGTAATTGTTTATTCAAATGGCAGAAAAAAATATTTTTCGTAGTATTTATTTTTTTACTTTTTTTTCTACAAGCGGTACTGCAAGTTTTTTTTTTCTAATTGAATCCTGCATTTCGATAGACAATCGAATGACTGAATCATCATTCTACCACTCACATTACTATCCCACAAGAAAAAAAAAAGAAGAAAAAAAGAGTGAAAAATGATAAAGACAAGAAAAAAAACAAATACTCACGTTCGTAATCACTGACAATTTCGATATGGAATCGAGAATTCTGTACCAAATACCGATATCCCTGACACGCTGCCCAACCGGACGTCGATACATCGTCAATAATTTTTTCGCGTCCAATCTCATTTCCAAAACGTTGTTCAGGAGGGCGAAGAACGGTGCGAGAGGAAATGCCGCCACGAATATTGTCACGAATCCATACTGCAAAACTGTGCATGAAGAATAAGCAAAAAATAAATAAATAAACAAATTTCATGTTCAGTTGTGATTAAAATTTCCAGTCATTCATAAAAATCTATAAGGTGTGGTCAAGCTTATCAGGTTCAGCCCTGTTAAAGTTCTCACGTCTATTTCATCAGTATATCTTAATTACAAGCATTTCATAACACAACTAAACTGTATTTATTTACATAAAAAAATTTCAAAAGACAATGAAGTCAAAATTTCTTTTTAAAAAAATGGAAACGTAAATAGTGAAAAAAAAAATTGATTGATTCATCAGCGGGTCTCTAACCGAAAAGAGTCCAAAATTTAGAGGAGCACATACAAGAAAAAATAATTATTAACAACAAATGATGCACTCGAAAAAAAAAATTAAGATCCCGAAAAAATTTAAAAATATATATATTTTATTTAATTTTCTCACCCATTTCCAAATATTCCGGAAACAAACTGCGTGGTCCCCACTCGACAAGTTTGAAATCCTTGATCCACTGAAAAGCTTTACGCGCGTGATATTGTTTCTCATGATTTTCACTGTTCTTCGGTCTCACGTGTACCTTCAACGTGTTCAACCATTTGTAAAAAAGTGGATACAACATTTCCAAAAGCGAATTCGCCGCTTGTTTTCCGATCATGATTATGCTCAATTGTATGCACAATTCCGTGAGACAACCACCGGGACCACATTCCTCCTGACGATAATTGAACAAACGTTTGTACGCGCTCGGATAACCGATCATTTTGCCTTTTATAAATGCAATGTAAAAAATTGACGCGTAATAATTCACGAATTGCAACAAATATATCTTTAACGTTAGACTGTCGTCGAATTCGGTTTGGGTTCGTAGCAATTCCATCTGCGAAAGATAAAGACAACATTTTTTTTTCCATTTTTTTCATTTTTTTTCTTTTTTTTTACGTGGATTAATTTTTTTAAATCGTATTTCTGAAACGCTTTTTTTGCACCTTATTTCTGAAAAGGAGTGAGATCGACTCTGCTTTTCCAAAATGAATATAGCGGATATAATTAACTAGTTTCATGTTATTTTTTAGTGTTTTCGTGAGTGTTCCACGAAAATTATTTAAACGAACAATACGACGTACCTCAGTCAAGTACTCGGCCAGCCATATGTAGAGCCAATTGAACAGAACAATGCAACACAAATTGAGACACGCTGCAGTGGCAGTGGTGAAGAGTATGGCGTTGCTTGTGATTCGTGGTTCACCCAAAACGCTCAGGGTCGTTAATACGGACATGCGATAAAGTATAACACCCAAAACTGCTGCCAATGCCACGGCTATCTGTAACAAACGATTATATTCATTCGCGAAAGAGTTCCAATTTCGAAATTTCGCAGTGTGATCATTTTTTTACATTTTTTTTTCATACTGAACGACCGAAGATGTAAATTAAATGTCCTGGACATTACTTTAAAACGCGTTTGTTGAAGAGCATGAACATGAATTTGGAGACATTTTTTGTGCAAAATTTTTTTTTTTTTTCAAATGCACACAAACATTTTTTCGCGAGAACACTACTCGTACGATTTTGCTCCAATTTATTCACAACTCTCTCCACGTCGATGGGGGTGAATTGAAGAACAAAAAATTGAATATACTTTTCAGACTATTGGCCAGCAGTCGAAAAAAAAATCGTTTTTTTTTTAACTTCGTCATTTATGTATTTGGTTCATTAATCTACGTCCGTATGCTGAATTTCATCTTGATAGGTGTATAAATGAGAGAATGGGAGGGAGCATGTGATACAAAGAAAGACGAACCGACCGAAACCATAAAAGTTCCTGTTGGCTATGGGAACCCTGAGAAAAATGAATTTTATCAAGCAGCCGTCGAAGATAAAATAAAATATCAAAATATCGTCGTTACCAGCAGCAGAACTACGGAAAAACTGAGAATAGTCGCGGGCAGTCTCATGCTCCAAAATGGTACCCTCGGCTCCACCGTATTCGTCACAACGTTTACGGATTTTTTTTTTACGTGAGCCAATCGTGCCAAATATTGCGGTCTCGGATGTTCTTCCTGAGCATCGAGTCCGGTCAAGTCCCATCTGTGCGTTATCTCGGCCGAGTAACTTTTCCACAGTTCCAAAAATAGTGTTGCTGCAATAAAAAAAAAAATAAAACAAAACCGTCAAAAATTCATTCAAGTATTTTTTTTCTTGAAAAAAAATTTATTAAAAAAATGTAAAATATAAAATTTCTCACCCCACAGTGACATGAACAGTGCGAAAAGTACCGTCGATGGATTGTCAAACAGATAAGTCAATCTTCCGTGCAAACAAGTCTCACGTAAATCCCAATAAGGACAAAAATGATCGCACAAAGGACACATTGTGATGGATTCCGCACCGTTGCAAATGTCTTCGCTCGGTTTGTGGGTGTACAACGTGAAATAACCGTAACCAAAACACAATAATCCGGCGATGCTCGCGAAACCGAGCATGTGAGTGTAAAAACCGAGCCAAGCGAAATACAATCCAATTTTAATTCCGAAATATTCTTTTATGTAATCGAGCGGTTGAAAGTGCAACCATTTGGATATGCTGGCCCATTCGGTGTAGAGCAGATGTCTCATTGAACCGGGAATTCTCAGGCTACCCTGCAAACAGTCACAATAATTATCGTGTCAGTCGAATTTCGCGATTATGCGAAACATCAATGAATTATCTCAATCCTCTTTGGTCAAACTTCAGTGAAATTCACTCAGGCAACTTTTAATTGCAATAAAACAATTTTTGCAATAAACGAAATGACTTGAAAAAAAAAAAAAAAAAAAAAAAAAAATCCGAGCTCATTTTCAACCTTTTTTCTACAAGTACAAATTTTAACAACAGCCAAAATGTTATTTTTATTATGCTACAAATTTTTTAAAAAATGTTAAACGACTTTTTTTTCTAAACGACTAGAATATCTAATTCCCCTAAGTTACACTTTAGTAAAATTCACTTCAGCGACTGACATTGCAATAAACAAATTTTGAAATCAAGAATATGATTTTGAAAAAAAATTCTGAAAGTACTTCAAATCTTTTTGCTACATATAAAAAATTTTCCAATAGCTAAAATGTAATTTTCAATGTGCCGAAGATTTTTTTTCTTTTTTAAGTTTAAAAAACGACTTTTTTCACTACAATTTTTATACATTTTTTTTATTTTTGCGATATTTATTTTTCTTTGAGTAAACCTGGAATATTTGAGGTTGAAAACCCACTGAGGTGAAATATTTGCCCGGAGTAATCGAAAATGGTTAACAGGATTCGTCGATATTCTTCAAGGTCGTAAAATGGATTAAAAATATTCACCGATGGGTAGTGAAAAAAGGAAAAGGGGGCTTGGTGGGCGTGTATGGGACCGGCAGGTACGTTTTTTCGGATGTAAGTTACCTATTGTGTGTACCCCAATGGCAATCTATTTATGGGTCAATTTGAATTTCGAATTTTCGTTATTATTTCAATTTAAATTTCGATAATAATGAGAAAAAAAAATTCAATGATGTGAAGAATGAGACTTGTGAACACTGATTGTGTCCCTGAGGGTCCGTCTACCTGACATCCCGCATGATGAAGGACGAATCTAACCGTACTTCAGGTCAATTGGAATACCTGGATTCCGAATATTCGGATTACGATTGTAATTTTTTATTTCAATTCGTTTAAATCGCTGGGATAATTCGGTTTTTGGGCGGTACCGTCGATGGCTTACGTTTCCCTTAAACCCCCCCCCCCCCCCCCCCCCAACGATCCCGGTGGCAATTTCCTATGAGGGTCGATCCGTACGAGCCCTCGGAAATGCCCATTCTTTTTATTGGGGTTTACGACCGAAATTTGGATCTCATACTTTTGGGTCAGAATTTTATTTACCGGCCATAATTCTGTTGCTGGCAAAGCGGGCCAGGCACAGACCCTTTAAAAGGACCTTTAAATATCCCAAATTCGTGGCTGTTATTTAATTTTATGTTCATTTCGTTGAGTTCTGTTTGAATGGAAGTTAATAATTTTCTCCAACGATAAATTTTGTGTTAGAATTATTTTCTTTTGGGTTGGGTGGGAGGATTCCTACTTTACCGATGTTTTTGCTTGAGAATTTTCATTTTTTCAAATCTAAACTCACTTTTTTATTTTCCAGTTTTTCAGTTTGAATATTAATGGAATATTGAATACTGTAATCGATTAGAATTGACGAAAGTTGCAAGTTAAAACTTGCAGATTGCTTCCTCTGAATCGTAAATAGTGAACGAAGATTTTTTTTTTTTTTTTTTCAATACTTTTATCAGGCGTTACTTACATCGTGCAGAGGATAAGCAGCAACGTATGCCCGTGCGGTGATCAAACGATCGATACCAAAAGCAAAATCATCGCTCTTGTTATCGGTAAAACGCGTTCTGTCCAATATAAATTGTACGATTCTCGAGTGCGTGGCTGGTGTGAAAAATTCCGGTGAATCGAGATCGAACAGATATTCCTTGTCACGACTGTACACGGCGGTGAAGCAATGCTTCAGAGGCGGAAATATCGTCGGATCGACGTACAAACGTTTGATGAATCGTCGAACGCAAGAATTGACTTCTCTTATTATCGTGTTGCTACGCGGTTGTGGAATTTCCAATCCCTGCCACTCTTTCATCGGCAATCGTAGTTTCAAAATTTCGGAATAACGTCGCAGAACTTCGCGAGGCGCGTGAATTTTTATGAAACGCAAACCGCTTGGTTCGGGCGGTTCGTATTCCAATTCCAAACCCTCCAATTCGAGATTTCTCTCGAAAATCTGAAAAAAAAAAATTCATAAAATCGTCAATAATCTCGTTCAAATTTTATTTAATTTACCCGACCTTGAGATTTTCGAAAAATATTTTTTTTTTTTACAAACTTTAAAGAAATGCATATTTGACAAAATAAAAAATTAACCTTTCGCGCTTCATTGGCTCTGAAAGACACGGCGTGTTCGTCATGTTGATCCCAAACAAGAACAAAGTCTATGGATCGTAAACCGTCGCGAAAGTACAAACTCGACGACTCGTTGAAATTGGCGTCCTGCAAAACCAAACAAAAACGACTCTCAACCGCCGATCCTTGCGGGAAACATTTTTTCAATCTCGCAAATCGCTATCTCACCACTCTGGAAGCGCCGTCTCCGCCCTGTCTCAAATCGCCGCAGCTACCTTCCACCACGGTTTCCGTCGTGTCTCGAAGAGTCGAATCGTCGCCGGTATGCAAATGATTGGTCGAACGTCCCGAATTGCTCATCGATCGCAGACTCATAGCGTCGTCGTACATTGTATTTCTCACGCTCTGATACAGCGTCTGTTGCGAACCCGAATCGATGTCGCTGAGGGTCGAACGATAGATACTGAGCTGGGGCGTGCTGTTGCTTTTCTGAAACACGGACAATCTCGTAGCCTCGTCGTCCTCGTCGTCCATCGCAATCGCTGCGACAAGCAAAAAAAAAAAAAAATAACATTTTATCAGACAAACCACAGCTTCCGTTTTTTCATTTCTTTTTGTAATTCTTTTTCATTGTTAAAAATGGTTCCCGAGCAACTTGACCTTCGGTCACATTCCCAAACGATGGATAAGGCTAAAAAAGTGGAACATAACCAAATATGTCGGTTGCGATAATCGTCACGTTATCGGACCCCGATAAGCGACGACTAATGAGTCATTGTTTCCCAGAGTTGTCCCACAATTCCATGATCGAGGTAATGTCAATGTTATTGATGATAAGAACAACCGGACGTACCTAACCTAACAATCTATATCTCGCCTTCTCGTTCACCGTTGCATGATCACACGATGGCTGTAACATCCCACATACGTAATGTCACCAAAAAAAAACCCTGTCATTGCGACGGATTTTACGAAATTTTCACGAAATTTCCAACGAGTCACATTTTTATTTGTAGAGAAGAAAAAAAAGAGGAAAAAAAATATCTTAATTCGGCAGATCTCGTGGATAGTCGAAGATTGCCGATGACCCGGGTCCGAGCTCCGAGCCTGTCGCGATGCCAGATGACTCGGCGGGGAAAAAATCTTGGTCCACCCCCCACCACGCGGATTCATCTGGACTCATCGTCGGTGCGGCGGGAGGGGAGCGTCTCGCATGCGGTCGCACCGTCGGCAGACGCTTCCCCCTCCCTCCGCCCCAGACTGACCTGCGGGCGACAACTGCCTGATCAGTCCGATCAGGGATGAATTCATCTTTGCTGCCGACTGCGCGCGCAACTGGTGGCAAACACGTCTGAGCGCGTCCGCGTCAACCGCCACAGCTCACACAGCTGGACCATTCCACGCACGTGAAACCCACGGACGCTGGTGGGGGGATCACGAAAAATCCCGCTAGCAGTACAATCCATTTTCCGACTGGTAATATCACCCGCGTGTGCTTCATGCACCACGTGTGTCGTTAAACGTGTCAAACGTTGACCCGTTCACGCCCCTCTTCGCAATGACGAGAGCGGAAGATAAAAAATCATAATTAAAATCTTATTATTCATACCTGAATAATTGGGGTTGTCTTTTCGTTGAATCGACATCGTTGCAACTTGCAACTCAAATTGGGACTACGGCATTGTTGTTGAAAGTTCGTCGAAGCGCAGTAGATAAGCGCGGCTAATGACTCAATGCATACAGAGATATGTAAAATGAGATTGTTCCAATCATGAATATATGGACAGTCATTTCTAGGACAGTCATATCTGTAAACATGGGATACTTGTCCCTGGCCCTTTAAAAAGTATTCTAGAGTGCTCGAAAAAAAATTCACAAAATTGAATCTCCTCAACTGTCCTGGTATCAATAATTATGTTCTTAAAATGATTATAATTTTTTCTTATAAGCATGTTGATGGTGATGACGATGATATCAATAATAATTTTTATAATAATAATAATATACCCGATTTTCTTTAAGACGATGGACGACACAAACTCTCTCCGTCTCTCTCGCTCCGCAGCGAGCGCCGATAGCGCTGTCTCTCTCGCACTCGCAGATGTCGTCCATCGCCTTAAGATCCTTCGATATCGCGAACCATAACAAAGCATCATGAACGAAAACCTGACGAAGACTGTTCGGGGTTCGCATGCACGACTCAGCGAAAGAAAGAAAGAAAAAAAAACGTCACAAACGTGTGCATTTAATTCGCAGGTGGGATGAAGAAAAAAAATCGAAAAAAGAGAAAATATATATATATATATATAATGGAAACATACGTGGGCCGTTAGATCGAATGGGTGCATCGGGCCAGATTGCAGCAGTCTTCAGGAAAAAAATAACAACAACACGACGAGAGGCTTGTAGAGAAAGAAAGATAGAGAGGCAACGATTGGGGGATAGTTTCGGTGAAGGCAGGTGTGCTGCGTCGGGAATCCGTCCGAAATCTTTTCTCGGGAGCCGAATGAGGATCGGGACCCGCACAAGCGGAGACGATTTAAAAAACTGTTTTCGCTCGAAATACGAAGGTCGTGGCATCACGATGCATCGAGCAACACCTGGCAAATAACCCTCCGACTAACTTTTCTTTCTTCGTTTCGAAAATACGGAGCACCAACTTTTTTTTTTTTCATTTTTTTTTCAGCACCCTACAAGTGTGTGTGTGTGTGTGTGTGTGTGTGTATATGTCAAGATTGATTTGGAAAGAGAGGAAATACAAATTTATATATATACATATATATAAAAATAATTTTTCTTTCTTTTCAAATCGTTTTTGAAACGACCAGAGGGTAATAATAAGGTCAAATAAAATTCATTATATTTCGTTCGATAAATGGAATCCATTATCATTTTGTATTTATAACATTTTTGTAAGAGTACAAAATATTATTCACGACGATAAATAAAATAAAAATTTTACATCGTAACAATCGTAAAATAATGAAAAAAAAAAAAGATCGAATATATATTTTTCCTTTTATATACAATTGCTCTTGATTAACAAAATTATTGGAATTAGAAGGAAAAAAAATCATAATAATAATAATGATAATACAGCCCAGAGGAATTATGAGAAGCTGAGGTCAATGCTGAATAACAATTTCAGCATCGAAATCACGATAATTCCACATTTGTAAAATAGATTCCAATCCTGCTAATATTGTTATAATTTCCTTACAATTCCCTTGTAATGCAAATCTCAAGATTCGCAAAGGGAATTAATTCAGTCGTGATTATCCTTTCTTTTTTTTTCTTTCTTATTTTTTTATCACACGATGTACGCATTATGTACAACTGACCTTAGCAACATTTTCTCCAGTGGAAAACAGAAAAAAATGTATCAAAGCTTGTAAGTTTCTTTTGTCATCGACGTCCAATGAACGATTGGGTCGGACATGCGAGTGACACCGGATACAAAGTCCCGAATGTGCATTCGTACGTCATTGGGAAACTTCGCTACACTTGTTGCATTACCAGTGAATTGAGTTCGTCCTCACCCGGGGACAATATGGAGTCGATGTTGTAAAATGCGGCGTGAAGAGTTATCAAACACCAAGACACACCTGCAACGAATATTTTTTGGATTTTGCAGTTTTTTTTTTTTTTTTTGTTCTTTTGCGACTTTCCCAAAGATCATAAATTTAATATTTCATGATTGATCGTGGTCTTACCTAATACCCAAAAAAGCACAGCTCCGGCCCCAGCAAGATAAAACAGTGGCAACGAACACATGGCGACCAGCATGTAAACCTGAGCTAGCGTTAACGTGTTATTGAAAAATTTCAATTCCTGTTTGCTGTGTTTCTGCGATATTTTGTAACAAACACCCAGCGAAGCGGCAACCGCCAGCAAAAGCAACGGCGAAGTTATCCTGTTGAGAATTTGTTTGGAATAATCGTTTTTGTCGAATCGACCAAATTGTCGTTATAAAAAACAGTCGAAGGTTAGGACTCGACTTACAGACAATAGACGACGAGACCGATAAACACATAGAAATAGTTGCTCTGAAAGTACTCGATATTTTTCATAATTCTTTTGCCCAGTCTGGGAACGCTCGGCGGCGCTTTTATGTTGTTCGTATTGACGAACAAGCTCCAAGGTCTCAGAGTGGCTTTTCTATGTTGTATCCATTGTTGCGCTTGCGGATATCCCAATTGCGTGAGCGGCAATTGGGGAAACTGCAGAAAATCGAATCTACAAAATAGCACACGTACATGGACTTACACAAACAAATTTGTGAGCGGCGATCGAGGTTATCGGAAACCACAAAAAATTCATAAAAATTTCAAAATTATTTTTCTTTTGTTTGTTCATTCGTTGTTATCTGTTTGTATGTTTGAACGCCGCATTATTTTTCACCCGTTGACGTGGTGACATTATTTCTTTTTCGATAAAGAGCGAAAATTCATAATCAGCGAGTGAGGTTATCGCAAGCCTCAAAAAAATTCATGTAAATTTGAAAATTTGTTTCTCGTTTCTCGTTTGTTTGTTCTTTGATGTTAGTATCTTCAAACGATGCATTCTGCCCAAACTGAAGACGTTTTGACGTTTTTTTTTTCGATAAACATCGAAAAGTCGTTTGTAGGTTAGATTCTCATTGATGAGCATATGTTGTTGATACGATTGGAGACAAATCTTGATGTTAATTGTTATTTGTCTTTTTACCCATTTGACGAATTTGTTTTCTGTGGGGGCGACTCGATGTCCCCGGTGACCAAAATTTCCACGTCATCATTGGCCATTTCACGTTTGACGTTCAATCGAAATTTTTCTGTCAGAGCTTTGTCGACTTTTGTGTGTCTCTTGCTTTATCCTGTGCCACGAAGCAATAACACAATCACGATCTGTTTATTTGTTGCTCGTGGGTTTTTTTCGTTGCTCTTCGTACTTCGTGCGCATGCGCGTGAGCTATCCGTGACGTATTTTCATATGCATGGGAAATGAAGAAGGATATACATGGACCGCAGGTCCTGTGTTAGATTATTGCACGGAAAATGTAGTGTCCACTTTTGTGTGCAGATGGCGGGCCGTTATATCGGTGTAATGGACGCATACAATACCATACCCCCCTCCCCCCTGCACCGTTAACCCGTTGGTGCTATCCCCATCAGGCCATAACGTTTGCTTTCTTGCACTTACGTTACAGCTATGGGGCCGTTGCATGGGTTATGATTAATTAATCGTGCGCAGTGAATCGCGTTCGCTCCCCGGTTGAGACGATGGAAGACAAACTCACTCCATCTCCCTCGCTCCGCCGCGAGTGCCAATGGCGCTGTCTCTCTCGCACTCGAATAGGTCTTCCATCACCTTAAGGCGATAGACAACGCACTCTCTCGTTCTCTCTCACTCGGCAGCAAGTACCGATAGCGCTATCTCTCTCGCACTGCACGATGGAGTCCATCGCCTTGATCGTGTGGCCATGTCCCAGTGTGAGTAAGAGAGAGGCAGCCCGTCAACCGGCACTCGTACGAGAAAGACCGAGCCAGCCCATAGCCCCGAACCCGAGTAAGAGAGAGAGAGAGGCAGCACGAACAGCAAAATCGCGTAAGAGCGAGTGAGTCGGCATATAACTCCTTGCACGAGAAAAAAAGCAGCGCCACAGCTCACGGTGTTCGGGGACGAAAGTTTTTTTCGTCACGTTTCGTGCCATTAGCTCCACACAGAACCTGCGGTTCCATCGTTCCATGTGAATCTCTCTTGTTTGCCATCCGTGACGTATTTTTCGTGTGCACGGGTCACCCCACTCAACCGACGATGTCCCTCCCCGCTATTCCCACTCCTCGCTATCCCCGTGCGCAACGCCAGGAGCCAGTTACGATTTACGATTTCAGCAACACGTCTGAACTCGTCGCGGTCGTCGAAACCCGTCGAGTACCCCCGAAAAATGCCGACTCCCCTCCCCCCTCCCCATAGCGCCGCTGTTCTGGCGCGCCGACCGCTACTACGCTTCGTGCGTCCTTCCCCCCCGCCCGGCCGCCCCTCCATCTGTCCGGCTACGCACGCCACAGGTTGCAGCTGCCCCAACGAAAAATGCCTTTTTATTGTTCCTGTTGCTGCAAACGCCGAGGGAAAGATGCCGGATCGTGCACCACGACGACGTACACAAACTACCAGGAAATGCATGTTCGTGCGATGCATCGCAAAATGGCGAAAAAAAAGAAATCTGTTATATTCGTGCAAAATTTCGAATACGAATGAGACAGAGTTTTCTTCGGGGGGTAGGCGTGGGTCAAGGGGGGGAAGGATTTTCAGAAAGATTTGTGGGTCGAGACGCCGAGGGCAATAAAGCCCGGGTCTGGGTTTAAATTTTAAAATACCCGAAGATTGGCTTTTACGTGGAAATATTTAAATTCCACGATGAGCCACGAAAGAGCCCCCCCATTTTGTGAATATTCATGATACCGTCTCGCCTCAAAATTCGGGCGTTTTCGGGGGCGGTCAAGCGATCGTAAAAATAAAGGTCATTTAGAGGGGAGGGGGTCAGTTTTATGATAGGATAAGCCGATAAGCTCGGGGGTGGCCGGGTAATAAGGATGGACCGCGTAAGTCCAGGTACCCACCTTACCTCTAATTGTAAGGACCTGGTAAGTGTATATGTATATATATATACGCATATACTACATACATATATACGTTTAAATGGCCGACGCTATCGAAATCCTGTATGCCCTGTGCAGCACACATGCATATACACCGCAACTCGTACGTGAAATCGTACGAAAGTCAGAAAGAAAGGAAAAAAAACAGAAATACGAAGAAAAACAATTTTTCGAAAGAAAAAAAATAGCCATCGTTGTGAAACACGACGATGCGATAAATCGTTCGAAATTTTGTTATCCCCGTGTGTATGCGTTTGTGTGTGTTTCTCTTTCTTTCTCTTTTTCCCCGTCCCTTCCGGTAGAACAAAGATAATAATAATTGGCACGGTTGGAGAGGGACAAGCCGGATGATTCGTGAGAAGAAAGAATCTCGAAGCCCCCGGGCCCGAAAATTCTAAACCAAAGTGGTCGTCGGGGCCGGGTCGCGGGGTGGGGGGGACGCTGGCGCGCGGCCATTGCGCGCAACGCTCGGCCAATCGACGGCCGCGTTACAGACGCCACGAGCAACGATTCCGCGTGAAACGCCGGCGCTGATTGGTCCGCACGGGTCGCTCCCATGGGACACTGCGGGGCCACCCGCTATAACGAACGTAGAGAGAGCGTGGTAACCGTGAACCCGATTGTATTTGAATGAACGTGAGTTTTTCGTGAACGTAAAATCGGACGGGGAACAAACAACAAGGGAAGAAAAAAAAAAACGTTTCTTGGTTTCCGTCATTTTCGATTGAATCGTGATATCGGTGATTTCGATTGTTGTGAAAAGTCGTGATAAACGTCGGATGAAAAAAAAAAAGTGTGCTGCTGGTTAAAAAAAAATTCGTAAATTTGCATGGTGACGTGAAAAGGAAAAAAACGACGTTTTTTTTCTTTTTTTTTTTTTTGGTGTTTTTATTTCGTCATGGACGTGGCTCAAAAATTGCACTTCGACGCATTCGACATCGAGGACGAGGAATTGAACATCAGCTGTCGCACGAATAGTTCGGGATGCGATGTTGAGGATGGTTTGGACTCGTCCGCCGATGATTGTGGTTCAACGTCGCCTTTTCCACAACCACGAAAATTATCGTTCAGCAATGCTATGGAATGCAGTGACAGTGAAAATAATACGATAGTCAACGATAGTAACAAAAATCCGGTGGTAACCGTGACAGGTTAGAAACGATTTTTTTTTTTTTTTCGCAGCGTCTATTACGTTTGTGTGTGTGCGTGCATATATATATATGTGTATGTACGGTTATACGTGTATTTGTATGTATGTACAATGTATATGCATGTACATACATATGAATATGTATACGTATATGTAGATATGTGTATATGTATGCATATGTATATATGTATATATCTATGAGTGCTGTGATAATCGTGACTTCCATGGCGACGCGCCATTAGCTCTTTCTTTGTCTCGCAAACTCGTTCGTCGATGGTTTTTTATTTTAAGAAAATCTTTTCGTTTTCAATCAATTTTTTTTCTGTTTTTTTTTCTTTTTGGAATTCTCCATTTTGTGAAACAATTTTGAGCATCGTTTTTTGAGATGAATGAAAAGTCTGAGATCACGATTATTGGGAGAGTGAGAGAGACGCCATGCATCAGCGTGCGTCACGTTTAAACATTTTTTTTCTTTCTTTCTTTCTTTTTTTTTTTTTACTTTTTCGTTGTCGAATTTTTATGGACGCTCTCTTTCGTCCTCGACCACCTTTAGCCATGACTCATTCGTGTCGATGAGATCTTTTTTTTTTTGTTTCTCTTATTTTGTACATTCCTTTCTCATTTGAGTTCAGCACATTTTGATTTCAAAAATGCGTTGAACCGAATTTCGAAAGGATGTATTGATGTTTCATGTTGTATTGTTTGTTTGTATCGCCATCGACAGATGCAAAAAATAATTTTTTCCATTGTATTTTGTTAGGCTACTCGGATATTTTATGAAATTATCTTTTTACTGATATCGAATTAATGATAATGAATTTTTTCTGATTCTGATATTGATCTTCGAAGATTGGATTATTGTTTTTAGCTTCGACCGTAGGTCAACCGAACAACGAAGTTTTGTTTTATTTCCCCCATTTCTTTGCTCATTTGGCGGTGAATCGATGAAATTTCGAAACATATTTTGATGTTTATGTTGTTTTTATCATATTATGTTTGTCCCGAAGCTGATCGGTACAGAATTTTTTTATTATCGGATCTCGTTGGGAAACCAAAAACATTTCGAAATGGTATTTTGTCATTGTTATTGTTGTAATTGCGAGTGTGAATGTGATTGGGGCTGGCTTTGGACGCCACTTAAGAGTAGTAATAACTTAATGGTCGTTGACCCATTGTTCGACATTGTAGTAACTAACCAACTTGATTATGCAGTTTGGGGTTGATGCGGGATCAATATTTTAGTCATCGTCACGAAACTTTGTATTGTGCAATACGTTATTGGAAACAATCGTTTCGCGTACGATCGAGTAGACCGAAATTGTGACAAACGAGGCGCATTGGGTGAAGACATGATTTTATTGACACTCCTTGGCATCGTTGTTCAATCGGCTTGGGTTCAACATGATTCTACTAACACAAAGAAAACAAAAATATATTTATCTGGCTTTTCGACGATGAAATATCGTTCGCGCGAAGGCTCATTCGTGGGAAAAAATTTGGCCGTGACAAAGGATCACAAATGCGGTTAGAATGATCGTTGTGCAAAAAAATTGAAATAAACATCGTAGGTCAATTTTTGCGCATCAGAAATATTTGCGTTACGCTGCAAAAAAGATCATTTGCGATTATCCGTGTGATATTTTGAAGTTCCACGCGACTTCCAGCAGCTTCGATTTGTTGATTCTGCGAACAATGACAAAATTTGCGGTTATGACAAATTAAATTATTTCACAAATGCTAATCGTCAACGATTTACAGGTCCTACTGGAATTCGAATTCCTGCCAGAGAACAAGCGCCTCAGTCGAGAATATCGATGGCTTGCAGTCCCCCTTACAAGAGAGTCAGAGCCCTGAGGCTTTTTGACTCGCCGGCTACGCCAAAAACATTGATAGAAAAATGTTCCATGCACACTCCTGTGCCTTCCAAATGTACGAGATTGTTCGCGGGTGACAAACCCAGACCCGTGGCCGCTTGTTTTCAGAGCAAACTCGACAAACCCGCGGCCAACGTTAATCCCTTTACTCCCAACGGAATGATGCTCACAGCCAGAAAACGAAGCAGATCAAAGCGCAGTCTCAATGGGTAAGTCTTTAGCACTATCTCCATCCTTTATTTTCCATTAAAGGGATAGAAAATAAAGGATAGAATGGGACAGAATGTTCAATCTTCAAGGGAATTCGAGCTCCGCTTCAGAACTACTGTTTTCTTATCTGAGCAAAGAGTGAAACTATTCTGGTGATCTGAAAAACAAAAACAAAAAAAAACCAGTCATATTCATATTTGGAAGATGCAACACGCTCGTCTGAACTAATATCTTGTTAAAAAAATAAAAATGTTCCAATGAAATGTCGAAACTATTTCGATTATTTTCTCAATACGTTAATAATTTATCGGAGATATTATTCTCAAAATTGTAAACTTCGTCATTTCCCACAGTTGTTTCCTTTTTTTTGTCAAATACGTTTAAAATCGCCAAAGCTTCGTTAACATTATGATAATTATAATAATTGTAAGTTTGTTTTTTTTCTACGTTTTTTTAAGTAATTTTTTTTTCAATGAATTTTTTAATTTTCAAATTAATAAGATCAATTAATCCGACAAAAGCAAAATTGTTAAAAATAAAAATTAAAAAAAAAATGTTTAAAATTGTTTGGATCTCAGTTCGCCGGACATACGAATACCAAAATTCGATCTGGTGGATTCGGAGGATTCGGACGACGAGGTGGAACAACCGACGAAACGCGTTGCTCTCCAAGAGTCCAACATACCTCGTTATCATCAAGAATTTCACGAGGTCGGTCTCATAGGAACCGGAGAATTCGGTTCAGTGTACAAATGCATAAATCGTTTGGACGGTTGCGTTTACGCAATAAAAAAAAGCATAAAACCCGTGGCCGGTAGCGTGAACGAAAAAAATGCGCTTAACGAGGTTTACGCGCACGCGGTGCTCGGCAAACATCAACACGTTGTGCGTTATTATTCTGCATGGGCGGAAGACAATCACATGATAATACAGAACGAATATTGCAACGGTGGCAGTTTGGCCGATGCGATAAACAATTTGCAACGCGAAAAACGTTATTTCACCGAAGCCGAATTGCGACAATTGATGTTGCACGTTGCCGAGGGTCTGCGTTACGTGCACAGCATGCAATTGGTGCACATGGACATAAAACCGGGTAACATATTCATATCGAAGGAAAAACGTTTGTTGGCGGTTAATTACGATTCGGCGGACGACGGTTTCGACGAGGAGGAAACCGTCGAGGAAGAAATAACGTACAAACTCGGTGATTTGGGTCATGTTACGTCGATAAGCAATCCACAGGTCGAGGAGGGCGATTGTCGTTATTTGCCGGCGGAAATATTGCACGAAAATTTTACGCATTTGAGCAAAGCCGATATATTTGCTCTGGGTTTGACGGTTTACGAGGCTGGGGGAGGTGGCGCGTTGCCGAAGAACGGTCCAGAATGGCACGAGATTAGAAAGGGCAATCTTAAAGATTTGCCGCATTACAGTCGCGATCTCAACGAGTTGCTCAAGGTGAGTTTGTTGATTTTTTATCGTATTTTTTTCGTTTGTTTTGTCTTCTCATGGAGGAAGCTATGGTGAGACGTTTTTTTTTCTCGAGATTTTCGTGTCACCGTGTTCTTAATGTGGTGAAACGTCGAGGAAATTCATTTGGAGACAATTTCCGGACGTCTGCTTGTGGTCAATGACCTTTAAAAATTCAAACTCGTATAACTCGAGAACGGTTTTAGCTACAGCCCCCAAATTTCGCAGACATTTGCAGTTCTGTAAGCCTTTCGTTGACTATAATTTTCGTCATGATTCAAACTGCGACTCGGATTTTATAGCATTTTCAAATTATTAGAAAAAAAGGTCGTTGGCACTCTGGCGATCGTAAATTTTGAGATATTCGTCCAAACAGTTATTCACGAATAGATTTGTACACGAGGTTGGTTGGTATTGCATTTGGCCCAAATTGATCGAGACGTTTGAATTTTGTGATATTTTGAATTTTTCGATAAACGAAATTTATGGATTTTTTGAACTCTCGTCGACATTGACCGATTGAACCACAACTTTCGTAAAGTATGGGATGTCATTTAGCCGTGATGGGTATTGAATTTGGCGGCGATCGTCATAACAGATCGGATTTTGGGGCAATTCAAGTTTTTCTAATTTTTGACTTGCGTCGATTCCAAAAATATTTGACTCGCTGTGATCAATCTCCTGGATATACATAAATTAACGGTTAGGTAATTGATTTTGGCATTGAATTCACTATAAATCCACTTGCACGTTCAAATTTGAGAAGAAATTGAAATTTTATGCAAATATGAAGCTAAAGATTTAAACAAAAATCGAAATGCTTCCCCAGAGGACAATCTTCGTTTACTATCCACGATTCTCAGAAAGCGAATTGCAAGTTTCATTTTTATCGATGTTAATATTAATTCTTTTCACATGAATTATATTATTAATCATGATTTTAATTTTCGTCAATATTAACTTTCATAAAATTCAACACATCATAAAATCCAAACCTTCTCAATGAATTTCGGCTCAAATGCAAGACCGACTATCTATGGGCATGACTCTGTATGTGAAAAACTCTTTGGATGATTGTCCAAAAAATTTTATTACACCAGAATTGTAAACGACAATTTTATTTATGTAAATTTCAAAACGCCTTCAAATCCGAGCAGCTGCGTCAATTGTCGTGAAAATTCAAATAACGGAAACATAATAAAGCATGTCAAACGTTTGAAAAATTAAAAAAGTCTAACACAAACCGTTTTCGAATTATAGACGTTTGAATTTTGCAGAGTAATTTTTTGCGAATGCAAATGCAAATTTCCGAATGTTTCAGAACATTATATTGACATGAAAATTTCGATTTAAAAAAAAACCATGTATCGGACCGTCACATGGATTCCTTCATGAAGAAGCAAAACAAAACAAAAAATCGTTATTCTGCCAAATAATTGTCTCTCGACAATTTTTTTTTTTTTTTTTTTCGTTCTACGTCTTTCATAATTTTTTTTTCTAACAAAACAAAATTTCCGGAATGTGTGTTTGCAGCTGATGATTCATCCGAATCCGGAAACGAGGCCGTCGGCGGTGTGCTTGATACAGCACCGCGTGCTATGTCCATTCGGTAACAAAACAAAGGCTCAATTGCGTCGCGAATTGAACGCCGAAAAACTCAAGAACGAGATACTGTCGAAACAGCTTCAAGAAGCGGCAAAATGTTTGAAAACAATAGCACCGAACATGGCAGCGATAACGAGCACGATGAATCCGGGAGGTTACAGGCTCAGGCCAACACCCACGAGAACGTCGTCCCGAGCTATTGGAAAAAAAGTTAATCGTAGCAATAGCACCACGAATTTTTGAACTTCGTTACGGATTAAACCGTAGAAAATATTGAAGACAAAAAAAAACAGAAAAAGAAAAAACAACGTAAAAACGAAAAAAAAAAAATAATAATTAACAATAAACAGAGAAAAAAAACGTGAAGACGACGAGAGAGAGCGAGGAGGAGGGCGTGGGTACCTTACGGTGCCTTGATATTGTGATATCCAATTAACTCTAGTTTTTAAGCGAAGAATGTCAATTAAAAAAAAAAAAAAAAGAAAAAACGAAAAAAAAAAACAGGAAAAAGAAAAATGAGAATTTTTGTTTTCGGGGAAGGGTGAGAAAGAGAAGAGAAAGAAAAAAAAAGGAACGAAGAGATGGGGAGAGAGAGAGAGGTGTATGCAGAACGAAAGCGCTTTGTGTGATCGAGGTTGAAACTTTTTTTTTAATTTTTCTAGAAATAATTGTTACGCAGGACCGACATTTTCGTGGGACGTACATTTTTTTTCTCGACACCCATTTTCTTTTTCCTCGTATTGTAGTATTATATTTTTTGTTCTTCTTCTTTTGCTCTTTTTCCTTCTGTAATTTTACCGGTCTTCAACGAAATATTTGAAGGAACAAAAAAAAAAAAACAAAGGGAAATAGGGAAATATAGTTGCAATCACTTCGAAGCTCGTGTCGACGAAAAAATTCGACGAGGACGACAGATCATCAACGTGGACCTTTGTCGGAGGTTCGTCGCTTCGAGCATTCATCGGTGAACAAATTTACTAATTTATTTCGCGAAATCCTGAAAAAAAAAAAATACTTCTCTCTCTCTCTCACTTTTCTGAATTTTTTTCTTCTTTCTTATTATTTTTATTTTTTTTATTAAAAAAAAAAAAGAATTTCTACCGTTAGAAAAATCATATTTAGCTTTATTTTTTTACGTTCGTGTGTTGAAACATTGTCGCATTTGTGTAAAGAGTCACGATTCCGAAGGGGGAGGGGGGAGCGGAGGCGTGTGACAACTACGAACTATTTGCTTGCGTTGCTTCGTCGATTATTCAGACGAAAATCATTAGGTCGTTAATCGTAATTAAAAAAAAAAAAAATAAACAAACAAACAGAAGAAAAAACATTTTCAAAAATATAGTATTATTCATGAATTTTGGCGTTTGTCACTACTTCGACGCAAAGTAATGGGACAAATGTCGAAAGGGTTGCAACCCCAGAGCAACGATCACTACTTCGGTGCCATATTCTCTCTGCCTTCTGGCTCTTTTGCCAGTCAGAAAAATAAACAACGTTTTTTTAATTAACCACGATCACGATAAATTCGCTCTGAATGGTCTGAGGGAAGGGGTCACCCCTTTTCTTCTCTCTCACACTTTTTTTCTTATCAGTCGCCCAAAAAAAAAAAAAAAAAAAAATTTCCCGCACTGTTTTCACTTTCCATTGTCACCGAAAGTCGTGTCGTTGGGGGGAAAAAAATGTCCAAAAAAATCATCATGAACCACAATAGCACGATTGAATTTTTATTTTTTTCAAATTTATAAACTTATGTATTATTTTTTCCCCTTTTTTGTTAGTTTCTGCTTTTAAATAATTAATATTATTTTTTTAAAAAAACGTCTCCCCAGTTATAATATATTTCTATTTTTGTTGTTCATAATATCGAACACACCAACGTTGAACATACGGCCGTACCTGTTTTCCTTCTTTTTCTTTCTTTTTTTGCATGTTTTTTTTGTTTTTTTTTCTTTATTTGCATTATTTTGTGTCGTACCCTTGTATGTAATTCGTCGGAAATGGAAATTGAAAACATGAAAATTAACAATAATAACGTTGAAAAAAAAATTATATATATGTAAAAAAAATCACAACAAAAAAAAATCGTCCATTGCTTTTATGACACTGACTGAAAAAAAACCCCCGAATTGATTAATCAATGAGGGTTGCTGACGTGTTTCACGATCCCTCCCCCTTCGATTTTTCATCCGCGATGCGTTTTGTTTTTCGTTCTGCATACACAAATCTACGAGGAAAAAGAAAGATAATTATAATAATCGATGAAACAACGATTGTTAAATCATACATTGGTTTTAAGCGTGCCAAGCTCAGAGCGTAACATTTTTTTTTCTAAGATTAAATTATTTTTTTAGCATTTTTTAAAAACAGAATCCTGCATTAACCCCCCCCCCCCTTCCCACAAGTTTGTTATATTCAGCATGCATCGAAATGCGCATTGTTCATCTAACCACCACTCATTATATGTCCTTTGTCATATAGATCTATGTATATGCAGATATATATATATATATATCTATACCTACATATATACAGATTGAACGTTCGTTATTCGACGCTTTGTTTTTTTTTCTTGTAATATATATATATTTTTTTTAATAATTATCACGAATTGGATGATTTGTGTGTTTGCGACGAAGAAAAAGTCAAATCAAAAGCGAAATTTAAAACAAAGTAGAACAGAAAAAAAACGAAGAAAAAGTAAAATAAACCAATTACATTATTATTGCAACGTGTATGTCGGTTAAAGTTATCGTTCATCGAACGAGATTCCTCATTGAACAATTTATTCTACTCGATACAAAGCAGGAAAAAAGAAAATCATAAAAAAAATAGACAAAAATGAACAATTACAATTTTATTTTTTTCGAGCATCACTCTGATCTGCCTGCACAGTTGATTCAGCTCGTTGTTACTAGAACTCTCGCATCCAACGAATTTTCAAACTGAAGATCATAATCGCGCTTCCCCAGTCTCAGATTAAAAAAAAATTGATAGGAAAAAAAGTTTATTATTTGTGTAAGAAAAACAAAATAAGATTGAAAAAAAAAAATCGCAAAAAAAAAGAGAGAAAAGAATGGGTAACGATATGTCGTAGCTGGAGTACATTACCACCCGTATTTTTTTTTTTTTGTCTTTCATGTTAACACAAGAAAGCACATGGGGACATGCCTGCGTACCCCCCACACACCCACACAAACATTATGTATCTAGTTAATAGTTGAATACGTGTATAGAAGAGGTCACAAAGTCGAGCGTGTAAAAAAGTATGTGAATACGTTATGTGAAAGCCAAGTGAAATGAAAGAAAAAAAAAAATAACTGAATGATTTGAAAAGAAGGAAAGAATAATAAAAATTAATGTGATTTTTTTTTTTTTTTTAAATAATGCCAATGAGGGTGGACCCCCCAACGAGTGGCAGGGAGACGCGCTGCATGCGGCAACCATGCCATATTTCAGACCATCAACAAATTGTTATTTTCATTTTTCACTATTATTATTATTATTATTATTATTATTATTATTATTATTATTATCTCATCGTACGAAAAAAAAAAAACAAAAAATTAATAATAAAATAAAAACAACAACCGTACGTGTTGCGAATTATCATTGACCTATAAATTTTGTTACAACGAATTGTAATTGTAAAAGGGAAGGTCGAATTATATTTTGTGATGTGGGGTGTTGGATCGAGTCAATCGACTCGAAAGCAAAGACTCCGAAGACATATTTGCGGATGTCCTCTGGTACTCCGCATTGAGCGATCGCAGATCGCACGAAGAGGAGTTTGTTGCTGAGACGATGTGTCCAAGAGGAGTCGGTGCTGAGACGCTGTGTCCAAGGTGCAACGAAGAGGAGGTTCGTTGTACCGTGGACACAGCGTCTCAGCACTGAGCCCCATCGGCCCAAGGTTTTTGCCTGTGAATCACTGTCCAATGATGAGACCCACCACCAGTTGCAGTTGTGACCTGTCCGAGGCTTACAAGTTCTTGGCCTCTCGGAGAACGTCTTTGTATGCTCCATACCTGCGGCTCTAAGGTAAAGGTCCGTCAGTGAGCTCTCCACCCAGCGACCCATCAGAGACGAGAGACCTGCCGTGGCATTGAGGATCGGTACTGGGACTGTTTAAATGCCAGTCTGTTTGGTCACGTAAGGTGCTCCTCCCTGCCTGGATCATTTGTCCCTTCGTCTTCCGGGATGCCATGAATGCCATGAAATCAGAATAGCTATGATAGATAATTGCAATAATTATGAATTTTCAGATGAAATTAACAAAATGTTTACAAAATTTTTCCAGATTAGAAAAAGAAATTGATAAATTATTATGCGTCGGTGATGCATTGTTGTGTGGAATATTGTGGTACAAGATATATGCATAAAGTGTTATCATTATCATTGGATATTACTTGTGAATGAAAAAAAAGAAGAAAATTATTGAATCAAAATAGAAAATGTTTTTTTTTTATTGAAAAATTGATTGGAAATTATTAAGTAAATTAATAAAGGTTATTCTCGAGCTGCTTAGGTAGCAGCACTTGAAAATTAACCCGCTGAATTTTGAGAAGATATGATAACGATGGTGAGTACGGAAAGGCGAGAGAGTGGGAGAGGAGGGATCCGAATGGACCAAAAAAAATGGAAAGATAACGGTCCATTGTGGGTTATTATCAATTTTTCGCCTTTTTCCCCATAGATTCTTCATTATTAACAACGAAAGTTTGAATAAATAAAACGAAAAAAAAAACATATTTTAACGCATCGCAACGTGGAGTTGAATGGTGGTAAATTTCGTAATGGCGAAAATAACGCGGGAAAAGTGCGATACGGACGGCTGTGATTGGTAGTAGCGTGAAGTCAACCGAATGCCAAAATCCGGAGTCGACAAGGGCTGCCACACGTCAGACGTGAGTTACCCTACGCCAATGCACGGTCATATTTCCGTATCGAGAAGGTGACCGTAATTTCGACACACCATGGTAATATTTCTTTGTCGAGAATATGACCGCACTATCGACACTGCATGGTAATGTTTCTCGATCGAGAATATGACCGTGACTTCTCGATGGGTTATGTGGCGCTGTGACGTAAGCGTGATGGGAATGGAAGCTGGCGTCGTTTCTTTATGGCGAATTTATAGCTGGGAGGGGGGCGGGAGGGATTTTGGTCCCCAGCGTGGGATGAGTCAAAGCGGGCTTAAAAAACATGACGACATGCACAGGCGCACGATATAGATATGATAGATATATATATTATGTCTTAGTGATGTATAGCGCGGATCTCGTCGGCGTCATCTTCATTTGTCACATCCATGCGTCCTCCAATACCCACGTTCCGTAGGTTTAACCTTGCCAGATAGAGGTTATGTCCGCGAATTCTCAAATCCATGATTATATAATTTCGTACACGCTAACAAATATTCAATTTCGAATATTATCTGAGATACATCGTCATTCACTGTCTCACGAAATTGTTCGGCCATTTTGGAGCCAAACATTTTTCCCACATCTTGGGAAAATGGCCCCTCAGTGGTGGTCATTCAGCACGATCGAAATATTTCCGCCAGTGGCGCCGCCAATGATCGATTCCCGCGCAATAATATAAAACCCAAAAAACATCCCCAAATTGCGTTGCAAACGGGACTTGAACATCAAATATAATTCCGCAATTCGGTAATCCAGAATATGAAGAAGAAATCAACTACCACTTTGATAACGTAAAAAGTAGTATATCAAGAGTTAGGTCAGATGAATTTCATGATTCTCACATTATCTTCGATAATAATTCTTCGCGTAACTCATTTTGGATTAATTATCCACTGTTTTTTTTTTCGGTTGACAAACTGCGTAACACAAAGTTTCGGGTTGTTCGATAATCGTCGATTGGTGGCGGACCCAAGCGGCAAGTTCGGAAAACAAAATTTGCTGAGAGCGGCCGTGTGGATTGACGGGTGGCAGTAGTGGTACCGAATATAATTCAGAATGGCGACTGTCTTTACTTAGTCGAGTACTTATTCGGCCAAACGTTAATTCGTGTGAACCCAAACGTTGAATTGTTGATTTACATGTGAATCAAGTCGTTCAACTAACGAAAATGATTATTGAGAATCCCGAGCAATTCAAGGCGTGGCTCACCGCCGTTTTGAAGCCTCTGTAAGTAGGCCAGCTTGCTGGATTCTTCCCGATTTCTCCCTATCTGTGTGTGTGTGTGTGTGGGCATGATCATGTGTGTCTCCGTGTGTGAGTTTCTAGTTTCGATAATATCAATGGTCGTACATGTGCCCGCGTTAAAACTCTGCGTGTGGTAAATTTTATTTTCCAAATTTTTCAAGTTTTTTCTTGCCCGACTCTGATGATAAAACAGATTTTACCGACTTGCCATTTGCGATTTCATGATTTTTTTTTATTCTCTACATCGGAGCGAACGTTCGGAGCATTGAGATTTGTTCGCATCGAAACGATTCATGCTTCGCACGGATTGTCGCTTTGCGTCGAAAAGCTAACCAATCGACAACATTCTTCGTCGCTTGTCGCTTCTTGCACTCTGCTCCGTTCTTGATAGTCTGGCTGTAAGATAATATTCTTCGCGAGGCTTCATAGTTTTTTTTGCATTCCTCGCCGCGGCCTTTGACGGGTCCAAGCCGCGTTCGATCACCTTTCGCACCATACGCCATGAGAACGATCAAGTTGATTGTCTTTTTTTTTTCTCTCTGTTTTACCAATCGCAGATGCGACGCGGATCCGGCGGCGCTAGCCAAATATGTGTACGCTCTGGTCAAGAAGGACAAAACTCTGGAAGAATTGCGGGACGGAATGGTCGAACAGCTCGACGTATTTCTCCAGCAAGGTACGCGCGCGCGCGATTCGCCGACAATCGCACTCAGTTTACAATTGTTCATCGACCGTCGACTCATCTTTCGCACGTGTTTGTTTGTTTCACTGCGCAGAGACCAAAAATTTCGTCGAACTTTTGTTCAAAACTCTGGAGACCCAGGAGTACGTGTTGCCGCCTCTGTCGAAGCAAGAACTGGCGGGTAGCGAAACACCGCCCACAGGAGTCATCGCGGTTCCCGTCATGCCCATGCCGGAACCCATTTTGGAAACTTTGGCGCCGGTGGTGGCCATGGTCGCTCCGAGTCCGGCTTTGCCGCCTCAGATAAATGGCTCGACCGCGCCAATCTTACCTGTTAAACGCGAACCCAGAAAATCTGATTCGGAGAAGGACGACAAGGACAAGGACAAGCGACCTCGAAGCCGGTAATACACATTTACATACTCTTGAGAGAAAAAAAAAAACAAGGGTGCAAAGTAGAACCTTGCACATTGCTTCCTCATAGTTTTGTACCGTTTTTAAATTATTGAGATGTAAAGTAGAACCTTGCTTATGGCTTCCTTATCTTCTTACACATTTGCCAAAGCTTCCTCTATAAGGAACCATGTGTCGATCAATTTTGGCTTCCTCATAGAGGAAGCTTTGGCAAATGTGTAAGAAGATAAGGAAGCCATAAGCAAGGTTCTACTTTACATCTCAATAATTTAAAAACGGTACAAAACTATGAGGAAGCAATGTGCAAGGTTCTACTTTGCACCCTTGTTCACTTTCGTGACGTTGAAGGCTCCTTGTGAGTGTGATGTGAGTCGAAATCAATATACATGGGGCTATTCATGTGAAATTTGAAAAATTATAATTCGCATAAAATCTGAACTCCTTGTTAGATTTTATTCAAATTCAATAGGAAATCCCTTTGGATGATAGTGCAACTTCGTACTAAATTTCAGCCGGATATCTAGAAAATTATGGAAGCTAGAGCACTTACATTGAATTTTGGAAAAATTTCAAAACGCCATAAAATCTGAACGTCTTGTTGGATTTTGTCCAAATTCAATACGAAACCTCTTTCAATGGTAGTGCAACTTCGTACTAAATTCCAGCCAGATATCTCATAAATTATGGAAGCTGGAGCAGTTACATTGATTTTTGGAAAAATTTCAAAACGCCATAAAATATGAATGGCTTGATGGATTTCGCCCAAATTCAATCGGGTTTCTCTTTGGATCATTGCGCAACTTCGTACCAAATTTAAGTCCGATATCTCAAAAATTGCTCTAGTTAGAGTGTAAAGATCGTTTTTTTCACATTAAAAAACGCTTTAAAAGTAAACCAATGCGTGGATTTTTTCCAAATTCGGTATCGAGCATCTCCCTGTACTCGTACAACATTATACTGAATTTAAGCTCGATATCTCTAAAATTGTGGGAGCTAGAGACCAAAAATAATTTTTTGAATTTCGAAAAAATGATGTGAAAACAAAATAACTTGATAGATTTTTCCAAAAATTAAATTGTGCTATGCGCCGTGAACCCTTCACATGTGTGACAAATTTCAGCTTGATATCTCGAACCGTTCTCAAGTTGTAAGCGGTCAACCATTACTACACACACACACACACACACACACACACACACACATACATACATCCGGACATTTTTTCTAAATGTGTTTTTTAGGTGTTTTGAGACATACTGAACACGTTTTCATGAACATCTCGAAAAAAAAAAATTTCACGAAAACAAAGCTTCCTCTATGAGGAAGCAAAAATAATAATAATAATAATTTTAAAAGGCCGAAAAAAAATAAAAATAAAAAATTCCACCGATTTCAATACCAAAATCAATTACCTAACCGTTGGTTCATGTTTATCCAGTAGATTGACCACGGCAAGTCAATCATTTTCCATTCAGCAGAATTTCAAAATTGAAATTCTTCAATAACTTCAATTGCTCGGAAATTCGCTCCGTTTTGCCGATCTCCGACAAATTTAATACTTATCACGGCTATTAGCTCATTCTGAACATGCCGACATGAAGATCTCGCAAAACTCTATGAAAGAGGGAAGAACGAAAAAAAAATAAAATGGAATTTTAAAAAAATTTTTAGAAGTCTGAAAAAGTTTGGGACTGCATAAATTGATGAATCATCAATTAATTTTTTTTTTCTTCGTTTTTGTAAATTTTTCGTGGATCACAGCGGTCGAATGAGATCGCGAACGAGGTCGAGGTCGAGATCGTGGGAGAGAGATCGTCGCAGGTCCAGGAGTCGTGAACACATACGTCGTGATCGTGAACGTGACAGGAGTCGTCCGTGGCGTAACAAATCACCGCCGTCGAATGCTCGCCGCCACGAGCGAAGGTTTGTTTTTTAAAAACAGTTGTTTTTTTTTGTGAGTTTTTTTTTTTTTTTTCAATATGTATAGCTGGGGAGCGAGACGTTTAAATTACTCCAGAAATCCACGAAGAGCATTTCTGACTAATTATTTCATTGAAAAATTCATTGATCGATTCAAATGAAAACTACGCAAAAAGATCGAAGATTATTGTCGGAATTATACTCTTTTTGATTGACAAAAAAAAGTTGTTTGACCCTTCGTCCCCAACGGGGGTCACGGGTGACCCCACGGAAAATATCTCCTTCCCACAATTTTTTCTGTTCATACGATTATATTGTTTAAAGAAATGAAGGGTGTCAAAAAAAACACGTTGGCGACTGAGGGTTAACTACTGCATTTATTATTATTAACGTTGTTGTTATAATCATTATTATCATTATTTATTTATTCATTTATTTATTTATTTATTTATTTATTTATTTATTTATTCATTTATTTCCACAGACGTACCAGAAGTCGTAGCACATCACCGTTGCGTTCCCGTGTGCGAGATCCACCGGAGAATCGCGATCACAGAGCACGTTTTCGCAATCGTTCGCCCACACCATTGAGATCGCGTTCGCGTTCACGTTCGACCGATCGTAAAAAACTCGACCGACCCGATCGAACGTCCGAAATTTTGCGCGTCGATCGTCTGGAAACGAGTCCCGGTGGCACACCGACACAGGACAGCAATCACGGTGACATTGACATGAGATTGTCGACGACGAGTCAGTCCATACAGAGCGTCGTTGCCGTCGCATCGAACATAACGAACAATCAGACGGGAAATTTTCAACCGAAACGTCGATGCCGAGATTTCGACGGTTAGATTCGTCTTCTTTTATTCGTCTTCTCTGTCGTACAATTTATATTTTTATTAAAAATCTTCATGTTCATCAAGAACATTTGATTGATGATGAAATTTTTATTTTTTTAAATTTTATTTATGCATTTTATTCATGAAGTAATTTTTAAAATATATATATTTTTGTGCATTATTTTTTTTCAGAGAAAGGATATTGCATGAGAGGCGACCTTTGTCCCTACGATCACGGTACGGATCCCGTTGTCCTCGAGGACGTGCCGCTCAGTCGCGTGCTGACTTTCGGACATCACGGGGCTCAAGCGCCGGGTAACGTGCCCGTGCCCTCCGTTCCGGAACCACCGCCCGGTCACAATGGCAACGCGCCACCGCCTCACCTTCCTCTCGCCAGTTTACCACCTCCCCATCTGCGAAATCAGCATCACTCGAACATGGGTACGTTGATCATACATTATTCCATTTTTTTTTCATCCATTTTTGGTAATTGGATTGTTGGAATTAATCTATTTTTGCAAAATCTTGACAACTTTCATTATTAACCAAAAATCACCGAAAACGGACGGAAAAAAAATTACTAACTAATTTTTGTTTATTGCGATACAAAAAATGTTTCGCATTTTAAGTGACCTCGATGACTATGTATGCTCTTACTTCCCATCCCCGAAATTTTTCATTTATCGAAAAAATAAATTGCGGCGGGAAAAATAAAATAAATAAAAAATCGTTCACGTGTTAATCAAAGACAAAATCGAATTCGCGAAAGCGGAACTTCTGAATATTGACTGATCGGGCTCGAATTAACAGATCACCCAAAAGAAAATCCATTCCAAAATAAAATAGAATCCCCAAGTTTCACAGATTTTTTTTTCAGTTTTTTCGAATGCTTTTTACATATAAAAAAAATCAATAAATAAATATATATATAAAAAAACATTGACATTAAGTTTTTGGGGTAAGTGTGCAGACAGGGAGGGATGGAAAATCACGAATCCAATAATTTATCACCGTAAAAAAATCTCGAAAAAAAACTCTACTGTGAAAAAAATATACATTTGAAAAATGAATAAATAAATAAATAAATAAACAAACAAACAAACAAACAAAAAAACAAACAAATAAACAAATAAACAAATAAACAAATAAACAAATAAACAAATAAACAAATAAACAAATAAACAAATAAACAAATAAACAAATAAACAAATAAACAAATAAACAAATAAACAAATAAACAAATAAACAAATAAACAAATAAACAAATAAACAAATAAACAAATAAACAAATAAACAAATAAACAAATAAACAAATAAACAAATAAACAAATAAACAAATAAACAAATAAACAAATAAACAAATAAACAAATAAACAAATAAACAAATAAACAAATAAACAAATAAACAAATAAACAAATAAACAAATAAACAAATAAAAAAATAAACAAATAAACAAACAAAAAAACAAAAAAACAAACAAATAAACAAATAAACAAATAAAAAAATAAACAAAATTTAAAAAATTCTTCACATAAACTGTTTTCAGGTGCATTCGCAGAGTACAATCCGGACGCCCCAAGCATGGAACCCCGTGTCCCGTGGGGACGTCATCCGCCTCCGGGTCCCGGAATTTACGGTCGCGGTCAGCGCGAATTGATAAGCATTCCCGTAATCTCACACTCCAATCCCACCGACATGACCGCCCATCAGCAAACCAATCCTCTCAAACGCAAACAGGCCTTCGATTTCAATCGTCTGGGACCCAAACAACGTGCCATTCACAATCCGGCAAATTGTTCCCTCGAACTGAAAAAAGTACCCCGAAGTTTGAACAACATAACCCAATTGAACAATCATTTTTCGAAATTCGGAAAAATTGTAAATATACAAGTTAATTTCGCGGGTGATCCGGAAGCGGCAATGGTGACGTTTCAATTGCCGACCGAGGCGAAAGCGGCTTATCGCAGCACCGAAGCAGTGTTGAACAATCGTTTTATCAAAGTATTTTGGCACAATACAATGACGAATAACGCGACAAGCGTGGCCATTGAAAATGTTCCACCGGGTGCAAGACCGTCGATAAAAGAACGTTTGGGCGCTACTTTGACCACGAAAACCGATGAAAACGAATACGTTCCGACTCGTCGTCCGAACGACGATCAACAACAACAACAACAACAGCAACAACAGCAACAACAACAGCAACAGCAGCAACAACAACAATTACAACTGCAACAACAACAACAGCAACAACAAATACAACCAAAACCGCAGCCTCAATTAACGCAAAATTTGACGCTAACGAAATTATCGAATATCGGTGGTCAAACACTGACAACGCGTGAGGATCAGGTGTTGGCGATAAAAAAGACTCAGGACATATTGGCGGCCAAGGAAACGTTGAAGAAGAAGCACGAGGAGAAGCGCAAGGAGGCGATTAAATTGACGGCCGATCTGCGCAAGCGCAAACAAGAATTGCTCGACAAACAAATAAACGAAATACGTTCGTTGATCGATAGAGCGGAAAAAAATCCGGAACAGAAGGACAATCTTATGGTTACGATAAAAACCATGCAAATGTCGATTGACTCGTTGCGCAAAGATTTGGCGACGAACAACGGTCAGCCGGTTGGCGGGGGGGCCGCGGGTGGCGCTGGCGGCGCGACGGCCATAGCGAAGAATCCGATTAAATCGCGGGAACAGACGCAGAAGGAGATACTGGACGCGGAATTGGATCTGATGACGGCCCAGCAGGAGGGACAGGACGCCGGTGAATTGAAGAAGAGACTCGTGGAACTCAGAGCACACGCGGCCACGTTGAGTCTGAGTCCGGGCAAAATCGGGGGTTTGGTTTGCGGCCGGGGAGCCAAGACGTTGAGAATCGTGAGGGGAAGCCACGCTATTGCTTATCGGGGACGCGGTCGGGGGAGCTTCGCTCATGTTTCCGTGGATCACCGACCCACGAGTCTTTTGATATCGGGTTATGAGACCGAGGAGAAGGCCGAAGTTCTGCAACATTTTCAGGTTTGTCGACTGTTATTTTGTTTATCAATGTTTTTTTCTTTTTTTTTTTTTTCTTTGTTCAATAAATTTTTATGGGAGTTCAAAAGAGCTGTGAGTCATTTAAAAATGTATTATTATTATTATTATTATTATTATTATTATTATTATTATTATTAATAATTAATTTTTTTTTTCGTGACATGATCAATCTGAATTTTATTTTGGTTCATACTCATGAAATACCTATACTTAGCTGGTTTTTTTTGCGAATTCCATTGTGTTAACTGTGTTATACTTCGACGAGTAAGTCAGCTAAAGGTTTTAAAAAAGAGTTTTTATGGTGTTTTTGTGTTTAATCATTTATTTTTCTTATTCGTCGTCGTCTCGAGATTTTCGATTGTTTTTCCAGGGAATAACGGATGTTTTATATCTATTTAGGCGTGTTAATGAATTGTGGGTAGATTTAAAGTTGGGAGAACCTTGGAAATAGTTATATATATATTTTTTTTTATACACACACCCTAGACCCAACAATTAAAGGACATGGAAAACATCGTGAATTTTTTGGCGATTTTCGAGAGGCTGAAACTCGCCAGAGAATGGTTGTAGACCAATGATAAAATAAGCAAATTGAGGCTTCAAGTTTTCAGTTTTGAGATCCGGAGTAAAACATTTTTATCATTGATGATTTCTGAGTCTTTGTATATTTTGTAAAATTCTTTCATAAATTTTTCTGCTTACTTTTCAAAAGGATTTGAATAATTTTTTTCTAGTGAATCCATCTGTAAGCTCTTTCAGAATGAATTTCTCGCTTTGATTCATGTGGTTCAAAAGTTCAATGAATAAATAAATAAATAAAGTTCATTTATTTATTTATTTATTTATTTGTTTTATTTATTTATTTATTTGTTTTTCATGTTATATTCATACATTTTTTTTCTGTCCTTTTGTTTTTTTTTTGTCATCGCAGCGATTCGGCGAGATAGTTAATCAAATAGTTGACGACGCGACACCATCGATCGTGATAAATTTCAAATCGAGGAAGGAAGCCGAGGTGGCTCTGGTCAAGGGACGTACCTTTCAGGATCGATTATTGTCGGTGACTTGGGTATCCGGTCACCATCTGCATCGCGGCGGCGGAGGCGCCGTGAGCACGACCCTCAATGCAAACGTCGCACGTTCCGAACAGACGACGGTCAATGCGGAAGACGAGGCTGAGGTCGAGGTATAATGAAAATCGAGAAAAGAAAAAAGGCTAAGTTTTACACAAAGTCCAAACGAAAAATCCAGAACGAGTGATGATTTTTTTTGTCCCGGCATTTTCAGTTTATTACTGAAAAAAAAAAAACAAATTGAGATTTTGAATGGAAAATTATAATTTTAATTCGAGATGTCACCATTGATGTGGAGTTTGTTGTGGATAAATTTGAGCAAAATCGTACGATTAGTATTCTCGCAAAAAAAAATTTGTATATATTTGGAAAAAATATATAAATATCATCGAAAAATAAAAAAGAAAATAAAATTTTTTTTTTAATGTCAAACTATAATCATTGCTTATGAAAAAAAAAAAATAAATAAATGAAGATATGTTTGAGGAGTATCTAAAACCCATCTTCGAGACTCTATCGTTGATAATTTTTAGAGTTCCGTCTCAGTCCTCTCAATTTCTCGTTTGTATACCCATCAACGTGTAATTTGGTATACGAAATTAAATCGATGACCCAAAAACAAAAATTACGAGATTTTTGGAAAAATAATATTTTTGGACCCTCTTTCCATAGATTCAAAATTTTTTGTTCACTTACCCCATTAAGCGGGGTGTCTTTAGATAGGTCTCCTAAAATGCAACGAGTAATGTTTCAGGTACCATTTGATTTTGACCCTTCAGTCACGAGATATTTGCTTTTAAAGTCGTTATCAGACCGGGGACGGTCTGATAACGACCTCAACCCCCTCTAATTTCTAAACCATCGACGCGAAAACATCTGAAAAAAATTGCCAGAACGTATTTTTTACAATCAGTACCTTCAATGAAAATTACAACGCACACTGTAGCAGAAAATAGTCAATAAAAAAATGTATAAAAAACTATTTTTTTACGAAAGCAATCATTGTCAATGTAAAATAGCTCTTGATAAGTATTGTAAAAATTTGAAAATAGTAGTCATTGATAATGGTTACGAAACCCTATCGTGTCTTTTTTTTTCATTCAATCACAAAATTCATCTCAGCCTGTGAAAAAATATTGCAAAAACGGTGTTGAAAAAATAAAAAAATACATGAATGAAACAACAACAAACATTAAAAACATGGTTGTTTAATGGATTGTCTCGATTGTCCAGGGTGCGGCGGAAGCGTTGCTTCTCGAGGAAAACGAGGAGGAGGAGGACGAGGACGGTGAACCGAGGAGTTGGCGACGATAGCAGGTCGACCGTAAAAAATGGTGACAAACATTTTACCATCGTCGGATTTGGTCACGTCGATGATGATTTAGCCGGTCGCATTTGTCCGGCTCACGTTCGGGTTACTTCGGTATATACCATCTTCGCACCCTCTCCCACCCTCAACCCCCACGACCCGCCCCCTCACCCGCCCCCCTTCCGACCTCCACGCGCGTTCGATGCATTCGAGGTCACGCGTTCGAAACGAACGGATTGATCTCTGGGTGTCCGTGCACATCGGCGTTAAAATGAGTGTTATAATATTTGTTATATTAATTGTACCGTGTAGACAATGAAAATAATTTGTCCACGAGGAAATGCTATCGCTATAAATTGCGCATAAAGAATAATAAAAAAATAATAATAAATAAATAAAAACAACAAAACAAATTGAAAAAAGAAAAAAGAGAAAAGAAAAAAATACAACAACAACAAAAAAAACGATTATGAGTAATGCAAAAAAAAAACAAAAAAACATGTAAGAGATTAATAATGACGCAATATTTTAGCGATATAATAACAAGATTTTGTGAAAAGAAAAAAAAAGAAAAAAGAAAAAAGGAGGAAAAAATAATGGAGGGAGAGAGAGAGAAAAAAGAAAAGAAAATGAAAGAAAAGAAAGGAAAAGAAAAGAAAAAAAAATAACAACAAGAACATGAATCGACAAGCAACCAAAATTATCCCATTAATTGTAGAATAAAATCGCTATGTTTTGTATGGGAAACGTCAAACAATTGTCTTGTGTTTAAACTTTATTAACGACGATACCTTCCCGTTACGTTCCATCGTTATTTTATTTTTTATCATTGATTTAAAAAAATATAAATTTTCGTTATAATTACTGTAAATACTTTATTTTGAAAAGAAAAGAAATTTAAATGTTTTTCAACAGAAGGGGATATTTCATTTCATAAAGTTTTTTATTTTAAGTCTTTCATTTTGGACAGTATTAATTTTTTTTATTGACTACAGTATTTGCAAAAAGAGGATGATTATTTTTTTTTCATCTTTATCGTTCGCTCTCACAGCCTCTATGTGTTACTTCGCAAGATATTATTTAGACTCGAGTGAGTTGTGACCCGTGGATCTAATTTGGGTCTACTGTCTGTGGACAGTAGTGAAAAAATTATGTTCTATGATCATAATTCACTCGAGATTGTGCACTCGACTAATTTATATCACTCGTTAATTATTATTATTTAACATTCGTATACGAGTGGCCTTTGAGGAGGTTTATTTTATCGACTTACCAAAGTCTTGTGCAATTGAATTATCGTCACGACGAATGATTCAATATTTTTATTAATAATTAAAAAATAATTTTTCTTTTTTTCACCTTCGTCGAATGGGTGTGGAAAATGGCTTTCAATTATATAATTCAATCGATAATTTTCATGTCTAATTCGACAATAATTTTTTCATTCTTTTTTTTTCACCTGGTTAAAATTCGCTGTCCCAAGTGGTTCACAATAACAATAATATCAACAAATTTCTCAAAGCCGATGTCAAATAGATTTTATGAAATAAACAGCTCTGCTAAAGATACCTTTGAAAAAATCGTTATACCCCATTATCACATTCAAGCCGATTTGCGACTGCTCGGTCGGTAACTCAAAACTGTAAACCATTGTTCACGGCCGCAATTGACATTCACGCAAATCGAAGAGAACGATCGACTGCACAGAAAATTTCCCCAGTCAATCGTTCTCGTCTTTTGTCCGAGAGTCCCATCACCACGGAGAACAATGATTTGACAATATAAAAAAAGAAGACGACATTTAGCAATATCGTCTCAATAGCCTCGGAAAAAACCATACGTCCTCCTGAACTTGCTCGTCATTGGGGGTTCTTTCGCACCGATCTCCGGTTCGGTAACCCAATGTACGGCCGCTCGGTCGGTAACTCAAAACTGTAAACCATTGTTCGCGGCCGCAATTGACATTTACGCAAATCGAAGAGAACGATCGACTGCATAGAAAATTTCCCCAGTCAATCGTTCTCGTCTTTTGTCCGAGAGTTTCATTACGACGGAGAACAATGGATTAAACAATACGATAAAAGAAAGACGACATTTAGCAATATCGTCTCAACAGCCTCGACCAAAAAAAAAAAAAATCATACGTTCTCCCGATGCTGCTGTTCGTCGACGGTTTTTTCGCAACGATCGACGACCTGGGATCTTCGTCAGGGTGCCATCCAACTTGCCAGAAGCCCGCCCAGAAGCAATTGAGCCGCTGGCAGGATGGAAAGCGGAAGGCTGACCGCTGAACCGTGCGAAGAACCGTGATAAGCACCGCGCAACAGCCAACCACCCAGTCCGATGGATTTGTGGGTGCTCGTGAACATCGCTGCCAAAAGTACGTTCTTCGGCAACCATCGTGAACACAATATCCAACACAAACCGGTCATGAAAATTTGTCCGAGACAAGCGATGAACACGCACAACAGTATGTCGATCGCGTGAAGCGACGATACGTCCGCGGTAACTGCGTCGCAGAACCAGTGATAAGCCGTTATCAGAAGCAATAATCGTGGTATCCAAACCGTGCGATCCTCGTTGTAGAAACTCAATTTCGTTACCGACGATTGCAGACTCATTCCAATTCCAAATGGCAAAAGAGTGCTGTAGATTGTCTCGCGAATGTTTATTCCCACGAGGGGTGGAGTTGATGCACCCAACTGCAAATCAATGATGAATTAATATGGATCGAAACAATGGAAAAAAAAAAAATTGCGTTGCAATGAGGAACAAAAACTATTTTTATCGGAAATCGACTTTTGGGGGTGGGTCACTTTTATCCGACTATTTTTCGCAGAGATACAGATGCCTAAAATTTCGACAAATTTTCGCAGTTTTCAAGTGATCCGTCAATTCTTTTGACGAGTGTGTATAACTTCTTGAAGTATTCATTGAATCGCAATAAAAAACCTAAACAACGGTCACAAATCACTCGTCATCGATCACCATAAATTCTGAGACAATTTATTATATTGGCTCTTATTATTATTATTATTATTATTAAATAGCAAAATCCATAATCTTACGTTTTAACAGAAAAAAAAATGGCAAATGAGATTCTTCCTTTGCCGATCGTAAAATAATTTTTGTTCTACACAAAAGTTCGCGATAATACTGCGATACACGCAATAATCCTTCATCACCATGAAATAAAGTAATATCGGTGATATGAAGAGACCGCCAAAGTGTGATATCAACGTCGTGACGACGCTCGTCGATAAATCGGCATTTGCCAATCTGCTGAGTACCAAACTGACGGTAAAAGGTGGTGGCATGCAGTACAGAACCTGAAATAAAATTCAACTCAATTGCAATGTCTCAAAATCAGTGTCAAATAAATAAAAATCTTGCATTTAATTTAATTGAATAAAATAATTAATTAATCGATTGATGTAAGAAGATCTGAAGATATAATTAATTATCACGTACTTCCATTCCCTTGAGGAGCCAAGCATTTACTCTGGCATAGGTCAAGAGACAACTTCCGATTCTCGCTATCAATGGCATCAATATGTACATGTAAGTCATCACAAAAGCCAATAGATAGCCATCGCTCATAGCTGCGTACAAGGATTTTGTACTGCAACTCAGACCTGCTTCCAAATACGTCAAAGGCACAGCGAAATACCATATAATTGCATTTCCGTTTATCACACCTGTTAAAAATATCGAATTTTCGAGAAAATAAATAATAATATTATTAATTTTATGGTAATATTATTAAATCAATTATAAATAACATTATTAATTGCAAATGAATTTTGTTTCAATGTAATATCGTAATATAACATATATTGTACGATATAATATGGTAAATATTATATTAAAAATGGAAATTCATAAGTATTCTATGTATATTATTACACAAGCCAACAATAATTTTTCGAAAACTAGAGCCGGTCGACTATTTTCGGAGCCACATTTCTTTTCTACAGGGAAAAAACCTATAAAAATCGGTTGTCACTTGTCTTGACTTTGTTTTTTGTTGGCCTGTGTTATGAATCGCTATTGGAATCGACGATATTCAATTGTTTGCATACCATGAGCTCCCCCCAATCTGGGATGACTGGACGCCAGTAGCATACACATTATCAACATTATGAAGAATCCAAAACGATAAAAAATATTCTCCCTTTTTTTCACCCTGGAACGAATCTGTTGATTCGTCACGCGCATTGTTCCGTCGTCCTGAATACTCTCCGCAGTTTGTCGAAAGTACCAAACTTTTTGCGGTGTTTCTGCGATCGGTCGAGTTCACCTTGAATCAATGAAAAGCCAGTCGGTTGGGAATCTGTGTTTTGCGAAAACTATGCAAATACTTGAATTCCGGATGTTATTTATTTTATAATTATATTCGGTATTCTTCGATTTTTTCAAGTACGTACAGCGTCCATCCAGTTCGGTGACCATCGCCCGATGGATTCTCGATAAGTTTCTGTGATAGCAAGGATAAAAGGAGGCAAACGCGCGGTTTGCCATGGTAGCAGCGGCAGCAGCAGCGATATACGATTGAAAAATCAAAGAGCGCCGCATGGTTTTCCATCGCGTCCTCGCGACCGGTGCTAATTCTATTCGTCGTTTCTATGTAAATGCGGGTGCACTCGAAACATGTGCGCTATTATTTTTTTTCGGTTCTCGTATGAGTGAATACAAGCAAGTAACATGAAAAGTCGCAAGAATAAAGTGATAAACAATTTTCGTTCAAAATACTGTGCGACGCCGATGCATGCACAGTCTCATTAAAAAAAAGGGTGCAAAGTAGAACCTTGCACATTGCTTCCTCATAGTTTTGTACCGTTTTTAAATTATTGAGATGTAAAGTAGAACCTTGTGTCGATCAATTTTGGCTTCCTCATAGAGGAAGCTTTGGCAAATGTGTAAGAAGATAAGGAAGCCATAAGCAAGGTTCTACTTTACATCTCAATAATTTAAAAACGGTACAAAACTATGAGGAAGCAATGTGCAAGGTTCTACTTTGCACCCTTGTTCACTTTCGTGACGTTTAGGGCTCCTTGTAAGTGTGATGTAAGTCGAAATCAATATACATGGGGCAATTCATGTGAAATTTGAAAAATTATAATTCGCATAAAATCTGAACTGCTTGTTAGATTTTATCCAAATTCAATAGGAAATCCCTTTGGATGATAGTGCAACTTCGTACTAAATTTCAGCCGGATATCTAGAAAATTATGGAAGCTAGAGCACTTACATTGAATTTTGGAAAAATTTCAAAATGCCATAAAATCTGAACGTCTTGTTGGATTTTGTCCAAATTCAATACGAAACCTCTTTCGATGGTAGTGCAACTTCGTACTAAATTCCAGCCAGATATCTCAAAAATTATGGAAGCTAGAGCAGTTACATTGATTTTTGGAAAAATTTCAAAACGCCATAAAATATGAATGGCTTGATGGATTTCGCCCAAATTCAATCGGGTTTCTCTTTGGATCATTGCGCAACTTCGTACTAAGTTTAAGTCCGATATCTCAAAAATTGCTCCAGTTAGAGTGTAAAGATCGTTTTTTTCACATTAAAAAACGCTTTAAAAGTGAAGCAATGCGTGGATTTTTTCCAAATTCGGTATCGAGCATCTCCCTGTACTCGTACAACATTATACTGAATTTGAGCTCGATATCTCTAAAATTGTGGGAGCTAGAGACCAAAAATAATTTTTTGAATTTCGAAAAAATGATGTGAAAACAAAATAACTTGATAGATTTTTCCAAAAATTAAATTGTGCTATGCGCCGTGAACCCTTCACATGTGTGACAAATTTCAGCTTGATATCTCGAACCGTTCTCAAGTTGTGAGCGGTCAACCATTACTACACACACACACACACACACACACACACACACACACACACACACATACATACATCCGGACATTTTTTCTAAATGTGTTTTTTAGGTGTTTTGGGACATACTGAACACGTTTTCATGAACATCTCGAAAAAAAAAAATTTCACGAAAACAAAGCTTCCTCTATGAGGAAGCAAAACCAAGAAAAAAGTCATCTATTAGTATAAATATATATTTGACATAAGTATGTATTATGCTATTCATAATCATTGACTAACGAATGTGCTGTAAGTCATGAGCTGCAGGCAAAACTCCAACGGAAAGTTGATCGTAAACAGTCTCGCAGTCTCGTCGCTCCGCATCCTCCGACCGCTTTGTAATAAATCAGAGCAGTGACAAAGCAGATCCTTGAGTTGGTGAACGTGTGAAAAAGTAAATAAATAATGATGAAAAACAATAACATTTAATAATTTCGAATGTGATTTATTGATTGATAATTTTTTGTTTTTTCTACATAACCTATTTTCACTCAGCTACATTGAGCTACATGATAAACGTATTGTATTACAGGCGAAGTAAAACGTCTTAAATCTTACAATGATAATCGTCAGATCGACACGATAATAAGCCAGGCATTGTCATTCAAAATGAGGGGAAAAAAGTCGTTAAAACCTGTTCTGTCGCATTTTACGTTGATTGAGCCATTTCAATCTTCGTTTGTCATAACGATCGCATATATTTTCATTTTCACATGTGTTATACGATGTTAATTCGATGATTTTGTTACAAATGTTATTATCACAAAACTGCAACACGTGTTCTTGCGTAACTTCATCGCAACCGGAAATGTTATGCGACCGACCTGACCATCGCAACGTTGTTGTTTTTTTTCTTCTTGTTCTTGTTTTATCGTTATTATTATTATTTTCTACTTTTTTTTCGACAATCGTGAACTTAACATTGTCTGAAATAACTTTTCAGACGGCGGAAACGGAGTGACAATGGCTAAAATAACTTTCAAGATGGCGCGAGTGTAGCCAATGGGATTCATGGAAAATCACGTCGCGGCCATATTGGTTCGTCAGATTCGAGCAGATTCGAGGCAAATTTCGTAACCTAGTCAAGTCTGAAATTAGAAGCGGTATTCAGTTATAGCTTTTAAGTTGGCCTCAAGCACGCGCTTAAGTCGCTATTCATGACGCCTATTGGCCTAATGGCGCCTCAAGACGACGGACGACAAAAACCCTCTCCGTCTCTCTCGCTCTGCAGCAAGCGCCGATAACGCTGTCTCTCTCGCACTCGGAGATCGTCCATCGCCTTGAGACGATGAGAAACGTTTTTCGCTCGCGTTCGCCCATAGCTTTATCTATTTCGCACTCATGGCGGAGATCGGACGAGCGAGAAAGGTAGCATCATCTTAAGAACAAAGTAACGACTGACTGACGCCCTAATTCATAATTTCCATTTGTTTTTCGTCCACAATGAAAAAAATACGAGACGACAGATTTTTCGTCCATTTGAATTGGCGCCAAAAATGTCCGCCAGCATCCGGTCGTCGTTGGAGTCGATAGTTTCGAGTAGTCGTTTCACACCGGAAGAACGACCGGGGCTTGCGAAAAAAAAATGGCGGAAAGCCGGGAACGCGTGGACCGTGAATTTTGAATAACATCGAAATTATTTCGACACCCGTGTATTCGATGAAAAGTCGTAAGTAACGAGGGTGGTCAGTACATCGACGTCGAGATGTATGACGAAAAATTGTAAAACAGTTCGCAGGTTATGTCACAAGTGTACGATTGCGGATGATGTTGGTAATACGATAAACGATCGTGTATGTGTAGATGGGATTGCGTCAACGTGTGAATCTCGAGTGTGCGATGTGTATATGCGATCGACGAGATGGCCGGCCCGCAAGAGGTGAGCGATTCATTTTTACGTTCAACCCATCGAGTAAACAACGTTTTATTGTAATTCGTGAAAAATAATATCCACGAAGTTACATTGCAACGACAATTACGAACATTCAAACGGCAAAACCTAAATTTTACATCTTTACACGCCGACGAATGCAAAACAAAAAAAAAACGTGGTTCGAGCGGTCGCCATGTTTACAAGCGCGAGCGAGACAGCGAATATTCGTCTTCCGTTTTACTTTGCTGCTATTCTCGTTGCTGCAAAATCTAATCAGTGAATTATCGTCATTGACGAATCAACGATTTGTCGTTAATCCGGAAATCATTGTTACAGCCAAGAATTAAACAAAATAATTGCGTGGGAATGGCGGGAAATTTGAAATTTTAGAAGAAAAAAAAACAAATGATATCGTGATTCGATAACGCGTGATGGCGCCACCTCGTTGTGTTGTCATTATCTTTGAGATGATTCGATTATCGAACAAGTTAACACGTCAAGATGAAAAACATCGTATTAATAATTATTTACCATTTTTTAAAAATTATTATTATTAAAGTTGCATCGTTGACTTTTTTTGGAGCACACGTTGCATGGATAATCGGTCGTAAAATTTATTTTTCGTGTGATTATGACGCGATGAGATGAATAGAGAAAGCAAAACAGAAAAAAAATGAGTAAATATTTCACGCGTAAGGAAGGATGCGTTGTTATCGGCATTGAGTGGACGGAGAGAAATTTTCCACCCCATAAGAGTCCCTCATGTTTATGCATTTTGCAACGAACTGAAACGTTGAACGGTTTACCGGCAGCCCTTTTGCGTCGCAGAAGTCGCTTTCAATAATGGCCACAATTATAGACTCGAGCTCCAACCGTTTGGAATGAACAATTAACGATCAACCTTTTCATTTCTATCTCATTCGATGTCTTCGTCTCTCTTTCTCTTACTCTCTCTCTCTTCGTCTCTCATTCTCACGGAAAATCTTCACTCGTTCGTTCCCACAAAATGCCACAAGCATTATGTAATAATCGATCATCATGCATTCACACGGAACACACACACTCGTTCGACGAAAACAAATTCCGGCTGATTCTTCCGTGGACGCTATTGTCAAACGCGTGGAGACGCCCTTGAGAAGACGAATAATTCCATAACATTTCCGTGTTGGGAATACGTTTATATTTATTCATTTTGAAACCTCGGAGATAACAAAACCCATGTATTTCGAACGTGTGAGGAGTTTTTTTGGTTCGTTTTTTTCGGTTTTGAGGAGTATTTTTATTGTCACGACGAGCCGGTGTATAATGGTGGATGTTTTTACGCACCTCGCGTAACGTAACGAAGGTCTCGACGTGCGTGGTTTCGATGCCGCTTTGAATTCCGCGCGTCGCCGAAGTGTGATCTTCTCCATATATTCATATATTGACACACACACACACACACACACGTACACGCATACGAAAGATAATTAATTCTTCATATTTTTTGTCTTAAATTATCAAAAAATTTGCAACTTTTTGTTTCACAACTTTTTTGTATAGTTTCTGATTTAGATAATTCTTATATTCATTTGATAATAGTAACAATAATAAAAATCACGTGAAATTGTCTCGGCTTTTCGATAAAAGTATCAAGCTTTCATTTCGATTCTCGAAAATTCGTTAATTGAAATTAAATTTGATACATAAACAGCTGGTTTTCGGCCATTGCCCAAATTTCAGCCATTTTTTTTAACACTTATATCGGAAAGCTGAGAAAATTTCACGGGATATGTATATTTTTCGAATTGGGTTCTCAGTAAGTTTTACCAGAATCAATTCGTTCTAACATTTTTACTGAAAATTTACAGATTTTCGCAAAAGTTTCCAATAAGCCAATAATGCGTATAATTCGATTAATTCGTCTCGTCTCGACGAGAAACGAGGGGAACACGACGCTCGTTCAACCGTTCACTTCTCGAATTTTGCTAACGAGCGAGAACGTACATACATATATGTATGTACGTAGCAGATGCTTGCGTTACAAACCGACGTTGCCGAGTTTCTCGCGTATAAGACGACTACGCGACTGCCAAATATTTACTGCGCAGCAAAACGATGACATTACATCTGCGAAAAACAACGAAAAAAAAACAAAACAAAAAATAACGCACGTTATCCACCTTATACAATTTGTATTTTGACGGCTATCGCGTTGGTAACGACTTGCGAAAACGTTTTCGCATCGACGAGTCCTCCGACGAGATTTATTTGCAAACGCGTTAAACAATGAATAATTAAATTATTCATAACCGTAATGAAATGATTGCTCAATAGGGAAATGGAATAGATGAATAGCCTTGAATAATCGGTGACACAACGCGTCGACGAAGTCAACACGTTACGCACATGAAAACCGGAAGTTGATCTGAAAATTGAAAACCGTTGTTTGAATACCTTTCGAATTTGTTCGTTTGACGTAATTTCGATTGACGGAGTATACTCATGGATAAGCGCATAAGGCCCCGTGCTTCATTCCCGGCGACTTCGCGCTCCGTCGGTATGAAAAAAAAAAGAAAATAAAAGTTTAACCTTTTTTTTTCCAAGGTTGCCCAACATTTTACGGATCCGAGAAGAGTCTGAAGTCATGCACAATTACCGGAGGAATGATTTGACATTTTTTTTTCATCCAAAATCATCCGGCAAATTTGAAAGAAGTGATTTACAGTTTTTCATTACCGACCGAGCAGCGAGGCGCGTAATTCAATTGTGGGTGTCAGGTGACGATTGGGTATACGCGTGTGTGGGTGTTTGAAATGTAGAGTTTCGAACGAGTTTGGGCGGTTAACGCACTCGTCCGCAGAGGGCGCCACAGTCGCGAAATGGAACGCAGAATGAATGCTAAAACATTGATATACGAACGTTCTCGTATCGTTGAGTACATAGGAACTCCATCAAAGATCGAACCCATGAATCTGTGATTCAAAAGTCATATTTTCTCTCCCTCTCTTTCTAGGTTCTAGAAATTTCATCGATTAGTTCGATGGTATCGAGCGCTAGGGGGCGCCACATGCCACGACATCATTTCCACAGCGTATGATAGAAGCTTCGTGCGCTCGTATTCTCGTCAGAGAGACCGAGAGAGCTTCGACCGAAGATTGGTCCAACGAGAGAATAGTTGTGTTACACGACCATAGATGGCATCCGCGATTCGCCACTCGGTATCGCAGTCGAATGTAAATCCCAATTGAGTAAAAAATATTGTCACCGATGGAGAGTCGTCTTTGCTCCGGATTGCAGCAATATCAATACATATGCACGTTGCGTTTGCATTACAGTAAAACTTATCAGAGAAGTCGAACTCGAAGATCGTCCAACATGTGGCGCCCCTCGCGGAATATCTCGTGATTAAATCCAATAATTTTTAAATCTATGGAATTAATTTTATTTAAATCTTAAAAACGCGCGCTTTTAACAATCTCAATTCAGCAATACTCAAGTTTTTTTTTCAATTTCTTAGCAATTTCACTTTAGACATAAAATCAATCAACCTTTACTGTACGTCAAAATGGACGTATGAACTCGGAAAAATAATGGACTCGGTCGGTAAAACGTCGATAGATAGAAATGGAAGAAAAAAAAATGTCCAATGATCGGCTCCGGGTGTCATTCGACCGGAATCCTTACAAAAACCTCGTTCGAGATAAACCACTCGCCAAAGAGCATTATGTATTACGAGAACGCCCACTCACCGACATTATGATAATCGGATTCAATTATTCGCCTCACCACCCTCTCAGGCTAATATTTTTTCAAATTACATATATATAAATATATTTTAATTAGGGTGGTCCTTTTTTTTTGGATTTTTATTTTATTTTCTCGCTTCCCAACCATAATATGGTTCGGAATGAATTTAAAAAAAATAACCTCAAAATTTGAGGTCCCTATTTCAATCGTTGACCCTGCCGGTTAAATGCCAAACTTCGAGTGCCTGGCGGCAGGTTTAAGAATTGAGATGGGAACCTCAAATTTCGAGGATATATTTTTTTTAGTCATTTCGAACCATCTGATCCCCTGGAAGTGTCCGAATTGGAGGGAAAAAAATCAAAATAAGGACCACCTTGATATATATCAATTATTTTAGAAAAATAAAACAAAAAAATAATTAAAGAATATTAAAGCGAAAACAGGTTCGCGATAACCGTGAGTCTATATATCTACATGCATATGTAAATACATATAAGCCAGGGTCGAGCTTCTGGGAAGCTTCTTCTCGCTCGGGACTACGAGACGACTGGCACGTAGCCTCCCCGCTGATTTATTAATATATTTAGTCTCTATGCGATTAAATTTGGCGGATGTGCCGCCTTCGCACATTCGACGGAGCCATTGCACTCGTCCCAAATTGCGGTTTACAGTGTCAATATACGTATATACAATAGGGTGGTCCTTAAAAAAAATCACGTTCTCCCCACCCTCCATATGGTTTTATTCAGATTTTTTTTCCATTGCCTTGGTTCGCCTAATTTGATGGAAAAGTAAAAAAAAATTTTTTTTTCCGAATTATTCATTTTTTCGCTAACTTGAAATTTTTGTACAATCACCAACATTATTTCGTGACCTTCTGACACTATTTTTGACTATATATGTTTCTTCTAGGTTTTTTTTTAAACTGTCCGACACCTAAACAAATGCAATGTAGATTTTTATTTTATTTTTTTAGGTTATGTTTGTCGTACAGGTGCCAACATTTTTTGGTATTTTTTTTTTGCATAGTTTTTTACAATATCCATTTTTTCAGGTTTTTTTTCCAGCCCTTGCTTATCTAAATCGGAAACATGATATAAATAATGTGAAAATATTTTTTTTACTTTTCCTATCAATGCAGGCAAACCAAGGCAATGGAAGAAACATTGGGAAAAAATGCAAAAATTAGTTCTTTTATATTTCAGAACCATACGAAGGGTGGAGTAATTGAATTTTTCTTTTTAAAGTCAAGTAAGGACCACCCTAACATATATGCACGACCGAAGGAAGATTATCGACGTCGCGAGAAAGCGACGAAGTCGATTATCATTCGTCCAGATGGTTAGCGCCCTGTTCGATAAATCTTATAACCGAACGCTCGATATCAACTTCCATTTCACATAAATATACGATTCCGTTACGCGTTTTAACGTATCCCGGAAATTCGTTTATTGTGTTTGCAACACGAGTGATTCCATAAATTTATCATCGACATTGGATTTTTTTCTAAATTTATTTTGTGTTCTTTTATCGATTAAACCGAAGGACGATTCATTTTTCTCATCGGTGTCATTGATCGATGCATGAAAAATTGAAAAAATCGGTTTTAACCTTGACGGACGTTGAACAAATCTGTTGGACGAATGAAAAATATTTTATTCCATTAAATTTTCTTGTTAACATTTTAAGCTTGCCTTTATTTGTTATTTACTGGCAATAAAAAAATTGATAAGTTTTGTCTTGAAAAATTGAATTGCATTGATATTGTGTTGTGAGTGAGCTCCAATGATGTGAAAATGTGACCCAATGTGAATAATAATACTTTTAGCGATTTAGCAATAGTAAAATGTATGAAATTCATTATTCCGACATGAATTATATGGTGGCCCTGAAAAGGGCCGTTTTTTGCGGTGTTTATATGTCTATAACATGAATAATGAATTAAAATACACTCAAATTATAGAAACTATTTATTTACATCAAATTTATTCATTTGGATTAACTAGCATGATGTTTAAAAAAAAATATCAAATTATTATTTTTTCTTTTTAAGTTTTTTTACTCATGATGTTTGGCCTTGGAAACTTGATCTACCGATTTCTCACCGCACATCTGTTCAATCGATAAAATCCGTATTTACAAAACAGATAATTTATCCAGATATCGTTCTCACATCCACAACATCATTATTTGCCAATCTCGTTTCGCATCAAAATTCAACCGATAAGACGTAATAGCAAAATCAAAATAAAATGGAAGAAAAAAAACACGAAAGAAGAAAAAAAAAATTTCCAAGATAAGATCACATCGTGGAGAAGCATCGGTCCACGTGTCTTATCAGTTTGAACTCCTTTTTTTTCGAATCGTTACAAGCGATGCTCGTCCATCGACATTCATGATCGCACATTTGTTTTCTTTTTTTCTATAAAAAATTGTAGCTCGTGGTTACAAGGCCGATAAAAAAAACGGCGTCATCACAATCGAGATCAAACATATATATATATTAGGGTGTTAAAAAAAATATATATTATTTTGATTTTCCAACGGGCCGAATCTAAAATAGTTAGTTTCGATAGAAGAAAGAATTCTGGCAAAATTATATTATATATTAGGGTGTTAAAAAAAATATATATTATTTTGATTTTCCAACGGGCCGAATCTAAAATAGTTAGTTTCGATAGAAGAAAGAATTCTGGCAAAAGACGTGCATTCTAGGTTGAGTTTTAGATCCCCCTCATTTGACTTTCGATCATTTTTTTGTCTTTTTGCTTCCTCATAGAGGAAGCTTTGTTTTCGTGAATTTTTTTTTTTCGAGATGTTCATAAAAACGTGTTCAGTATGTCTCAAAACATCTAAAAAACACATCGAGAAAAAATGTCCGGATGTATGTATGTGTGTGTGTATGTGTGTGTGTGTGTGTAACATTGGTAGAACGCTCACAACTTGAGAACGGCCCGAGATATCAAGCTGAAATTTGTCACACATGTAAAGGGTTCACGGCGCATAGCACAATTTAATTTTCGGAAAAATCTATCGAGTTCTTTTGTTTTTACGTGATTTTTAAAAAATTCAAAAAAAATATTTCGGTCTCTAGCTCCCACAATTTTAGAGATATCGAGCTCAAATTTAGTATAATGTTGTACGAGTACTGGGGGATGCTCGATACCGAATTTGGAAAAAATCCACGCATTGCTTTCGTTTTAAAGCATTTTTAAGTGTAAAAAAAATGGACTTTACACGCTAGCTGGCGCAATTTCTGAGATATCGGACTCAAATTTGGTACGAAGTTGCGCTATTATCCACAGAGATACCCGATTGATTTTGGGCGAAATCCATCAAGCCATTCATATTTTATGGCGTTTTGAAATTTTTCCAAAAATCATTGTAAGTGCTCTAGCTACCATAATTTTTTAGATATCCGGCTGAAATTTAGTACGAAGTTGCACTATCATCGAAAGAGGTTTCGTATTGAATTTGGGCGAAATCCGTCAAGCCATTCATATTTTATGGCGTTTTGAAATTTTTCCAAAAATCAATGTAAGTGCTCTAGCTACCATAATTTTTGAGATATCCGGCTGAAATTTAGTACGAAGTTGCACTATCATCGAAAGAGGTTTCCTATTGAATTTGGGCAAAATCCATCCAGACGTTCAGATTACATGGGAATTATAATTTTTCGAATTTGACATGAATTGCCCCATGTATGTTGATTTCGACTTTTTTAAATTATTGAGATGTAAAGTAGAACCTTGCTTATGGCTTCCTTATCTTCTTACACATTTGCCAAAGCTTCCTCTATGAGGAAGCCAAAATTGATCGACACAAGGTTCTACTTTACATCTCAATAATTTAAAAACGGTACAAAACTATGAGGAAGCAATGTGCAAGGTTCTACTTTGCACCCTTTTTTTTTTTTAACTTGAGACAGATTATTGTTAGCAACATTTTTTTCGTGCCTACAGCTGCCAGGGGATCGGCTTATGTCTCAAATATGATTCTCTGAGAATTTTTAACTCTTCAGTTGAATTTAATTAGAGAGATATATAAACATAACGAAAACACTCAGATTTAAATATTCATTATCAAATGTTAACTGATGATTTGGTAAAGTAACAAATCAATCTGAAACAAATTCTGTAGGATGTTTGTTTGTTATTACACGCAGAAATATTTACTTATTTTACGATAATAGATTTTAGTTTGGTTCAATTTTATATTTCTCCCCTATTAGATTTTCTGACTTTAAATATATATATATATGTCGGAAAACGCGTTATCGACGTTCTCGTTATGTGCGACGCACCTTGACAGGTCGGGAAACCCGAGCTCCGTTGATTTCATTCTTTGTCTCAACAGCAATTCAACATCTTCGGCTGTCGTCCATATCTGTAACATACACACACACTCTCTCTTTCCCTCTCTCTCTCTCTCTCTCTCTCTCTCTCTCTCTCTCTCTCTCTCTCTCTCTCTCTCTCTCTCGTCCATTTCGTATCGCCACGAACGTTCAAATTTTCCTCAAAATATATCAAACGACGAGCTCACGAGCGGTCGTTACGTAAGTTACGCGAGCCAACGGTAGCCTTATCGGCCGTACCTTATATACACTTGTATTCCCGATGTACGTATGTTACACATTTCCTATTATGTACGGAGCGACATACACCGGGCTTGTGTAACTGACATTCGAGCTAAGAAATACACGATTTATGCTTCGATGCATCGACAAAAGTATCGGAAAAATACAATAATAATAATAATAATAATAATAATATCAAATTGATCTATTTCAGAAGATCCTGAATAATGATAATGATAATAATCTTCTATTCATATTATAAAATTAGAAATATTGTAGAAATATTATTATTTCGTATGATCTTCCATAATAATAATAATAGTGACAATAATCATTCATTGAGCTCATAGAAAAGTGATATCTTAAATCATTATTAGTATTATTATTGTTATTGTTGTACATTATTTTTTAATAATAATAATGATAATAATAATAATAATAATAATAATAATAATAATAATAATAATAATAATAATAATAATAATAATAATAATAATAATAATAATAATAATAATAATAATAAACTTGGGTTCACGTCGGAAATTGCAATCCATTACTTCGGTATAAATTCTGATACAGAAAAATAAGTGGAACGCTCATAATCACAGCTGGAAGCGATTCATGCGAGCAAGATAAACCAACGAACACGGGCGAGTTTGTCGGTTAAAAAAAAATTATCATTATTATCACTTCAAATTGACGTTAAAAAAAAAAAAAACGAATGACAAATTGAATACGAAAATTCGATTGTCAATTTTTTGTTCTCTTCTCTCGCGCGATTGAAATAAATTGCGTCGATCGTAACAAACTTTATCTTGGGTATGAAGAAACGTTATTTATGCGTCTGTGCAATACAGCGACGAGATTACGATTTCTCAAAGCGAACTCCCGAGAACCGAAGATGTGCGCAGTAAAAACGAATTAACGTTGATCATGGAAATTAACGTGTGGACTAGCCCAAATACATACATACAAACATATACATATATATATATATATATATGCATGTATGTGTATTTGATAAATTAATCGTCGCGCTAACTGCGAAGAATGCTAATATCAAATATTCTCCTCGGGTTTTCAACGCTGTTTTTTTTTTCTTGTTTCCCGATCGGAGTTAACATATTTTCACAACCAATTAACGTGTATCTACTGATTACAGTGTAATTTTGTTTCGCTCCATTGGCAAAGTCCATCGGTGTAATGACGTACGTATAATATTGCCGGGTTAATGACAATGAACGCGATACTGTCGATAGTCGTCACTTCTTCGTCTTATATTCGACTGAAATACTCGGTATCATTATATATATATATATATATAATTGGACATGATTTTGATCGGTCAAAACCCACCCTTTTTTTTTATGACCACCATTTCTATAGACAGGATCGTAGGTCGAAATACTGGCTAGATTCTGGATAGACATCCAACGGAATTCGTTATCTCTTGTACAGAATATCTGTCCAGTATCGAATACGGATTTTACCACTTTATGCGGTAAACTTGTCTGGTAATTGGAGCCAAAATCGGAATGATATAGACTGAGATGGAGAAAACTATCTGGATACTATTCTGGCATTGCTTCGTGTTGGCCGGTTGATATAGCTAGCGCCTGGCTAGCCCCGGAGTAGCGTAACCGATATTAATATCCAGGTTGGGAAACTGGCTGGATCCGGTTGCCGTGCGTAATTTCTCGCTATCCAGATGCTATGCAGGATATCTGTCAAGGATCTGGTCAGGATTTTACTGTTTCATTGATTCAGCTTGGCTGGCGATTGAAGCCATCATCGGAATGCCACAGACTGACATGGGGAAAACTGTCTAGATACCATTCTGGAATATCTCGATGTTGACTCGTTAACCCAGCTAGCGCCTGGCTAGCCCAGAACTAACATAACCCGAATTACCACGGAATCGTTTGTTACATCTAAATTCGAAGAAACAAATATATTGCAACACTTTTGTCCGAGCCAATATCACGGATATTGTTAATAACTATCTGCTGGCAAAACTCATCCACCTTATTCTTCGTGAAAACCATATTTTTCCACATGCCATAATATTCATTAACAATTGGGACAGAGTCTGGATGATCATCGTCATCCATCGTTGTGGGCTTCATGAAATTACGTCCAGCCTCTTCCCAGACAACCTGAAATAGGAAAACTAGATGAATCCTGGATAACCGTGTCATCGATAAATAAATTTTAGCTAGATCACACGCAATTCCCGCACGGATAACCTTGATTGGAAAAAGCCAGCTAGACGATAGGTTCAAATACATTTATCCCTAACGTATTTCCGCACGACCTCGAAAACGTCGTGGCCAATCGAGAAACGATTGCGGTCGGTCAGTATACGCAACAAACTGCTTCGACTAATTCACGAAGCGCGAGACCTACGCGTCTCGCGCCCCGAGTCGTACACCCCGGGGGCGAGACGAGCGTCGCGCATTTCGGTCTTACCCCACCAACCGCCGAGACACCGTCAGCCATTGCTGCGAGTCTGTTGCTAGCAATTGTACGTACAGTAAAACCTCTCGACAGTCAAATTCGCGATAGTCCGGAATGTAGCGCCCCCTCGGGGAATATCTCGTGACTGAATGCAGTGGTTCTCAAACTCAAGTAATTCAACCCTCAGTACGTAAACCAGGGTCGTTTTCGTCCTGTCGATAATCAAATGTTGTCCTAGGTTGCCTCATCTTTTGTACAAAAAATATATTTAAAAAATTAATTTCTCATAATTTTATGATTGGGACTTTTGATTGGAGGCTTGAAGAACCTTCGTGAATTTTTTCCAGATTTTTCGCAGCCGTTTAAATGTTAAAAAAAAAGGCAACGACGAAAACGACCCTGGTTTACGGATTGAAGGTGCCGGAAAAACGTGTACGGACTAAGGGTTAAGATGTATCTTGAAAAACGCGCGCATTTCAAAATCCCAATTCAGAGCAAAACCCAGTTATTTTCCAATTTTTTGAGTAATTTTACTTCAGACAGTTTTATATTTGAATGAAACAATCAAAGGGTTTATTATGTATCTAAAAAGATTATTAATATATTTTCTATGTGCTTATGCAGTTGACTTTTCTAGAATGGACAATTTGTAGGTTAGGTTTTTTTACGACGTCGGACAGTTCGGAACAATCATGAAAAATTGTAATTTTTTTTCCATAAGTGTGCACATACTTTTTGGTCTGTTTCTCTTGCATATCACATTTTTTTTATCGCTTTGATCGGTATATTATTATTTTCCTGTAAATTCACAGCCGATCCAAAACCCAACGAATGATTTGATCCTTCTCTGATTTTGGACCTTCGAGAGGTTCTACTGTACACGTCGACTTCGAGTCGCGATCCGACTACAGAAGCCTGTGTGTTATGCACACATCGGTGTGGCGATCTGCAAGCACGTTCGTAAAGTTTGCGAATGCATTCGACACGATACATCAATTGCGACATCTCGTCGACAAATATAGCAACGACTTTTTTACACTATACACACTCGACGGCGACCTCTTTTGACCTCATCTCACGCGCACGATATTAACAATTTTTCTGTATTATTTGCATAATCGCAATTGAAAAAGAAAAAAAAACCGACTGAACAAAAAAAGTTAGGTGACACGAAGACGCGAGGTATATTATTCAGATTTGCAATGTAAACTAAACGAATGATAAATATTTGAAGAGAACAAAAAAAAAACAGCACTCCAACGTCAACGATCGTTATCAAAGATGAGGAGTGGCGGGGGGGGGCGTCTTGTAAACAGAAAATCGACGACTGTGAGGAATTTACGAAATTTATAGATTCATGGTAAACATAGTAAATGAGTGTCGATGAAAAATAATCAAAACAGTTGCAATGAAAAATAATCAAAACAACAACAATTATAACTCTTAGTCTGTGAACATAGGTCACTTGTGTTTTGCCCAAACTTCATCCCGCTGCTTTCATTATTTATTTATACGATTATATTGTTCAAACAAAAATTATTTTAGCAACAATATAACGATTGATCCTCATACCGGGATAGTTGACAAGATTTCATGAATTCTGTCCAATATTTTCGATCACTTTAAAAAACTTTTCAAAGTGCCAGACACAAGTGACCCGTTTTTACTGAATAAGGGTGCCAACAAAAGCGTTATTGACTAAGGGATGATAATAATAATAATAATAATATTTTTCATGATAAATTATTTTGTTGTAATAGTATTTATCGTTTATTGATTCACCTAAAGGTTACAACGCCTTTCCATTTTATTCTTACATCATTCCTCATTTCTATTTTTTACATATTTCGTCCTACATTCTAAGTTATTTCTTATTACCTTATATTCTACCTTATTTCGTATATTTATTATAACCTTACTCCATTGTCTTACAAGGGGACAAATACAAATACCTCACACATCAATTTCAATCCAGATGTGGTCAATGATTTTTTTAGTACAAAATATTTTGGATATAATATTTTGGATCCTACGACCTCACTAATTTTTTTTTTCCTAATTTTCAGACCCCTCCTTCCCCTCATTCCACCCCTTATTTAATTTTCAATCAACAGGCAAATGCTATTTCAACCGTTTTTAATTGGCTGACATTTTTTTCTCAAATCCCTCATCGAAATTCAGGGACTTCTTTCATAAAATCGGAGTGTGCATAATGTTCCTATTTTTTCAATTATTTTTTTTCCCCGATGCAAATAACAATTTTGTATTATTGAATATTTTTCGTCGTCCTGTTTTAATTAATTGGTTAAAATTAATTAGCAACATGTTTGTTAATCCCCGTGTCAGTTTATCGATAATTATCATTATCATTGTAATTGTGATTATGATATCGATAATACGAATAGTGATAATGGATAATGATAATGAATGCGGATAGACAATGGGAAAACGTCGACAAAGCAGTGTCTCGAGCAACCGCGTAAACATCACGAATAGAAAACACGAGTGTTGCCCCAAACCTCGCGTTTTATAACGCGCATGAGTCTCGTGATCGGTGAAAACAAGTCTGGCATTGGATTTTAAACGATAGTAAACTGCACTTATGACTCGTACATACGACGGGGGGACGAGTCATGCTCTCTTGGTGCACGGCAGTTGCGTCCAAGTGCGTTGGCTCGCGTTGTGTTGGTGCGCGCATGCGTGCGCACAACACGTTGCCATATCAGTCCCGGTGTGTTAGATAGCTTCGCAAGTTTACAATCGTGAACCAAGTTCCGAGTAAATATTGTCGTCGTTTCATACACGAGGCCATCAGCTTCAAAGAATTAAAAAATCATGTCTATACGTGTTTTTATACATATATATATTTATATATAGATCAAACCGAGAGCGAAAAAAAGGTGTGCGGCAAACAAAAGAATCAAAGTCGTGTGATTCGCAGTCGTGATACTCGAACAAGTCCAATCGATGTTTGACGATGACGTTTTCTTGTTTTGTCGACAAGACAACTATTCAACAACAACTATAAAAACAATTATGCAATATCCATCACCTTGAAAAATAAAAAAATTAATGAACATTTTTCGAAATAAATAAATCTGCATTTTCAAATTTGTTTTGTTGTTGAATGAGCACCTAGGAAGCACGACATTCCGGTGGAGTGCACACGTATTTGCCAAATAAAAAATTCCACCGAAAACCTAAGATGAAAAAAAAAACACCATTGGTCGGTGCGAGCAGTACTTCGGCGATCTTAGAGTCCGCTGTTGCAACAATCGTTTGACAAACCCACGTGGGATATATGTACTGGGTTCGAAAGAGAAAGGATAGACTGAGGGCGCGAGAGATAAAGTCGGCGGAAAACCGAGCCAAAGAGAGGACAACCTCGAGGAATGCGTAAACAAGCATGAGAACCTTCGCAATTTCTGCTTCTCGCTTCTTACTCACCACATTCGTTCGTCACGAGATTTACATACGTCTGTATCATGACATAAAACACAACTGCATTTGTATCAGATCCAGACAAAAATATCACAACGAAAATTCTCACGAAACAAATAAAATAAAATAACAATAATAATAATGATAATTATGACGATTTATTTTCGAATCGATTGAGTATCGATTTCAATGACGAAAGACTTGACGAAACTGCAATTATCATTACGAGATATGAGGAGATAATGTGACGTCGAACGAGAGTCAAATGGGAAGCCAAAGGTCATCGACCGACTGCCCGATCCAGCTGGCTACGTGGTCCACGAAGCAAAAGATTGAAAAGAAAAACAACGAGAAAAAAAACGGTACGACAACAACCTACGAAATTTCGGGCAACGTGTTAGCAAACATCGGTAGAGTTTACTAATCGAGGAAAAGTCGTGAGAGGACACATCACTCGTGAGTCTATTTATACACACACACACACACACACACACGCGAGTGTGGTTAAAAGTAAATAAAACGTGAGATCGAGCGTGGCGGCCCGTAGTACGTGGAGAGACCAGAACCTCAAAAAAAGAAAACACTGCGTTACCACATGATTTTTTTTTTCTAAATAAAAAAAGCAAGAAGGAAGTCGAAGCAATGTGTGGGCGTGAGCGATAAGCCCGGAGGCACGTCGTTTATTTTGTTCGACCGATCGAGGCTTCGAGTTCGAAATTACATTACGGACCCGATTTCCGCCGAGCTTCGCGTTACGCGTCAATCGACGTGTCGCGTGATGGGCGGAGCGACGGACATACGAACGGGGGCGAGGGCTTGTCGTAGCGCGCAGTGGGGGAAGCGTCCGGCCAATGAGCGTGGCCGCGGCAGCCGGGCGGCGTGCGATGGGGGAAGCGTCCGGCCAGTGAGCGTGACCGCGGCAGCCGGGCGGCGCGCGGTGGGGGAAGCGTCCGGCCAATGAGCGTGGCCGCGGCCGCCGGGCCCCTACCGCATTGGCGGTCGTCAACCAACGCGCCTCTCGACCATTACGTCACATCGACGCACTCATATACGACGCAGACACGGAAAATAGAAGATGTAACGTGCACATTGAGATAGAAAATAGAGACAAAAATCGCTGGACCTCGTGTTCAGAGATCTCGCTGCTGTGAAACGTGTGTGGACCACGTGGACCGGAAAATGTTACGACGAAACATCTGTTTCTACGATGCACACGTTTTCGGCCCCTTGTACTTTTTTTTTAGATGACGAGGAATTATTTTTTCACAGGTCGAAGGAATATGCGTGGTATACGAATAATCGAGATCGATGAATTCTAATCCAGTTGATCGAGAACAATATTATTCATCGTTCGAGGTTAGATCTGCGTCGGTTGGTGCGTCGTCGTTTTTCGAACCGCAACGCGGGATAAACACGCGCGTGCCGACGTGCCTCGACACTCCGGAGCACTGCTCCGCAATAAAGTCAAGGTTTTCCGCTGGCGTAACACACGCACACAAACACACACACACACACACACACACACACACGCGGTTCTCGATGGTCGACGGGATCGCGTGCCGTGGCAATGCGGACTCGATTCTTCGAGTTTATTGCACCCCCTCGAGAAATGGTAGACGGGTGAAAAGGGAGAGTCGTTGGAAATAAAAAAAAAACAATAATAAGAATAATAATTGAATAAGAGAGAGAAAAAAAATGACAAGACCATTGAATGCTGTGCGACGTATCATCTGGCATGATAGTCTCTTTAGCTGTGATTAGTTTTATCCCCTTTTGTTGAACCGTAACACCGAAAAGTATTGGATTTAACAATTTTCTGGAAAACGTCGGAAACATACTGATTGTGAAAACCGAGAATTTTTTTTTTAATCAATTATAGTTAATCGATAAGCTATATTTTTTTGTCTAATTAAAATCGAAGGAACTTGAATCGATTTCATTGGTAGATACAATAATAATGATAAATTTATTATTATATAATAACAAATAATAATAAATGCAATAATGAATTTATCATTATTCCTATTATTATTATTATTATTATTATTGGAATAGCTTGTGCGCGATTCATAAACATCGAAGTTGTGAAATAAAACGATATTTTGTAACCCTTTGATTTATCATTGCGATATATCAGCTGCGACAAAAATAATGTCCATCTCGGAGGGCGGAGGGGGGGGGGGATTCGTTGCTCCCTTTGATTACGCAAACCCCGTATATTTCGTAAAATTTTGTTTTCATCGTTATCGGTAAAACCCGGTCGTTCACCGACCACGAGTCCGTGAGACAATTACATAATTATTAGGTTCGAAAAAAAAAAAAACATCGTCACGACGATGGAAATTTGATTCGATCTAGATGTCCACGTGGTCGTTGTTGTTGTTGTTGGCGTTCGTTGTTCTTAACGTATGCGGTGCGACGAAACGAGAAAAAAAAATGCGGTCGGTGCATGTGAACGCAAAATGTGTTATCTTTGGTTCGAAAGAAGCGTGAAGTGTGTGAGTCATCGACGCATATCGTCAGAGCTGTCGAGTGAGACGTACGTTGGAAGATTGTCAATCGTGTGTGTAACGAATGTAGGCGTGAAGAAGAGGAGTGGGCAAATATTTATTGGATCAATGATATTTTTCATTAATGAGTCGATAATTTTGTCCGATAATATGAGACAGGAATAATGGTCCGTTGACCAGCCCGAAATATTGTCAATTAATGGTCTAATAATGTTATTCATCAATGAGCTAATGATAATGTCCATCATTGGGCAAATCATATTGTCTATTACTCGGCCAATAATATTGTGCGTTATTCGGCCAATACTTGTCGATTATTGAGTTAATGATATTGTCCGATAATTAATAGACTGACAATGTTGTCCATCATTGAGCCAGTAATATCGTCCGTTATTGAGTTAATAATATTGTTCGATCATTAATGGGCCAGTTTTATTGTCTAATAATCAATGGGCCAATATGATTGTCCAATAATCAACGGGACAATAACATTGTCCAATAATTAATGGGCCAATAATATTGTCCAATAATTAATGGGCCAATAATATTATCCAATAATTAATTGGACAATAATCTTGTCTATAATTAATGGGCCAATAATATTGTCCAATAATTAATGGGCCGATAATATTGTCCAATGATCAATGGTCCAATAATATTTTCCAATGATTAAAAATCCCATATTATTGTCCAATGATAAATAAGCCAATATTATTGTCCAATGATTAATAAGCCAATAATATTGTCCAATAATCAATGGGCCAATAATATTGTCCAATAATCAATGGGCCAATAATATTGTCCAATAATCAATGGGCCAATAATATTGTCCAATAATATTTTCCAATAATCAATGGGCCAATAATGTTGTCCAATGATCAATGGGCCAATAATATCGTCCAATGATCAATGGGCCAATAATATTGTCCAATAATCAATGGGCCAATAATATTGTCCAATAATCAATGGGCCAATAGTATTGCCCAATAATCAATGGGCCAATAATACTGTCCAATGATCAATGGCCCATGATATTGTCCATTAAAGGGTCAATTTCAATTGCGATTGCTGAACCCCTTACGATTCGGTAGTTTCACGTAAGTAGGTCAACGATGGTTGCCAGTATCGCGCCATTATCGAGCAATCGGGCATCATTGTATCTGGCTGGATGTTCGACGAAGTTGTGGATGCACTTCAACGCGTGACATGTGACCGCCGTGGTACGGAGATGTCAGTGCGGAGATAGCGATCGTTCGGACAATCGGCAGTCGAGTCTCGAACGGGGGTCTCGGTGTTCGAGCATCGGCTGGCTCCGGTACCGGCGGCGTATCGGCCCCGAGCGTGCGACGCCGATCGTGTCGCCGATCGCGCGAGACTCGAGAGACTCCGACTTACCACTCGCGGGTCACTCAAGTTCATTGGCTCTTTTTCAACGACAACGTCTGGTAACCTTTCCCCGTCCATCATATTTGAGTTCGTGTGCACTTTAACACCGAGCTTTCTAAGAAAAGTAAGCCGACCATGATGATGGAATCGATTGAAAAAAAAATGGAAAATAGAGAGAGAGAGAGAGAGAGAGAGAGTGAAAGAGGAGAAAGAGATAGAGAGATTATAGATGGTAGAGGTGAAGTTTTATGATTTCGAAAGCTTATCATCGCTCTGCGACTGATAATAAAACTAACTCGAAGAATTATCAATTGTAGCGGACAATATTTAGTAAAGAGATATTTATATATTGTCTAGTATATATATCTATATATATATATATATATATATATATATATATATATATATATATATTTATATATACATATACAATATACAGGGTGTTCCGATAACTATTAGGACCTCAGATATCTTCGAAACTACTAGGTTCACAGAACTATTTGCTGAATCAAAGTTGCATAGCACGAAGGGGGCCATCCAATGATACCAAAGTGCCTACTCCCACGCCCACCCCCAGCCCAGGGGGTGGGGCAACTTTAAAATCTTAAATGGGAACCCCTATTTTTTATTGCAGATTCGGATTCCCCATAAAAAAATACGTAACTTTTATTTGAAATTTTTTTTTCGATTCGTGATAGATGGCGCTGTAATCGCGGGTGTTCCGATAACTATTAGGACCTCAGATATCTTCGAAACTACTAGGTTCACAGAACTATTCGCTGAATCAAAATTGCACAGCACGAAGGGGGCCATCCAATGATACCAAAGTGCTTACTCCCACCCCCACCCCCAGCCCAGGGGGTGGGGCAACTTTAAAATCTTAAATGGGAACCCCTATTTTTTATTGCAGATTCTGATTCCCCATAAAAAAATACGTAACTTTTATTTGAAATTTTTTTTTCGATTCGTGATAGATGGCGCTGTAATCGCAAAAAATCCCCGAAAGTACAGAAAGGCGATAATACTTACAGTTTCGGTGATAAATCAAATTTTGATTTACTGATTTTGATTTACTTTGATTAATCAAGATTTGATTTACCACCTAAACTGTAAGTATTATCGCCTTTCTGTACTTTCGGGTATTTTTTGCGATTACAGCGCCATCTATCACGAATCTAAAAAAAAATTTCAAATAAAAGTTACGTATTTTTTTATGGGGAATCCGAATAAGCAATAAAAAATAGGGGTTCCCATTTAAGATTTTAAAGTTGCCCCACCCCCTGGGCTGGGGGTGGGGGTGGGAGTAGGCACTTTGGTATCATTGGATGGCCCCCTTCGTGCTGTGCAACTTTGATTCAGCAAATAGTTCTGTGAACCTAGTAGTTTCGAAGATATCTGAGGTCCTAATAGTTATCGGAACACCCGCGATTACAGCGCCATCTATCACGAATCGAAAAAAAAATTTCAAATAAAAGTTACGTATTTTTTTATGGGGAATCCGAATCTGCAATAAAAAATAGGGGTTCCCATTTAAGATTTTAAAGTTGCCCCACCCCCTGGGCTGGGGGTGGGGGTGGGAGTAGGCACTTTGGTATCATTGGATGGCCCCCTTCGTGCTGTGCAACTTTGATCCAGCAAATAGTTCTGTGAACCTAGTAGTTTCGAAGATATCTGAGGTCCTAATAGTTATCGGAACACCCTGTATATACATACATATATATATATTTATTTATCGACGACACAAAAATTTTCCATTGACTTTTTTTTCGTCAATGGGTCTGTGAAGTCCTCTCGTGTTTGGGCTATGTGTTATCATGAAACACTGATACTCATACTGATTTGATAAATCTTTCATAATATATACATACATATATGTTTTGATCAAACTTAACGTTTTGAAGAAATAAAATATTTCACCAACTTAAATAAAAAAATATATTTTAACAAACTTTCTATACATCTTTTAGTATCTGATCGTCTAACGCTTGTCTCAACTCTTAGCCGGCACACTTATAGAATTTTCAGGGTAAAAAAAAACCACGAAAATTCATTTCAAATAAACTGTAAGATGAAAATTTTTAAAATTCGCAATGTCGTAACGAAGATAACGTGGTGTGTCATTCGGCAGCATGAGTGTGCGAGGATTCAGCAAGAATGGATTATAAATAGATGCGATTGTGGGTCAGTGGCCCCTTAAATCAGCGAACGTATAGAATCTAACTCGTGTCTACAGTCGTCGTTTTGTCGAAAGCACCGCTTCAAGAGTAAGAAATAAAAAAGAAGAGAAGTCAGCCTTTCCTCTCTTGTCCCCTTTGGCTCTCAATGTTAAAAAGTCTGATGGAAACGATTCCATTGTAATCGCTCGAGCGTAAAAGCTCATTGGCAAATATATATATATATATATATATATATATATATATATATATATATATATATATATATATATCTCGAGCAGCGACGTGCGCAACGGTCGAAGCAACAGAACGCAGTTATCGATGCCGGAGTACAATCCTTTCTCTCCCTTTATGATTCAATATTTCCTACCCCCTCCCTCTCAACTAATTCTGCACTGTGCTTGCTTCACATTCGTTGATCCCCTTTGATTATTTTATTTTTCTTTGCTTTTTTGGTTTTTTTTTATATCCCCCCTCTCTCTCTCCCTCTCTCTTTGTCTTTCTGGCTCAATTTGCCTGTTATATAGTCTCTCTCTCTGTCTCGCTCGATCGTTATTGCTGTACATCGTTCGCGTTATTAATGTATACGATGTTATGAGTCACTCGCAAACACGAATTGCAAACGTACCCTGCGACACGCCATTCGTATTTTCGATTGACGCACAACCCGCCTCGAGCCTATCGAAAACGCTTCGTCGTTATTTCTACGCTTTTGCAGCACCGCTTCGTGCTCGCGAAAACAATGATACGGGGAAAACAAAAAAAAAATTTCCATGGGTTCGAAGAGTATTCCGAAAAACAAAATTGGTTAAGAGCGTGTTGGGCACTCAGATGATAGGGTTCCTTAGGTTCCTTAAGCATTCTGTAATAGTCATTGAAATTTGGTTTTTTTTTCTTCAAATTTCAATTTTGGAAAAAAAAAAATTTCCAAAAAAAAAATTTTTTTCCAATAATATTATTTTTGGTTTTAGGTCACCGATTTGGGCTTCTGGTTTCAGGTCACCGATCTGTATGCCAAATTTCATCTCAATCGGTACATAACTGAAAGAATGGGAGGACTGTGACACATAGATTTTTTTATACAGTTTCGTAGATTTCTACGGAACCCTAAAAAAGTAGTAGTGATAGTGGTAATATTTTATTTTTTGTATGCGGTAGTACAATATCTTATTTAACATTTTCGAGCCTTCTGCACGTACAAATACAACGACACGATAAATTTTCTCTTAAGAAAAAAAAACAAAAAATTGTACCACGCCAATGTACTTTCTCCACATGTCGAGCTTCGAATTTCAATGAGTTTTGGAGAAAAAAAAATGTCGAATATGTATTTTTTTTTCGTACCCATCGCCTTGATGAACTTTTTTTCGTCCGACCCGAAGCCGAGATGATGGACTTTCGCCGGTTAATTTTATCGTGAATTAACGAAGATGTGGTTAATTACAAAAAAAAACAAAGTTTATATTTCAATTTGCAACTCGTTTGCATTTGATTGATTTTTTTTTAAATAGAAAGTTGATTTTATTTCCATGGCACAAGGTCAGTCTATCTTCGAGGACGATTAACGTGGATATGGGGAAAAATGTAGAAATAACGTTGGTAGCACTGACAGTATACATAGATCAGTTGGTTCGCAGTTTTTTTACATTTTTTTTTAACGATTACAATCCGAAAGTTAGAGGCCAATAAAACGTCCACAATCATGATGTCTCGATGAATTAACTCCAACTTCTGTCCCATCACGTCGATAAATAAAATATCCAATAACCACATCAATGTATTTACGAACCTAACTATAGCAACGTTCACGCAGAGTCTCACCAAAAATATTCCTGCAAACATTGGAAACGTCGAAGGAAAAAAAAATTTAAAAAAAAAAAAAAAAAAATAAATACAAAAAAAAATACAAGACGAAGAAGAATATTTATCGCGTCTGGTCTACACACTTATCTCTTCGGTTGACTCCGAAATGTATGAACTCTTATTTTTTTTTCTTCTTATTGCGTCGTTGGTACATTACGCTCGTTTGGCCTTGAAGCTTTGATGTCCACGTGCGAGGCTGGAGTCGGGCCTCGGTCCCAGACTGGCCAATGGTTTTTTTTTCTTTAATTTTATTTCTTCAATTTTTTTTTTTTAATTTTGCTCCTCAGTCTTTTTCTATATCTCGCGCTCTCTCTTTCTCTCTCCCTCTTTCTTTCTCTTTCTCTCTCTCTCTGTTCCTCGCCCCACTCGTATCTATAATCACGTCAAAGTGGGCCAAAGAGGCCTAGAGCCGGACGTTGCGTAATCTAAATTCGCAGGTGCAATGGCGGCTCGTCGTGTGGGTTGCTGCGGGTCAATACGTGAAAAGAATTAATTTGTATATGACAACCAACCGGATTGACAATTACTCGCTACGTTAATTCTATTCCGAGCCGAAGTGCGATCGTGTAAAATTCGCGCTCGAATTGATGGAAATGATGGACCGGATGAGTTTAATGTCATGGCAAAAGTGTTAAAACGATGTCGGTGCAGGGATAACTGGTTTTTCGGGTTTCTGGACAGGATCTAGGTCGTAAAACTGGATGGATTTGGGTGCTGTGGGTGATTTCTCGCTGTCCAGCTGTTTTAGAGGGTAACTGTCCGGGATCGAGGCAGGATTTTATTTTGTTTCTTTCGGTAAACTTGTCTAGTGATTGAAGCCAAAATCTGAATGATACAGACTGAGATGGAGAAAACTATCTAGATACTATTCTGACATTGCTTCGTGTTGGCCGGTTGATCTAGCTAGCGCCTGGCTAGCCCAGGAGTAGCGTAACCGATATTAATATCTAGGTTGGGAAACTGGCTGGATCCGGGTGCCGTGCGTAATTTCTCGCTATCCAGATGCTATACAGGATACCTGTCCAGGATCTAGTCAGGATTTTACTGTTTCATTCGGTCAGCTTGGCTGGCGATTGGAGCCATCATCGGAATGCCATAGACTGAGATGGGGAAAACTGTCTCGATACCATTCTGGAATATCTCGATGTTGACTCGTTAACCCAGCTAACTCCTGGCTAGCCCAGAACTAACATAACCCGAATTAACACGGAATCGTTTGTTACATCTAAATTTGAAGAAACAAATATATTGCAACACTTTTGTGCGAGCCAATATCACGGATATCGTTAATTACCATCTGCTGGCAAAACTCGCCCACCTTATCTTCGTGAAAACCATATTTTTCCACATGCCATAATATTCATTAACAATTGGGACAGACTCTGGATGATCATCGTCATCCATAGTTGTGGGCTTGATGAAATTACGTCCAGCCTCTTCCCAGACAACCTGAAATAGGAAAACTAGATGAATCCTATGCACATCCGTGGCAACTATAGATGTATCCTAGTTAGATTATATCCAGTTTCCATAACTTCTTACAAAACCTTCGTTTTGTTTTTCGTTCGTGTAGAAAGAAAATATAGAAATCTTCAAACAAATCCATTTCCGTCTTATTTTCGTGACGTCATGAAAATTTGCAGATTCAACGATACGAGAGCGAAATTTCGATAAACGAGTTTCTCACCACCGATTAGATTTATGTGAAAAACCAAGTGGACGATTTCGTCCTGAAAAAGAAAATAATGATAAAACGTTTCACGCGATAAGCCCACGAAGTAAGACTTATGGCGCGCGGGCGCACTCGCTGATCTCCAAAGCGGCTTTTGATAAGTAGATTCTAGGTTATTGGACTCTACGGGATTATTCATTGCACATATACACACACACACACACACACACACACACACACACACACACATATGTATGTACGTGTGTAGCCGTTCAGCCGAGAATGCTTCATTGAATTATTTATTTATTGTCACTAGTCGATGTCTTATGAAAATGCATGACATACATACATTTTCATACAAGATACGACCGAACGTGTAGCGCACTGCGACTCTAATTATAAAAATTTGAAAAATTTGAATAAAACACCAAAAACGATAATAGTAATTACATTGTTTTTATTATTATTATTACTATTATTATTATTATTATTATTATTATTATTATTTAGTATGGTTACTCTTGTCACTGTACGGAGAATGAATGAAGCAAAATAATAATAATAATTGATACAATAACAATGATAACGTTCCGGATTTTATGTGGGTCAAGATTCGGTGCGTCGATGAGTAGTTGATATCATGTATCGAGGCAACGTGTGAAACATCTGGTGATAAAATTGTTATTTCATTTGAATTCCTGTTTTTTTTTCTAACGACGCAAATGATCAAACTCCGAGATCTTGGAAAAAATTTCATCAGCCCTCTCCCCCCCCCCCCTCCGCATCGGGTTCGATAATACGTCGCAGAGGAATGCGAGTCGATCGAGATAGAGATTAGCTGTGGTAATGTATCTGCTGTGGGGCGTGGTAAATACGAAAAACATATACGTATATATATATATATATATATTGCGCCGGAGAAACTGAAAACGGAAGCGACGTGTGTTCGGGTGAAGAATTTAAAAAATTGAACCACCTGCTGCTTCGTGATTAGGTTTCGTCAATGTTTTTTCTTTTTTTTCAGTGTCAATTTTTTCAAATATGTAACAGAATATTTTAGAAATACGATTTTTTTTAAATGCAACGTACAACGTCTCGACAATTGTATGTGCTTTCGATGGATGATTCGTTTGAAATGGAATGAAATGAAATGAAATAAAATAAAATAAAATAAAATAAAATAAAATAAAATAAAATAAAATAAAATAAAATAAAATAAAATAAAGTGGAATAAAATTGAATGAAATGGAACAGAATGAAATTGAATAAAATGAGATGAGATGAGATGAGATGAGATGAGATGAAATGAAATAACATAAAATGGCATAAAATAAAATAGAATGACATTATGAAATAGTATAATGAAATAACAGAAAAACCATTCACGTTGCACATATTAATAAATCTCAAATGAATAAATAAAGATTTTTCAATTGTTCTCAGTTTCGAAATGAAGCACTGTCGGGTTTCGAGGAGGCGAATGACAATCCGGAAGCAGCGGAAAACGGATGCGGAAGTGGAAACACCGAGGAAGTCCCGGCGTCGTCCACAGGCAAGTCTATCCACATACATACATGTACTACTTCTGAAACTTCTACCGCATCGTAACACACTCGTAAACATTGGTGCTAAAGTCGCACCGGTTTACAACGTAACTAAACCACCGGTATCACAGTCAGGGTACATAATAATTAATAATACGCATGGTTCGTGATACACACGAGTTCCCCAGACGCTTATCAGTTACGTATTATCCGGCGATGAGTCTACTCCGATTAATGAAAATAATTTGACTGACAAAAAATTTACCTTTTTTTTTTTTATATAATTCATTTTTAGAAAATTCTCTCAAAATTTATTTTTTCATTAATTTTTAATTCGTTTTTTTATTAATTATTTCATTTGTTTTTTATCAAGTAGAAAAAATTGAAATGAAAATCATTAATTTTCATTATCAGTCCTTCAACCGGGTGTATAGCACGAAACTTGGTTATTGAATTTTACATTGGGGGTCAAAATGACCCCAATCTTAACTTCGAGCGAAAAAAAATTGGAATAAAAAGTCGTACAGATATGATTTTTTTAAGTAAGGAAAAATGTGGTTTTTTCTTCACGCATCGAACCCTCAATGATTTTTTTTCGCCATTCTGAAAATTCGATGAAATGAAATTTTCCATGATATTCTCATTCCAAAGTGTTCATGATAATATCCTGAATTTTTATGAGTCGTTCGGAACGATATTGTCAACGCGACAATCGTTTGAACACGGCTGGGGTCATTGTGACCCCGTGTGAGCAGCGCGTTATTTCCAGAACGTGTGACCTCGAAGGGTTAAGATTGTCGGGGCTTTACGTGTGTGCAAAGTTTGCGAGCTGTGGCTCAAACCGTTCTCGAGTTATAGACGTTTAAAAAATGGTCTTCATCATCAACCCCCCCCCCTCAACCCCCCCTCACAAATTCCGAACACAGTGATAACAGCTTTGCACAATCGATTCTTAGTCATAGATACTCAAGCAGGTAATGAAATATTTTTTTAAAAACTATTAAAAGCAACAAAAACAAAAAAAAAACAAACTATTTTTAGAACAAATTATTCAAAACAAAAGTATTGAAGAAGACGAAAAAAAAAAGTCAGCCGGAGCGATGCCGATGAATCATCATGCTCGTAACATTGTAGCCGTTAAGACCTTCCATGCGATAGCGGGTGTACGGTTATTGCGACGTTAGGCCGCTCATGTGGCTCTTTCTAGAATCTGTTTTTTTTTTTTTTTTTTTTTTTGTAAAGCCCAATCTTCCTCCGTAACAGCTTCTGTCTCCGAGCTCTTAATCTCAACATTCCCGAGTACCCGGTTACGTTCGCTCGCCGGCAGTCTCGTCTTGATGCACTCAAGATCGGCCAGATGCATCGCAAGTGTGGATCTTGTGCACACGCTTGCTGCGAACTCACCTTCTACGGTCACACAAATATGACTTCAGCCACTAAAAAAAAAAAATTTCCACAAATACTTTGAAAAAATCGAGTTATTTTATTGCAATATATTCACCGAGTGCCGATTTAAAAAAAAAATGTTTTTGACGGTTTTATCGTTAATTAACATTTTTATTTATTTTTCCATTCAAATGGCTGTATCTTTGGCAGGATTTGACGTATTTATATTTGTAAAAAAACGACAATATGCGTCTTTTTATGGCCTTCCAGACAAAAATTACTTCAGATTTTATTGAGCAAGTTAAACGTCCGTTTCAGGGCGAAATATGCAAAAATATTTTTTACTCTCGAAAAATGCACTCGCTATTTGAGTTTTCAAAATTTTCCCAAATTCTGAATACGAAAAAAGAATTTTTGGCATTTTTTTGTATCGTAGGATCGGTAATCGGTAATGCGTGATTTTACCGATTTTATTGATAGATTTTTTTTCAGTTTTTTTTTTCTTGCGCTCCAGTCGCCGTACGCGAGTCCCAGAAGCTTCCCTAAAAGAGGAATGAATGACAATCAATGCTCGTTGAATCGCGTAAAGCGGAAAAAAATCATACGAAAAAGAAAAACTATTAATAAAATCGGTAAAATTACGCATTGACGATTACCGATCCCCGAATGAAACGCAAATTTTGACGTATTTTTTTAATAGCCTTGACGGAAAGCTGAAAAAATGTCACGTTATATATGTATTTTTCGAGTTGGATTTGCCGTAATCTGTGTAAATATCATAAAGATCCCAGATGGTGAAGCCCAAAATATTGTTCGATATTTGATGGAATGGCTCATATATATATATATATATATGTATATATATTCGATAAATTTATATTTTCTTCGACGAGGATCGAAACCGGTGCACTCGATCGCACGTTCCATCCTACACACTCGGTGCACACCTCGTCCAACCGCATCAACGCCACGAACGACGAGAGTCCATTTATAAAATCCTGAGATTAAACTTATCGCAACGTGTGGCGTGGTTCGGGCTTCCTCTCCGCGCCAGTCCCACGTACATGGGCCCCCGCTATACAACACCAACCAGTCTCCCGCTTGCAAAATGCACTGTTGCTGCAGCAGCAGCAGTTGCATCGCTCGCTCGCCACACGTTTTCCCTTCGGCCACGTTGCCACTTCGCCACTTCACTCTCGCCGAGACCCACGCACAAACGCTTCAACTTCAATCGAAATTATACTCCTCGTCACTTCGACAAAATAATTATTCACCAGTCGTTTTTGCTTTCTATTGTTTTTTTTTTTTTTCAATTGTTTCGGTGAAAATTCAATTCTCAGCAGCTGAATGGGAAAATGCATCGAATGAATCACCGCCTGCAGATTTATCGAGAATTGGTTTTTTTTTCTAATTTTATTTTTCACAGCAGCTGCTCGATTCGACGATTTTTTTTTTCTGAACAAATCAACTTTACAACTAATGAAGGGTTATTCAATACAAAATTTGGTAAAAATGTAATGCTTAAAATTTTAGGAGACATTGAAATTTCATACACTTACTGATCAATATTAAACATATCAAAAACAAGATGCAATTTTGAAGTTGCAATTCAATTCCTCCGAATCGCAGGCAGTGAACGAAGATTCCTCTATCAGAAAGACAAATATTTAATAATAATAATAATAATAATAATAATAATAATAATAATAATAATAATAATAATAATAATAATAATAATAATAATAATAATAATAATAATAATAATAATAATAATAATAATAATAATAATAATAATAATAATAATAATAATAATAATTAATCAGAAGAAGCAAATCGAAAGTTTCAACTTCCAACTTGTTTATTTATTTATTTTATTTTTTCGGTTCATACTCGTACATTCGTCTGTCGAGGCAATGGGCTGATAAATTTTCGGGCCATGGACGGGAATGGAAACATTTCTGATCTCGCGGGCTTCGTTCCAAACGAGTTACGAGGAGTGGGCGCTGCTGCCTCGGTTTCCCTCTTACACTCTTCCAATCGTATCTCACACACATACACACATACACTCACACACTCACACACTAACACACTAACCACACTCGCATGATCTCGAATGTGTGTCGAGTTGGTGTGGTCCACACGACGCGACTCGTCTCTCGCACGGTTTTGATACCACACTATGCCATCGCTACTGCCTGGCTACTATCAATGCCAACTAAATATTCGACCACGATCATCGTGCGACGTAGTAAACCGGCTCGGAGTGGTTATTCGAGCTGAGCGGGGAGAGGGAATGATGAGCATCGCGTATTTACTACGAGCCGGGCCTTACCATGAACCGCAGGAGGCAGTATCGCTTGTTTTTTTTTTTTTTTTTTTTTTTTTTTTTTTTTTTTTTCAATTTTATTTAATGTTATTTTTGGACCTGGACGAGATCAACCGAAACACGACGAGCTCGGCGTACCTGGCCAAGTCCACTGACTCGCCACCAAATGAACTTTGGAAATCTTTGGTTTCTCGTTTTTCGGATTGTTTTAATTAATTTCTTAAAAAAAAAAAAAAAATATATATATATATATACATGTATAATATAAGTACATGTGGATATAATATCGATAGATGAGTAAGAACATAAATAAATGAATATATACACTAGAAACAATTGGAGGATATGAAAAATCATCGTAAAGTTTTAGGTAATTTTCAGGAGGCTGTAACTTGGTGAAAAATTGTTGTAGAGGAATCTTAAAAATAAGGAAATTGAAGCTTTTTGAGTTTGTAGTTTTCAAATCCTGAGTTCAAATATTTTTATCATTTACAGTTTCTGAAGAATCATAAAAGAAAACTAATCGGTAACATTTTTTCTACATTTTTTGATTTGTCTTTTAAAAGATCATTGGACTTCGATGATATTTCTAGTGAATCTATCTGTAAGCGGTGTTTAATAGAGCGAATTGAAGCTTCAAGTTCCTAGTTTGAAGATTCTGAGTTTCAATATTTTTATCTACGACCGTTTCTGAGAAAAAAAAAGATTGTGCAAAAAAAAAAAAACGAATAAAAAATTCTTATTCGACAACATTTTTTTCTTCTGTACAATATTCACTACGCTTACTGCTCATTATTATTATAATTTTTTTTCTTACATTTCTGGCATCTTCGATTGTTAGTTGATTATTTGTCGAACAAATATTTTCGAACGTTTATTATCTGTCCACAAAGTACACATTGTTTTTTTTTCTCATATCAATTATAAACATTAATATGAAGCATCAATATTTAGAATGAAAATAAAAATATTTTTTCAAATAATCATATCCATACATATGATCGGAATTAACGACATATTCAGAGCACCGGTCTAATCACAATTTTTTTATCATAAATGTGTCATTCGAAATTGAGTATATTCCAGATAACTTTTACACTTCTATTATACATATATATGTGGATGATATAATGGAACGAAAGGAAAAGGAAATAATGAACGAAAAAAATCAAACACATGAAAACCATTTTTTTCGTTCACTTTCACAACCTTTTTTTTATTTGAATAATTGTATGACATTTTGTCTAAAACGAAATATTTCCAACATCGTTGTTCCAACAGCAGAAAATTTCTCAAAGAATAACAAAAATTCACAGACTCTTGTATAAAAACGTTGCTTCAACAATTGAGAATCATAAATAGCAAAGTGGAGGCTCGTGACACTTGGAAACCCTAGCAAATGTTAGCCACTTACACACAAACGAGTCATCGACAGACCGATATATTTTCACGCCTAGTCATCTATGTGTATACCCCCTCGATAGAAATTCAACCGAGGAAAATAAAAAACGGATACAAAAAAAAAGTGAGACGAAAAAGTCTGGAAAATAAGTTAACGAACCGCGTCCAATATCGTGACGAAATAAATTGATCGACGATGAATGAGTGATAGAACGCGTCGTTACAACTTTGAAGTCTAAATTAATTGAGAACCATGAAAGTCCCCAAACGCAAACACAAAAAAATGTCCCCCAACACAAAAAAAATGATTTTTTTTTAATGCATTTTTTCCCGAATCATGCAAAAAACTTATTGTCAAAAAAAAAACAATTACTTTTGGCCGAGTAATTGGAAAGCTTGTTCAAACATTGTTCAATTTTATATTAAAAAATATTCATCATCTTTGAAAAAAAAAACATGAAACAAGTTGGAATCAAATATTTAAAAGTCGGCAGATATTCAAAATTGAAAAAAAAATGAATTGCTGTAAAATCCGATTCGTTTTGCCCATCTTCGGCAAATTTGATAGGTATCACTGCTAAATGATACTCGATACTTTTTTTGAGTCGTGGTGTTCACACGGTTCGAGAGTTAACGAGTCACAGTGATGATTTTGATTTTTTTCGAAAAATTAAAAGAATATCACGAAATCCAAACTTCTCGATGGATTCGGCCCAAATCTATTCGTGAACAACTATTCAGACGAACACGCAAAATTTGCAATCGCTATAGTGTAAACGACTTTTTTTTTTCTTTTGATAATTCGAAAACGACATAAAATCCGAGTCGCAGCTTGTATCATGACAAAAATTATAGTCAATCAAGAGATTATGGAGCTGATGCACGTGTATAAAAAATCATAAAACGTGTATAAAAAATCTCGAAAAATATACGCACCATAACATAGCTTCCTCTATGAGGAAGCAAAAATATATTTTCCGAAAAAAAAACCCAATAGATGTGCAAATTTTTCATGACCGACCGTGTCAAGTCCGTAACAATATAATTATTTTCTTCCAAAACTTTGTACAAACGCGTTCATGGACTTTCCAGCGTCCCGAAGATGCGGAACGTCACGAAACGACCAACGTCGTATTATTCGCGTACAAACCTAAAACTCTATTTAAAGTCGATGACTGGATGGTTTGTCCACCCGATGTATTTTAAAGTGCCTGCTCATTGGTCTAACCGCCCCCCCCCCCCAAGATACACTTCTGTTGCCCATGGCGAAAGCACCATCATAATGCAACGAGATATGCAAATTAATCAGCCCAATAAAAAAAGCTTCAAATTTTTGTCTTCCAAACTACTCAAAATTCATAACCTCCAAAATTCTTCCCTGTCCCTGCTCTCCCCTTTCTCCCGGCTTCTCAAGTGGCTTCCTACAGTGATTCTCAACCCCCCCCTCTGCCCCCACCCTCGTTGAATTCCGGGTTTGCGCACAAGATGGCGGATCCCTCAACGAAATATATATATGTATTTATCATGGCGCAATACGCATGGGCGCATCGCGTATATACGGAACCCTCGAGTTTACGCTATAGGTCACGCAACCTTGGATCCGGCTCGCCCTTGACCTTGAAAACCGCAGGCGCACCTGGTACTGCGTCGAAGCGGGCCGCGCACCGGCTTCTCGCCCCCCCCCCCCATTACCGAATCGTACGCGTGCGCGCAAGCAACCCTCTCCTCACTCCGCCCCCCGCCCGCCCCCTCCCTCTCGCCAATGTTTCCTGAAACAATGCGGACTATGAGGATAGCCCTCCCCCCCTCCCGGAACACAGAGAGAACCGTGTATAGCGTGGTAACAAACCCTCGGAACAGTCGAACACGTCGAAACGTGGTTTGGGTCGCGATGGCGACGCGTCGCTGCTGTCGTTTTGTTGTTTACTATTTTTTTTTCGCACGAAAAAATTATTCGTCCGTGGCGAACGACGACGCAACGACGACGAAGCGGGAGTCTTCGACAAGCCGGGGGATGGAGGACTTACTTTCCCACGATGTACCGAGAGAGAAAAGTCTCGATTTTGCTGCTGCATTCACATGTGTGCATGTGTGTAGCGTATGGATCGTGTATGTGTGTGAGTGTGTGTGTGTGGCAAAATGGAAGCTGGAGCACGTGTATAAGTAGAAGGGTGTGTCGTATGATTGTGTTGGTCGAGAGACGATATGTATCTATGTATGTATGTATGTTTGTATGTTTGTATGTGTGTGTGTGATACACAAATACAGTTCGGAGTCAACTCGTTATGTATTCTCGAGAGTCCGACCGCCCGCACGAAAGAACGAACGATACATATATATATATATATATATATATATTTATATAGAGATACATATATATGCGCGCTTGATTCGCACGATGAAACTGACTAGCTTGCCGATATGTCCGTCGATATGTTTGCGAGACGCAGACTGCATGGGTCAGTTTCACCGTGGACGTTGGCATTTTAAGGTGATGGACTACATACACCGTCCCGTTCTCTATCGCTCCGCAGCGAGCGCCGATATAGCGCTTTCTCTTTCGCACTCGGCTATGTAGTGATCCATCCCCTTGAGACCAATATGCAATACGAGTGAAGATTATGATGACGCCATTTTTTTTTAATCTGGAAAATTGTTAGTGATTTTTGGCAATTCATTGTCAGTCTTCGTTTTTTTGGGTTTTTATCTGGGATACCTGGTTTTAGGGTAGGAAATTAAAAATTCGCTATCTCTTCTTCGTTCTAAGTCTGTCTCTCTCTCTCTACCTCCTCTTTCGTTTCGACTATCTGTATTTTATTCCCGTTCCCACTCTTTCTCATTTATTTTCACTTTAATTCCATTATTCCGTCATTTTTATTCAATTGTATTTAAATTGTTGTTGTTAATCTTAGTTTTTGAGGTTAACTTTTTTGTCGGCCGGTCCTGCACGCCAAAATGAAAACCGCTCTCATTCTCTCTCTCTCACTCTCTCTTTCTCTCAATCTCAATTACATAATTCTAACAGCTCATCTTCTGAAACATAAACCACACAACCCTTTCCGCAAAGGTTCAAAACAAAATTCTAATAATCCCAAAAACAAGGAACCCCACCGAAAATCATAGTGTCAAAGATTGACTTTATTGTCGCACCTTATCGTAGGTACCTACGTGCCTATTGCACGACCCGAGTTCACCTCCCCCCCCCCCCACCTCATCGTGATCGAAGCGCATTACGTGGCCTGCGAATCACGGCGAATGCCGCAGCCCCCGTGTGCGCGCTCGGCGCACTCACACAAGTAAAAATCATTGAACGTCTCGTTGCGGCTCCTGTGCCTCCCCCCCTCCTGCCCCTCCACGCGCATCGCGACGCCGTGCGCGAAGCGCGCACGCGGACGCCCGAGCAGCATCTGCGCGCCTACGCCGCATCATCAGCGCCGCCGTCAGCAGCGCCACCAGCAGCCGCAGCAGCCTGACGCTCGCGCATACGTGGCCACCCGAGCATTGCCACTTCACCAAAACAAAACAAAACAAAGAAAAAAAAAAGACAACTACATTGTACCACGCGATGTGTCGTCATTTCCCAAACATGAACCGTGTTGTGCGCACGCGCACACACGCACGCCTGGCAACGTGCTCTCCGAGCAAAATTTAGCATCACAACATTTTTTTTCGCATAGTTGATAAAAAAAAAAACAATCAAAAAAAAAGAAACAATATTTTAAGTAGATAATAGATCGAGAACCCTCGGGACGAATATTTAGACGCTCGAGTTTGGCAAAAATATCGCACGGAACGTTAGAACCAACGACGTGGCACAAACGAACAAAAACAAGCCCGTATGTACTATATGTGAGATGTATATATATATATACATACGTATACATATGTACACGTAGCTGCGGTGAGCAACAGAATGGCTCGAACGTGCGAGAACATCAGTGGTTCTCAAACGAATGTCAGCGAATTTTTTGTACTTGACGATCCAACGCTGTAGAGTGGTCAGGTTGAGCACCGCTGATGGAAAGGCGCAGAGGGGCATAAGGGGCGGTTGGGGCGGGGGGAGAAAGAAGCAACGTATGTCGGAGGGTCTCAACGAATCCGATTGGTTGTCGAATATTATAACACACACGCGCGAAGGGCGTAAGAGTTTTCATCATTGTTTACATCGCTGACAACCCGGGGACCCGGCCCGATAGTTCTCAACTCGTACCCATTGACGAATCGTCGCGATGTCGCCACTGATTGTGAATCAACAATCTTACGGGTCTGTCTTATTCGTAATTATCAGTCGGCATTGCGACACACACGCAGACGCATACGCACACACATGTTATAACGTGTGACGGCAATGATTGACGCGTGTAATGAACGGCCGCAAGTGGATCATCGACGTAAGAGTTCTTAATGTTGATCTAATGTCCAAAAGACAAACGCAATAAGCCAGTCGTATATAAATCGTTCGTGTAGATCACGAAATTCGACATCGAGCGTCAATGATATCATCGAATCAATTGATGAATAAAATGACAGTCGATAAAAACAATTTCGTGGAACCGTGAAAGTTCGTATGGGTTGATAAAATGTTCCACAGGTTCGCCGAGCTTCGTCGAAGATCTTTCGATGAGACGATGTTGATCCACCGGCTTTGCGCCGGGTTGACAATCAAACGCAAGACTGCGTAGAAACCAACAAAGCCAAAAAAAGAAGACGGACAAAAGCAAAAAAAGAAAAAGAAAGAAACATTCATCACCCGGTTGGTTTTGGCACCCCGCAGTCTACGCGGGTTTCGTGCCCGAAGCGAAGATTTCCGTCCGAAGCCATTAGCAAACTGCGCGGTCACCTACGGTCATCCGTTTCTGACCGACCGACGATTGCATCATAAACACAAGAGCGCGCGATAAGCAGCGGTTCGAAACCCAATCGTGTTTATCCGCGTTTAATTTTAATTCGCGAATGATGCAAAAACAAATGGAAATTTCGGTACGCTCGTTGCGTATCCGAATAATCGTGTGGGGGGAAAAAATTGGAATCATAAGAGAAAAAAAAACGATATATGTATATGTATAATATATCTATGTATATTTATTAAGACGGATCGCCCGAGCGGAGAACCGCTGTGTGTCCGCTGCGTACGTGACTCGACGCTGGGCAACGAAGAAAACGGGCGTCGGCAAAGTCTCCTGATTCCGGGGGGTGTGCGCGACGGTTGGAGGACGGTGGTGGGGGCAACGGCGAAGCCGCGGTGCGGCGGTGAGGGAGGGGGGGGGGGAAGCGACGCGCGTCGTTCGCGAAACGCGTCTCGACAGGTCGCCCGTGCGCGAGAGAGACGGCGCGCGGGAGAACGCGAACGAGCGAGAGCGGGTCCGCGACTATTCGGCCGTGGCGGAGACAACCGAAGCCGGAGGGGTTAGTAGGCGAGCGGCCATGTTGTGGGAGCCTCAGTCGGAAACCAGCTGCCGAGTAAAGAGCAGTGCGGGAAGGTGAATACTAGAGTAGGCCCGATGTGTTAGCCGAAGGATTTTTAAAGCGCTTTCGAGCCTTAAAATAATAATAATCAACGCTATACGCGACTTGGGTATAGCGACGGAAATTACAACCAACCAACATTCGCGGTGTGTTATTTATTTTCGCTTCGTCGAAATTATACACGCCCGGTGTGTGTCCGTCTGATATCCAAAAAAAAACCAAATTATTAAAAAACCTTGGCTCGGGATTTGGAAGAGCGGATTGTGGCGATACGTTGGTGACTTTTTTCTTCCGTTTTCCATTCGAACGGAATAAAAAATCTCGGCCGAACGTTTTGCCGGTTGCGAGAGGGAGCGAGAACGAGTTGAAGCGTAAGAAGTGCGACAGAGAGGGCGAGAGTGCGCGAAGAGGAGTGAGAGAGAGAGAGGAGGAAGAGGAAGAGGAAGAGGAAGAAAACATTTTTGGGACCTACGTCGCTTGGACTGTTCCAAAGCGTCTTTCATACCATCAACAAAGACCATCTCGTCCTTGTCAAGGAGAGAAAGAGAAAGAGCGAGAGAGAGAGAGGAGAAGAAGTAGAAGAAGAAGACGTCGAAAAAAAAATCTGATTCGACGAATAGACGAAGTTTTGACCTGAAATTCATCCGGAAAGAAGAATTACTAACAACAACAAACAAAAAAAAAACAACAACAACAGTAACAACAAAAAACGAGAAACGACCCTTCCCTGTGTGCGGAAGGACCAGTGCAGTGTCAAAGTCTGTGATAGTATTTATTGATGAAGATATAAAAATTAATAAAAGCAGAAGAAGAAAAAAAAAGTAGATTATATATACATACATATATAGATATATATATATATATAAAAGAAAAAAACGAGAAAATAATAATAATTGAAAAAAAAAATAGAAGAACGAAGAAAAAAAAAAGATTCGTCTGATCGCAAAGTTATTTTTTTTTCTTTTTTTTTTCACGGATGACTGTAACATCGATGCCCGAAACGCGTTCTACGGCTTCGCGGTTTTGAAAAACCGTTCGTTTCGTCATAAACGCAAAGATTCATAATTTTTTTTTTTTTTCATCTTCACGTTTGAAAATTTTTTGTTTCTTCGATCATCATTCTAACCGAAGGCGAATTTATCCGTGAGAAAACGACTCTCTTCAACGAAACGGGTTTTTTAAACAAGCTTTATATATTTATTTATATCTGTGATATCCAACCGCTGATATATACATCGATCTGAGCGATAAAGAAGGAGCGTGTGTGTGCGTGAGAGAGAGAGAGAGAGAAGGAAAACATCGTCACTCGTTAGCCGTTTCCCCCCGAACCGCCCACCCACCCACCCACCCGCTTTAAGCTCTGTTCCGGAAGTCAGCGCGCGCGAAACAAAAAACAAACAAAAAAAATTGTCGGAAGAGCCTTCGCGGGTGATTCGTTTTTTTTTGTATAAAAATTGTTTCTTCGTTCTTTCTTGCGAGCGGAATACGACGATATATCGATATAAGTGTATATATTATATATTATTATTATTATCATTGTGTATCGTCGATAATAATTTTTGGAAAAAAAAACGAAGTGTTTGCAACGTCGAAGCACAAATTTGTAAAAAAAAATAATTGGGTGAACGAGAATAGAAGTAAGACAAAAAAAAAACAGAAAGATAAACACCAAAGGAAGAGGAGAAAGAATAAGAAGATCACACACGCAGGACGGGATCGTGTGAATCTTTTTGCCTGTTGATTTATGATCAATGGTTGGTTTTTTTTTTTTTTTATATAACATTCGAGACGGTATTACGGGGGCGAATGTGAACGATTGAACGAGGTCGTTTGTATAATCAGTGAATCCTTAGAGGATAGGACGATTTTTTGTTAATTATTTTTTTTTTCCTTTCTTTGTTTTGTAAATACGACTGAGAACTCTTTTTTACAATTGTATTGATACCGGTGCGAGGGAGAGAGAGAGAGAGAGAGAAAGAGTGTGCGCGTGTGTGTGTGTAAGAGTGAGAGAGAAAGAACGAACGTGATTGTCGCGAACGTTGAAAAAAAATTTTGCGACAAGTTTTGAATATATAATAATACGAGTAATAATAATAATAATAATAATAATTGAAGAACGAGGAGGAGGAAGAAAACGTACTATTGGCATACTGAGAAGAAGAGAATAAGAAGAGGAAACAACGTGTCGAGCTTTTGATTATTATTTTTTTTTTAATTTGGTGTCTCTTTCTCGCGTTTGGGTCGCTCGGTCGTCGTTTACGGGAAGATCGTTTTGCTCGAGTGGCCGAGAGTGAGAGAGACAGAGAGAAAGAGATTGAAAGAGAGAATAAGAAGAAGAGAAGAAATACTTTGGTCAAGATGGTTGAAAAGATTGCCGAGGAGCAGGAGACGGAGCGTCAGGACGCGGGCGGACGCGGTAAGACATTATTTTTTGTTTGAAAACTTATTTTGAATAATTTGGCGAACATGAGAACTTTTTTTTGCACATGAATATACATGCAGACACAAATTTGCAAATTTTACACGTACGCATGTGTGCACGAGTCGAATTATTGCGTAGAAATAATGTTGCTTCGTCGTTTCACAGTTCAATATTATGTTATCATTTTATTCCTTCTTCATTTTTTCAAATATTTTAGTCTTATATTTTAATCTTATATTTTTATTTATTTTTCCCCTTCTTTTTTTCCATCCTATTTTCTTTTTCGTCCCCCCCCGCCCCCCCCCCGCTTTTTTTACATCCAATTTTGCTTCTCTTATTTTGTTCATCTCTTTCTTTTTGTTGTCTTTCGTTTTTTCTTCTTCTTTTTTTTTTACCTTCGAAATTCTAAGCGAGCACGAGAGACGTGCGAGTGAGAAAAATGCGGAATACAAACAAACCGAGAGTGCCTTACGTGTCTTGTTTACGTTTTCATTATGTTTTTTTTTTTTGTGTGTGTGTGTGTTTGGTTATGACTTTGGTTGTCTTTTTTAACCTTCTTTTTTTACAAACTGCTTACGCGGATTTGCCGGCGGTTGCAAATTTTTTTTTTTTTTTAATTTCTTTTCTTATTTTCATTTTCTCTCTTTCTCTCCTTCCTATTTTTTTTTTTTTTTCATTTGTTCAACGAGTATCAATGACAAGACGCCCATCTAATTTGCTTGCCTGTTTATTTCTCTATCTTTTATCATTTTTATCATCCTTTTTTTTTAAATTTATTTTTTTTCTAAATATGAATATCAATGGCAAGACGTTTAAATAATTTGCTTGCCACTTTAGCTTTCTATCTTTCATTATTCATCTCTCTCGCTTCAATCGAAAGAAATACGAAATTATTCATTTACGCTTTATTGATTAAATTTGTTTCTCACAATGATTCATTATTTACCGCTATCAGCGGTATTGAGTAAGATTTTTTTTTTCATGTTTCGCGCGTTTACACATTTGTGTAAATACTAACACGCGCATGCGTGCCAACACGCATTTATCATGGAGTACCGTTAAGGGGACGCGAATCATTTCTAGCGCTATCTCTCTCGCTCCGCAGCGAGCGCCCATAACGTTATCTCTCTCGCACTCGCGAGGTAGATGACAACGTTACGCGTTCACCTTAAGAATGTATGACACGTGTGTCAGAGTATCAAGTAAATACGGAAATTTTTACAATCAGTAGCTTTTATAATTTCGAAACAACATGCAACATTTCAAAACGATCGTATGTTTCGTTCGGAAGTTACAGCTGTATGAAATTTAACACGTGTTCTCCTGGGAAATGAGGCCATCGAGGTTATTATCGACGATAAACGTATAGAAGTATCATCGAAAAAAAATTTTTTTAAATTTCAGTGTGTGGAATGAAGATTGACGAATGTCCACAAAAAAATTCAGATCGATCGTCCCTTTGGTTCTCGAGAAATGCACCCAAAAGTATAAAAAATTAAAAGTTCGATCTCCGCCATGAGTGCGAGAGAAACAGCGCTATGGACGCTCCTCGCGGAGCGACAGAGAACGAGCTAGAAACGTGGCACACACACATCACAGCTTAAAAACGTTACGAGTCTATCAAAGTCTGGTTCGCGTCATAAACGAAAACAATGCGTCTTAAAAAAAAATACGGAGTGTCATGTACCGAATTATCGTCCGAAGTTTTCGAAGAAGCCGTAAAATAACATCGTGTTGTCGCGAAAGGGATGAGATGGGCTAGGAAACGGCGGAATAAAGGGGTTGGCGTCATCGTCGCAGTTTCGTGCGTCGTCGGTTGGACGAAAATTTCGCAACTGAGATGCTTCTACGTCGGGTCATTGCGTGTTGCACACACACAGAGTTGGCAGCAAAATGCGAACCGGCAAGTGTGGACAAATGGCTCATTGGGGTGGGAATTATTTTCGTGGGTTTTAAAGGATGCATGACACATACAATCCCAGCCAAAAGTACGATAATATGATAAATCTCGATTGTAACTGCTAAAGAAAGGCATTTTCAGATGGATTTATATAACATTATTTTGTTTTTTAATATTACCCCCTTTATATTACTTAGGACACTACATACTAGTGGTAAAGAGTGTTAGAAGAAAATTTGGAGCACTTTCGAGGTGGAGCCGTGATTCGACATATTTACCAACATTTTTTTTTTACATGTCTGGGCTTGCTAACATTTTTCCAATGTTTTTTTAATTCTTTTCAAGTCTTATTATTATCCTAAAAATCGTTATTTTCAACTGAAGCGAAAAATATCGCAGTTCAGCCGATAACGAGATGTTGATCTGAATGAGCCCTCCAAATTTAAAGTCAATCGGTTAATCGGTTGCTCAATAATTTTGAAAATTTTGTGATTACGTTGATAATTTTTCGACAGATTATTCGCAAGACTATGTAAATTCACAAGAATGTAAAAATTAAAAACGGATATTGGATAATATTGTCGCTAGTAGGGATGGGCATTCATTCAATGAAAATGTATTTTAAATACTTTTCAGAACGAATAACTATGATTAATTATCATGCCCACATGTATATTTTCACATTCCCGTAATAATCGTGATCAATTTACGTAAATTATGATTTCACAATTGATTAAATTATCTGACAAATCTGATAAAATCCATTATCATTTGGGTCGAAAAGTATTTGAAATACATTTTCATTGAATAAATGCCCATCCCTGGTCGCGAGTACGAAGATGTGTATATATGCACGTATATAATTATAAGATAAAGGGTTGAAAAATGAATCGACGTGTGGAGTCTCATAGACGTAAACATAAACAGCCGACTATCTATAGCTGGCATATCCGAAGAAAGAACTGGCTGTTCTTTCTCTTTTGGTATCGTGATTCTTTTGGGCCCTTGTCTCGTGGAGGTCTTTGAACAGTACAGACGGTTCTTCCTTATGCATTGAACAAAAGTTCAAAATCAAAGTTAATTAATTGTATTTAACATTATTTATAATCCCGTTTCCAATAACGGATAAATTTACCTAAAAGAACTAGTGGGTTAGTAGGATATATGTATTTACATATATATGGTGGGTGGGAGGAAGGGGTTCAAGGCTAGTAGTGCGATAATGAGGTGACGATGGGGCAAACGCCGATGAAATAGAATGTGAGAGAATGAGAAACAAGAAGAAGAAGAAGAAGAAAAAAGCGGCGTAGATTTTTTGGCAAGTTCGTGGCAGTTCGGCTTGAACAAAGGGGACAAAGGGACGAAAAAGGGCGGGAGGGGAATGGAAGATGGCGCGTTTGAGAGAGAGAGAGGGAGTGAGGAAAAGAGCAAGAGAGTTAGAGAGTTGGAGGGTCGCGTAGCATTCGAGAAAGGGCGGAAGGGCGCTTGTTGCGCATGTCGTTTTTCGGCCACCATGTGCCTGAACCATTTGCGAGGGGGGTGGAGGGGGGGGCGGTGGCGAAGGAGGGGTGAAGGGATGTTTAAAGCTAAACTTTCCATCTTAAAGAGACAAAGGGATTCCCTTCCTGGAGTGCCGAGCCGCGGAGGGGAGCGCGCGGTGGGTGGGGGGGGGGTATAACGTTACGTCTGCGCACGCGCACACGCGCGTTTGAAACGCGCGTGTGTGCGTGCGCACGTGAGGATCACTCGTGAGGACGTGAGTGTTCAACGTACACAAAGAATAGAAGACGATGTGTGCGGTGTACGTTGCGCGTGGTTCGGCTTTTTCGTGCGTGGCCTGCGAATGCACGGGCCGAGGGGCGAAGGAGGGGGGGGGGGAGAAGCACCTTTCGGTAATAAATTTCAACTGTTGCCGGGGAATGTTTGTTTTCCACGGGGCTGTTGGGAATTGAATTGTCAAACGTTGTTTTGGCATCTGACTGATGCTCGGGTGAATTTTTTTTATTTTTTTTATTTTTTTTTTTGTAATTAGTAAAATAATGAAAAATAATTTTTGTTAATTGGAATATAGTTTTTCTTTAACGCGATTACGATGATTTTGAAATGTTTATTATTATTATTGTTGTTATTATTTTTTTATGATTAGAAAAAATAATTTTTGTTAATTGGAATATAGTTTTTTTTTTAACGCGATTACGATGATTTTGAAATGTTTATTATTATTATTGTTCAATTAGTTTTTTTTTCACCATTTTGGATGAATGCAATGAAAGGAGAGAAGAAATGTTTTTTTTCCCGGAAGAAGTTGAATTATTATTATTTTTCGTTCAAAGTCGTAAATTCTATTTTTTTTCACGTGGTCATGGTCAATTTTCAAGTTTAATTATTATTGGCCAAATTTTGGGCTCTTTTTTTCACCTTGAACGAAAATGTTGTAAGGACAATGAGGGGAGAAGAAATTTTCGATTATTTTGCATGAGTTGAATTATTATTTTTGTGGTTGTTGTTATTATTATTTGGACATGCGGTATTTGCAAAAGAATCGAGATAAGGTCGAAAAACAGAACGAACGGTGTGGATGGCCATCGGGGCGTCAGAGATCGGCGCCGTGTGAATCTTTCAAACTACGATTTCACTGGCAACGGCCAAGTCCATCCGTGACGCGGGCGCGCGAAACGTTGCGATGGAAGGTCGAGCGTGAAATCGCACGTTTCTCTTCCTCGTCGGCTCGATAATAAACGAGTGAGACACGGACGAAGGTGAATCACCGTTATACATACACAATTTGCATGAATAGTCGGAAAAATTTATTGCAATCCGTTATTATATTTCGATCGATGAAAAAAAAACGATTCTTCTTTTATTTTTGTGTATCTTTGGAGGGGGGAAAGTTAGCAATCATAATAGTCGGTGATGCATTTTTTTTTGTATGATAATTTATGGATCATGGTGATGGAAAATCTGTTGAAAGAAAATGATAAATAATAATAATGATAATAGTAATAATAATAATTTTTTCGTACGTATATATTTTATCAATGAACGATGGAAACATTCATTCATGATGAATAAACCCCAGAGAGATAGAGAGAGAGAGGGAATAAAAATGTGTGTTCCCCTTCCGCGTGCAACAAAGAACGCTAAACTTATCCAATTTTATAAATAACACGACGCCTTTAGCCTTCATTGACGCGCGACCGTTGATTTTTCGAACAAAGAGAAGAGAAGCATGCGCGCGCACGGTTGATCGGACGAGGGTTCCCGCCGAGGTTGTGCCCAACGGTTGCGGCCAATGGGCATGGGGGGGGGGGCTGCAGAAAATCTTGGGCATAAAGTGATGATGATCTCTTCATCTAAAATACAATGATACTGATACATAATAATGGTAACAATGTCAAACAAATTCATATAAAAATGCTATTACGATTTTTGATGAATAATTGTACAACGATAATATTTTATTTTGAGGATTGGGGTGAAAAAAGAGTTGGAGGCGTTCTTCGTGGTTCTCAGACCTTGAGAAAGGAATGAGAGTCCAAGCTTTCATCGTGAACTCTTAGATTTTTGTGGGAGGCTCAGGAGTCGAGGCGTTTCTCGTAAACTCTTAGATTTTATGGAAGAAATACGAGACGAGGCGTTCCTCATGAACTCTCAGATTTTTGGGTTCAATGGAATAATTTTTGAAGATGTAAAAAATGACTTATTTTTGTATCAAAGTTTAGAGTACAATAATTATAATTTTGTATAATAATAATAATAATAATCTCTTTGAATGAAAATAATAGTTTAGGTCACACGATTGTCGATTGACCCCAATTGACGCTCACCTATCGGTTAAATAAGCAAATGGAAGTCGACCGGAAATACCCAAATTTATCTGTAATGTGAAATTAAATCTTTTTCAAACGCAATTTTCTTCTCTTTTCGAAGAATTAAAAAAATTCAAATGAATGATTAGATCGAATTTTCTTTTATTCTTTTTTCTTCGTTGTTTATTTTACTTTTTTTTACCGTTGGTCTCTACTTCCGGTCGATCGAATGTCACGAAAACAATGGAACGCACGGTTTGTAAAACTCGGGGGAGGGGGCGGGGGGGGGGCGATGCGTCGATGGAAGTTGTGCGCCGTGCGTAGATTCGTGATGTACTTTCGTACAACGATCCTTATCCCAAATTATATGGCCCAAGAATGTGTATAATTGCAGCGCGCATGCGTGCGCGTCCGTGTGCCGTATAGCGGGCTTGCGTGCGTGCTCGCATTGACAATACACAGCTATAACTCGTGTTTTGTAGGTTGTGGTGGGGGTTACACTTCGTGGCGACCGAACGTCGAGCATGAGTTGTGGGGCTCGCCTCGATCTCTCGTCACGGATTTCTCTTTGAACCCACGTGCGGCGGACGATGAGAGGAGAGCAGTACAGCTTTTGCCACGCGTGCTAACCACGAGATGAGAACCACTGAGAACGCCCACGCGTACACAAAGACAAGAAGATATTATTACAAGACGATATTATTGAAACGAGTGAACTAGTTTGGAAACATTTTTTGGGGTGTGGGGTGAAGGGAGGGAAGGAAAAGGGGGGGGGGGGAGGGAGGTAAAGAAGATAGGGTTGGTGTTTTTGGTAGATCTGTCCATTGAGGATTCTCATAGTTTTTTAAATAGTTCTATTTATGATTGATATATGAAAAAAATATATACATATATTTGTATATTATTTTTGTTAATTATTATCTCAAAAACTATTAGTCCGATTGAATTCGTGTTGGTTTTATTCGAAAGTACATACATTGAGGTATGTTGACGAATTTTTGTTTGAATTTATAGTGAATAGGGGCCCTGTCATTCTGGCCGGCGTAAAATAAATTTTTTAAGGTTATAGTTTTTGGGATAATAATTCCCAAAATTCACTCGATTTTCCGGCAATCTACACAGATGTCCCCCCTTAATAATTTGATTTGAATAAACTTTGTTTGAAACGCTTTTTTTTTAGCTTCTTGGATGTGATTCTGGAATTGATCGTTGACGCCGATAAAACAAAGATTGAAAAAATCATCTTTACTTTAGAGCTTTTTCCGAGTCGTTGGTAAAAGCTTGTTGCTGTTGTTTTTTTTTTTTGCTCAGGGAAGAAACAAAAGACAAAAATTTGTTTTCCGTTTTATTTTTTATAATCCATTCAACGTTTCTTTTTCTTTCTTTGTTCTTTGTCTTGTTGCGCGCTTGTTTGGGGTGGGTTGGGTTGCGTTCACGAGTTTCTGGTGTGGGACAGGGTTGTGGGGCGGGGGGGGGGGGGGGATGCGAGGAGAAAATCCTGCTTACCCTCTGACCGAAATTGTTCACGACCCCACGAGGTCGGGAAAGTTTGTTCCTCGTAGTACGGGGGATGCGAATGGGAAGTTACGCCTAGGGGGTTGATTCTGGTGTCTGTGTGTGTGTGTGTGTATGTATAGATATACACGGTGAACTACAGGTTGGTACATTGAACAAAGAAAATGAGGAAATGCTGTGCGTCCCTTCTCCCTTCTTCCATTTGGCATCATATGTATATATATATATATATGTAGGGCTGAATAAGAAAAAAAGAAAATAGGGAGAAAAGAGACGCATTTCCCCCGATTTTCTTTGTTCAACGTGACAAACATATAGTTGAATATTCTGTTCTCACGAATATCGGTGTCATTTATGAAACGTTTGATTTTGAACGTTTTATTTCATTTCGATATTTCATCGAACATTAAAAATAATAATAATAATAATAATAATAATAATAATAATAATCTTAATAATGATTGATAATCATTTCTCAATCATCTCATTTCTTGTAATAATAATAAAATAGTTTTTATTATTGTTTTGATACGTGAAAGTGCATCTGAAAATTAGTATTTTTGTTATTTCGGTTTATTGTTATTTTCATTTGTTTCATTCTGGAATATTGGGAAAAAAACGTTTCGTATGAAGAAATGAAATAAAAAGGGTTAAATTTCGATGGCAGGGGATGTAAAGTGGGTGGTATAAATGAGAAAAACGTAATTGGGGTAGGTGCCGGTTGGAAATGTTGGTTGCGGGTCGGTCAACGAACGTGAAAATAATGTAGCGCCGGGACAATTTTCCCGTGAAGGTGTGTGCAGCGGTGCACCTTACCGTTCACGAATAAACCTTGGCTCGAGCGTGAAACCGCTGAGGGTTTAATAATATACCCGCGGTATGCCTGTGCGTGTATTTGTATGCGTGTGTGTGTGTGTGTGTCTGCTGCATCCCGATCGTCGAAAAGTTGCAGCTCGCGACTCGTGAGTCGAATGCAAAAGTTCACTTTCACGAAATTTATTCGTCGTAATTTTTCCACATCGAAAAGAAAAATTATCATTGATAATGAAAATGATGAGATAATTAAATTGAGGCGGATTTGCGAGACGCTCGTTCGATGCGAACGACAACGAGCCAGAGACATCGCAGAACGCATTAACAATAATTGTAATGAAGTTAAAAAAAAAAAATGTATTTCGTTGTTTTTTTTTTTTTTTTTTTTTTTTTTTTTTTTTTTTTTTTTCAATGCATTTATCGATGATGACTTATGCGTCGATGTGTCATTGATTAGTTTGAACCGTCGAGATGACGTGATAATAATTTGAAGGGTGCGGGAAATTGAAAAAAATGATTGCCAAATGAAATTAACGAACGGTTGTCGTTGAATGTTTCAGGCGATGAGGTTGTGACTTCAACGGGTGAGTCGCTGAGCGCGGTTCAGGCGCGTCAAGAGGAAGCTCGTCGCAAGAGACGCAGGAAGAAACGATCGGGCACATCGCTCGTGTCTTCTTGCTTCCAAGGTAAATCATTTTTTCACTCATATTGTGTATATATATATTTATGATTGGGTACAAGTCTGGAAAGCTTCGTCAAAACGACTTCGTCAAAACAATCTAATGTGCCCATCAGAACCTCGTTCCTAAAAAAAAAAAAAAAAATTCCGTCCGAAAAAAACCCCGACAAAAATATTTTTATCCTCACAAATTTTTCCCCAAAACAATTTATCGACAGCATTGAATAGTTCCTACTTTTCAAAATTATTTTTAAGTAAAGTTCATAAAAGTATAATGTTACCATAACATTTTAATGAATTTGTCAGTTTTTGTAATCAAGATAAAAACCCAAAGAACCTAAAGAAATTAAAGAGCTCGGAAAATTTAAAAACAATTGTTATAACACAAGTTGTACATGATAAGAGTCTACTTCGATGGGAGTTGTTTTTGAACAAGTTTTTTTCTTCCAAGTTTTCACGAGGTTTTTTTTGTCGCGAGATGTTCAGACGTGCTCCAATATAATTCATTGATTTGATTATTGTTGTTGAGTTTTTTTTTTTAATTTTACCACTGAGAAAAATGGAAACTATAGTGAAAATTGTCGCCGGCTATAGCCGTCGACACGCACAGTCAACGGGTTAACCCTTTGCTGGCACATTGGGGTCAAAAAAATGCCAAGCAAAATCAACTCTAATTCAAGACTGCGTCACTTCATTTCTCAGAATGAATACTTTTTTTTTTCAACAGCCACTAACAGGGTTTTTTTTGCAAATAGAGTATTTCGAGAGTATCCAGTTCAATTTTTCAAATCAAAATAATGAAAAATGCTGGAGATTCAATTTTTTTGTTGTTGTAGAAATCGAAATTTTGCCTTTTTTTCACGTTTAACATTTTTTTCCAAATATCGAATTTACACCAAATAACCTATGACACCTTTCAAATGGAGTATCGAAGAATATTTTAGAATTTTTTCGAGCAAAAAATTTAATTGGTTACACGCAGCAAGCCTTTTTGTGGGCTCGGGGTCGAATAGACCCCTGTATGACAACTATGTTATATACGCCGACAAGTGTGTCCAGCTGAGGGTTAATCAATTTTGCAAAGCTTTTCAAATTTGTTTTCATTTATTTTTGTACTTCCGATATAATGCATATCATTCCGATTGTCACACACGCGTGTGTCTATTTTGGCTACCGGAAAAATCTGTGCAGCGGGGTAATAATTTTCAGGACGAGTTGTCTCGGAATCGTGGAAATGCTTGGGTTTTGGATTGTGAGAATAACCCGACGGATGGGGATGGATAAATTTATAAGGGAGTCGACACGATGATTTGCATACACACACACACACACATATATATACAGGGTCAGTGTGCGTGTGTGTGCGTGTGTGTGTAGGTGCATGTTACGTTGGCGGTTGCTTTAGACGGAAAATTAGGAGAAGGAAATTGAGAGGCTGTCGCGAGAGATCCGGTGAAGGTGCTTCTAAGTAAGGCGACTCGATATAGGTAGGTTATGCTCCCCCCCCCTCCCGCTTTAATTACGCGACAACGATTAAAGTCTTGCTTTTGTCATTATTTATTTATTTCTCACTTTTCTTTGAAAAATTAATTGAAATATATTTTTCTAAGATATAATAAAATATATTTTTATAAAATATATAAAATATATTTTACAAAAATGTTCGAACAAAATTTATTCATTACATTTTTTTTACCTCTAAATGTTGAATATTCTTCGACGTATTGTAAATGAAATATAAATTAAAATGCGACCCAATCGATAAGTTGGAAGTTGGGGTGTATGTCGAAGTCTTCCCAGTCAAAGTCTTTTCAGCCAACTTCTCGCGACTTTAACATTGCCTGTATATCTATACACATTCCCTTCTATAGATATATCGGTACGGTGACGAGAAGTTGGCTGAAAAGACTTTGACATACGCCCGGAAGTTGGAGTATTTTGTTGTGGAAAAATTGATTCGACGGCGATGGGGTTGTGGGATCGATGTGCGCGCGGTTTCGACTGTTCGAAAAGTTTAAGTATTTTTTTTATGTTGCGGCCACTACTTGGGGATGGGTGACCGCGATTAACTCCGTGCACACCAGATGGCGCAAATGCGATCGGTGAGCGGGAGGCCTTTCCCAGGTTCTTTTGATAGTATTTTTTTTTTTTAACTAAAATAACTATTGAGTGTAATTAACTTCGTATCATTTCATTGCATTTTATAAATCAAATTGTATGAAAAAACATTTCGATGAGAAAAACGCGTAGATGTAAAAAAAAAAAAAAAAATGGCAGCAGGAATCGAACCCGCATCCTCACCGCTCGGAAGCGAGCACTTTACCAGTTGAGCTATCTCAGCTAAATTTTTTGTGCGCTATTAACAGTGTATTTAAGTGACACCGTATTTTTCAAACCCGTTTTCCTCGAAATCGGCTAAAAAATTACGTCCTATTATTTCACCAAATTGCATCAATGGTAATAATCTTTCATTGACAAGAGTCACGATTCGAAGAAAATAATACAGATCTCAAGGTCACCTCGTGAGACCGGGCCCTTTTGGCCTGTTTTTCTCGAAAGCTACAGCCAATCGGATATTTCTGAAGCCGGATTCGTATTGTACGGGAAAAACTCTATAAGAATCCGCTCTCACTTGTCGCTCGACTTTTTTTACTTTTGTTGGCTTGTGTTATTTATGAGGATTAATAAAACAGAAGAACAAAAAAAAACGGGTTCGGGATCGATCGATATTTCATGATAATTGAGAAAGGTTAATTGTTAATGTTTGAACGATTGATTGGGAATTATCGGTGCAAAGGACGTTATCGATCGGTCGAGAGAAGAGAGAGAGAGAGAGAGAGAGAGAGAGCGATAGAGAGAGAGAGAGAGAAAGAGAGAAAGAAAAAAAAGAGAAGAAGTGAGAGTGAGAATGTGAGAGAGATGTGATAAGGGTGGCACAGGGACTAGCTCATGCGATGAGGGGGTGAGGTAGGCAAGTTCAGGCTTCGGGCCGTTAATCAATGGAACGCGGCACTCGCGTTGGGTCGTCGCGGCGAGGGAGGAGAGCCGCGAGGAAGAGCGCGAGGGGGAGGAACGACGGATAGGGGCAAGCGGGAGAGAACGGTGGGGTGTAGCCCTCGGCGACCTTGACATTGATCGGTCCTGTGCAACGGGCGAGTCATCTTTAAAATGACGCAATTTATTGAAATTAGATTAATTGGATGTGGGCTTCGTGGGTGTCGTTGTGTCGCAGTTGGAGCGGATTTTTCGTGAGTCAGTGTCACTCTTCTGCTCCGCCTGTGTGTGTGTGTGGCCTTGGAAAATTGTAATGCCTCTTTCCGGGTTGCGGTAACCGAACTCTGTACCGACGATCATGACGTTTCACGGTTTTTCGTTATAAAAAAATAATTCAATTTTACAATATTTTTTTCCTTCGATTTTTCAATTTTATAATTTTCAAATTTATTTTTTCCAACTTTTTTCAGTCACACACGATAAATTTAATTCGAAGCGGTTGTCGGAAGCTGAAATGTGACACGTTAACTTGAAATTAAATATCTTGAATAATTTTGGAAGTCGTGGCAATTTTACATTAGTAAATGTTACATTTGGCAATGAATTGTCGTTGTTATTGTTGTTATTATTATTATTAGTTTTTTTTTAATTTTCAATACGAGAACCTCGCGATAAATAATTCACCGCTGTTTCGAAATATTAACTCTTATTGTAATGAGGAATAAAAATAATTGATGAATAATGGAGCAGAGTCGGTGGCCCACGAGGATGATGGTGCTGCCGTCGCGACGGTCGATCGATGCGGTTGCCCGAGTGCCGGGGACGATGACGTTGTTGAAATCTTCGAAGTTGGCAAAATGCCTGACGCAATTAAAAATAAAAATTGCATTCGAATCAATCGAGAGCGTTCGTTGCTCGTTTTGAGAAACGATTTATTATTATTGTTTTACGTCTCATTCGGTGTCATTATTTGTCGGATTACGTTGATTTTATCATTTATCTCATTTCAATATATTCAAAAAGGAAATTGAATAATAGTTATTATAACGCTTACATTAAATAGGAAGAGATTCATCGTCAAATTCATTGATTCTTCTTCATTTTCGTTACACTAAATTATCACTGTTAATCCTTCGAGTTTACTAGGAGTCAAAATGATCCCAATCGCAACTTTAAGACAAAAAAATTGAAGAAAATGGAACAAAAATTGAAAATGAATATGATTTTGGAAATTTCTTTTAGATAAAAAATGGGATTTTCGACACACCTTGTGACATGAAAGTATTTCAAATGTTTGGTACTGTAACACAATTTTTGTGTATTGCACTGCTGTTGTTCAACTTACTTTAAAAACATCATTTTAATACGATCATTACATTTTTTTTTTGATAAAAAGCAAATCTACTTAGACATTTAAACCCCAAAAATCGCAAAATTACACCGCGGCGCGGCGCCACTTGGCTCTGCTCACACAGCGAACAGTCACATCTACGATTTGTCGCTGGGCTTGGATAGTCTTCGGCATTTTGGTTGAGGCGTTCTGTCGTGAACCCGTTTTCCACGAGTCTTGGATTCGTTATCCAGTGTCGAGAGGATACATAGACAAACCGTAGACGCAAATGTCGTTCTTTCATCGCGAGAGAGTCTCTCGCGATGTCCATGTTTGGCCGTCGCCACTCTAGTGATTCAGCAGCAGCAACAGCCTCCCCGAGACCGGGTTTTAGCATCGAACGATCGTTATAATCGAAAGTCTGAAACGGTCGCTTCGGAGGCAACGTTTATTTAGCACAACGCAGAGCATTTGGAAAGTACATAGATTTGTGCATGCTCGCGGTTTCTCACCGACCAAGTTCAACTGACTTTATGTACGAATCTTTGTCTATTTCGTTGAACCTTTCTCTCTGTCTTTTGTTCAATGATTTTACGATGTTTTATTTATTCAACGATTGTCCGTCTCTTATTAGAGGGTTTTTTTGTCTTTTTTTTCAATGTAGCTCTGTCCTTTATTTTTCTTCAACGTCATCACTTTTTATCTCGTGACACGTGCGAAAGTTATTATAGACGGTCGTGAAATTATAAAATTCACTTGAGAAGAACCTTTTTCCATTTTTTTTTATCATTATTGGAATTTTATTTTGTTTTTGGCGAAAAATGTCGAGAAAAAAAAATTGGGCACCGATAAAAATGATTATTTTCGATGTTTCTATTTTATTTTTTTACCTTGTATTTTTTTTTGTTTCGTTCTATTTGTAATTTTCTACGTTCCACATCTGAGGGTTTTTTTTTTTATTGATGGAGTTTTTTATTTTTATTTTTTTTATTTTTGAGAATAAACAACGATAATTTGTGTATCGTGCGCGCGCATCGTCTTTGCGACGACAATGTTCTATGCGTGATCGTTGCAAAAACGACGTGAAAGGATATTTACTTCTTCCTTTCCTCCCCCTCCCCACCCCACCCGCCCTTCTTTCTCGTATAATCCTCAATGGAAGATACGTGAAGAACAGTTTCTCCTCGAAGTGGGCAATAGATGAGACGCAAGTGAAAAAAAGGAAACCCAAGGAGAAACTTTTTTTTTTTTTTTTTTTTTGCAAATGCGGTTCTCCGGTCAAACTGGTTTGGCACATCTTTTACTCTCCCTCCCCTTTTCCTCCTTCAACGCCGTGAATATATGTTGCTGCGATATCACTGGATGGCTCTCGATAGACGATTGGCACGTGACTGTAAATGGCTTCTGATCTTTGGCCCTGGTAGATTTTTCAGAAGTAAAAAGAAATCCAAAAGAAAAAAACGATAAAATTGAAAAAAAATAAATGAAGAATCAATATTTTTTTCTTTTAATTAGATCTGGGAGCGTGTGAATTTTTCTTTTTCGTTCCGGAGAGATATTGAAATGTTTGATTGTTGAAATGTGTGATTGATGACTCGTTTTTATTCGAGAAAAAAAAATACCTGAAGAGGGATAACATGGTGTCCAGTGGTCCTTGCAGTCCTTGAAATCCTGGAACTGTCCTTGAATTTAGCTTATCCTCAAAAAGTCCTGGAATATCCTCGAATCTGACTTCATATCCTTGAATCTTTTATTTCCCCTCAGTTTGAGTTTCTTTGATAACTTATATTGTTGTGAATGATCCTACAAAAATGTCCATCTGTCGGTTTCTCGGAGAATTGCATCATATACATTCGTGCATACCGAAAAGTTTTTTTTTTTAAAACTAACAATAAGTGCAACACGAGCAAAAACGATTATTAAAACAATAGATAAATTACGGTACTAGTACGATTCAACATTTCCTAATCACTGTCAAAAAACGCAAAAGTCAACAAAAAATTATGCACGCAATGAAACTGTATAATAAAAGTCGTAAAATACGATAATCTTGATTCTTCGCGATAATTTTAAACTGAATAGTTTTTTTGTTGATTTAAATTTTATTATTATTATTATTATTATTATTATTATTATTATTATTATTATTATTATTATTATTATTATTATTATTATTATGATTGTTGTTGTTTGAAATATTTCATATTTAACGATTGTACGATGTGTTTGTTCACAGAACTGTACAAGCTGACGGGTGAGGTGCTGGGCGAGGGTGCATACGCATCGGTACAAACTTGCGCATCATTGTACACGGATCTCGAATACGCGGTAAAGATAATCGACAAGATACCGGGTCACGCACGTGCCCGTGTGTTCAAGGAGGTCGAGACTTTTCATCATTGTCAGGGACATCCGAACATAATTCATCTGATAGAATTTTTCGAGGATGACGAAAGATTTTACCTCGTTTTCGAGAAGATCAATGGCGGCCAGTTGCTACGAAGGATTCAGGAACGCGTGCACTTCACCGAGCGCGAAGCCAGTCAGATTGTCAAGGAGATTGCGAGCGCGTTGAATTTCATTCACAAGAAAGGTATATTATATTATATTCTATCATATTATATTATATTATATTACGTCGACAATTACGCGACAAAAGAAAGCTAGAAAACTTATAAAAATTTGAATCGATTGATATTTTTTGATCATATTAATGAGCACCACGTTAGCGTGTGAAAGAGATGGATTTTCGATAGTCGAAATGAAAAATTGATATTTGCATCGAAAAGCTAAGACAATTTCACGTCAAAAACATATTTTTGATATATTTTTTCAACAGTGTGAGCGTGTAAAAAAAAAAAAATACTTGAATGGAGAATGGAAACGAACAAAATAAAAAATACCTTAAGTTACAGGTGCCAAAATAATAGACAAAAAAATCTGAAATAATTTCGGAATTTGTTTTTCAACGTGGACATATATATAATAGGACGTACATGTAATAGTTTTTAATTATTATTTTTTTCGTCCATTTTCAGGAATCGCTCACAGAGATCTCAAGCCGGAAAACATTCTATGCGTGCATCCGGACAAGCTCACGCCCATAAAAGTGTGCGATTTTGATCTTGGTTCGGGAATAAAATTCAACAACACTATGTCAAGTCCGGTCGCGACTCCCCAACTATTAACGCCCGTCGGCAGTGCCGAATTCATGGCTCCCGAAGTAGTCGAAGCGTTTATCGGTGAAACAAGTTATTACGACAAACGTTGCGATTTGTGGAGTCTCGGTGTGATAATGTACATTTTGTTGTGCGGTTATCCGCCGTTTTACGGCAATTGCGGAACCGAATGCGGTTGGGAACGTGGCGAGAATTGTCAAGCTTGTCAGGAATTGTTATTCACGAGCATACAACAGGGAAGATACGATTTTCCGGATAAGGAATGGTCGACGATATCTGACGATGCCAAGGATTTGATAAGCGGTCTACTAGTGAAGGAAGCTCACAGACGTTTGAGCGCCGAATGCGTTCTCAATCATTCGTGGATAAATCCGGGACCTAGTTGCGGAGTTTCCGCTAATCGGCCTCTCGATACTCCGCAAATTATCAGGTGATTGTTACAAAAATGTTTTTGAAAAAAAAAAGAAAAAAAACTGTCGGTAAGTAAAAACTGTAAACCATTTTTCTCTGTTACGATTGATGTTACGGACAATCGAGATGAACGATCGTCTGCGTCTTAAAATTTCGCAGTCGATCGTTCTCGTCGTTTTGCCGTGACGTTGATAGCGACCGCGAACAATGCGTTACAGTTTTCAGTTATCGACCGAGCCCAACATTGAGCAATCGCGAAGAAAAAAATCTCAAAATTAGTGGTTTATCGTTTCTAACGTATTTTTTGACATAAAAATAATGATCTGCTCGGTCGGTACGAAAAAACTGTAATCCATTTTTCTCGGTAACGATTGACGTTGCGGACAATTCAGAAGAACCATCGTCTGCGTCTCGAAATCTCGCAGTCAATCGTTCTCGTCGTTTTTCCGTGACGTTGATAGTAACCGCGAACAATGCGTTACAGTTTTCGATTACCGACCGAGCTCAATATCGAGCTATCACGAAAAAAAAAACAATTTTTCAAATTAAAAAACACTCAAAATTCGTCGTTTATAAAATTTCTAACGTATGCTTTTATTTTTCTTTCTCCCCATTCATTCGGATCGACAGAAGGAACAATTCCGCTCGTGAATTGTCGGCCTTTGCGGAATCAGCGATGGCCGTTAATCGCGTCGTTCATCAACATTTTTCCATGAATCTCGAGGAACTCACGGAATATCGCGAACAACGTTTGTCAACATCGTCAACGGACGACGACAATCATCCGTACGGTCATATGTCGGATTCGAGCAGCGAATTGTCGGAACACAGCAAACACGGTGCGACAAATTCCTCGTGCGAATTTGACACGGGTACGCGTCGTAAATCTTGTTCCGTGCATTCGAGCATCGAGCTAACCGAGGCGAAGATGATCGTCGACAACAATCGTTTGTTGGGCAAAGAGTGTTTGAACAATTTGTACGGTTTGTCACCGCCGAGCGAGAGCCGATTGATGCAACGACGAATGAAAGCACGGTCAAATTTGTTGGAACGTCAGAGTCCGGCCGTTGTGGCTTCACCGAGTGGCTGAGGAAGGTGATGATGATGATTCACTTCGACGTCGAGGGACACACACACACACACTCACACTAACACACACCCACACCCACGCGCATACATAGAACATACACGTGCTCGTGCGTTTTCCAAATCCCGTTTATAACAATCTCGCTCGAGAGTGGTTTTTTTTTGGGGGGATGAGGGCTGATTGTGAAGAAATCGAATTTGAATGACGCGAATGTTGAAATAAAATGATGAAGAAGAAGAAGAAATGGGGATGAAAATTATTAACAAATGAAGACGAAGACGACGACAAAAGCGACGATAGCTATAGCGAAGGAAATGCGAAGAAGGAAGAAGTAATAATAATAATGATAATGATAATGATAATAATAATAATAATAACAACAACGCCAACAAAAAGGAGAAAACAAACGCCATATAACGTTAATGAACAGCGATAAGGGGGAGGAAGGATTTTAATATTAGTATTGCCCTTTGAGGGAGAGAGAATTGTGACGATTGACGCGTTTTTTTTTTTTTTGAGGGTGAGAAATTGATGAAAGAAGAATAGGAAGAGAGTGAGGGGGAAAAAAACGCGTCGCGACCGTGGTAGATGCTGTGCCGACTTCCTCGTCCACGAATCCATATATACATGTGTATATATTTATATATATAAATATATAGATATATTGGAACATTTATATTTTTTTTCCACTGATGTTTGATCTTTTTTTTCTTTTCGTTGATTGGAATATTTTTTTTTTTTGCTGCAGTTTAAAAGATTTTTTTTTTGGTCGTCCTACGGAGATGAATTATCTTTCTCTCTCTCTCTCTCTCTGTCTCGTTTTTTTTGTCTTACAGTGCAAGACTCTTGGCTTACGGAATTTGTCGCTGGTTTTGCTACGTCAATGATTTTTTTTTCTTTTTCTTTTTTTTTTGTAACGCCCGGTGGAGCAAACTGCAAGACGATAAAAGCGCCCTGGCCATCCGTCTCTCTTTTTCTCTCTTTCTCTTTCGTTGCTACGGGAAACTGCAAAAGTATATGTATTTCTGTTCATATATACATATGCTGTCTTGGTGTGGCGATTGATTGAAAAAAAAAATGTCTTCGGGGATAGCCTTTTTTTAATTTATTTTTTATTATTATTATTTTTTTAATTTTATTTTTTTGGGAGTGCGCGCGCGCACGCGCAGACGTCGACGAATTTTGGGCGCGGGTAACGCAGTTTCGATTTGTGACTACGCCGATTGCGTGCGGTTGCATACGTTTTTTTTTCTTCCGTTTTTCCATGTCTTTTTTTCCCCCGAGTATGCGTGGCGTACACGTAACCGCTATGTTTCATCGTTCGGTTAAACTTTTTCGTTTTTATCATTTTTTTTCTTCTCTGTTTTTTTTTTGTTTTTTAATTTTTATTTATGTGTGTATTATTTTCATTATCACCATTATTTTTATTATATTTTTTTCAAAAATTACTTTGCTGAAAAAATAGTTTAACATTTTTTTTTGTCACGCGTAGAGTTACGCAAATTTATTTGAATCGATTTGTGCGTGCTCGAACGAAATTAACGTTGAAGAGAGTCAGAGAGAGAGAAAGAGATAGAGAGAGTCTGCTGCAGCGCAGGCAAACTCAAAAGATCCGTCTTTGGTTGGGAACATTTTGATGCAGTTTTTTTTATCGGGGGTGCGAGGGTGGGGAGAACGATGGGGGTTTTTATGAATCGGTGGAAAATTAAATTGTCGATTATCGATATTTTGAGAATATTGTCAGCGACGACTTTTTTTTCTCTCTTTCCTTTTTTTTTCTTTCAATATATAAATAAATATTTTTTTAATTCGTCGTGTCCGGAAATTATTTCAAGACGTTGCGCGCGCGCTAGCGAGAGAGAGAGAGAAAGAGAAAGGAGTGAGAAGAGCTGCATCGGTGCATGTGAATAGTTTGCTCATTAGGCTAGTACCGATGCAAGCGTTTAGATTGTAAGATTATTATTTTTGTTGTTTTTTTTTTTTTATAATTCCGGTTCGCCGCGACTTTGAGAAGACGTGAATGAGAAAGTGGAAATGAAAAAATTAACGAAAAAGCGAAAGAGAGAAATAAAAAGATAATTCGATAATGACCAGAGAAAATACAGAGAGAAAAGTCCGATTGTCGGACGACGATACGTAGAAGAAGTCGGTTCAGTCGTCGATGTGTAATTCGTAATCGTTGGTTGGGACACGACGTGATTTTTGTATTTTACGATGGAATTTTGCTGCGCCTTGACGGATTCGTTGAAATCCGTCGAACATCGTCGACGTTGAATGAGAATGATAATGGAAAGTTGAGAAAAAGGAAAAAAAAATTTAAATAAAAAAAAAGAAAAAAAATGAAAAAAAAATGAAAAAAATAAATAAAAATAAAAAGCGAAAAAAAGAAGAAATCAACAAATTAGTACCTGTATCGTATGCAAATAAAACGAATGAGAGAGAAAATTATGTTTAAGACAGATTCGTATGATTGAAAAACCAAAAATATAAAAACAACAAAAAACCAGAAAAACAAAAAAAAATATATCAGTAATTAAAAAATTGAAGAAAAAAATAAAGAAAAAAAGATTATAATTGAAAAAACGAAAAAATAAATTAAAGAAAAAACAAATATAAACAAAAACAGACAATGGATATAGAAACAAACAAACGAAAAAAAAAAAAACGTAAATCAGAATAAAAGATAACGCAACGATAATGAATAACGTCGAATATTAAGATGTGAAATTCGCGAGTTTGATATTCGCATATATCCGAATCGTGAAATTCGCGCGTTTCATTATCGTCGCCATAATTTTATAACGTTGAACGTTGAAAACTGTAAAAATGTTTAACGTTCGAAAGAACGATCGTCGCCGCCCATCGAGATTGGCAGTTTATTTGAAAATTTGTGAAAAGCTCGAGAAATTAAAATTACAATTTTTTTCGTTTTTAATTTTGTTTTTTTGTTTTTATTTTTTTTTCCACTGCCTTGCTTCGATTGTGAGGAAAAGTGGATGAAATTATGATGATTAGTGACAGAGCCTAACTTGGTTGCTGTATTCATTGCCCTTTTTTGTTTCTTTTGCTCAAATGCTTCCTCTCGATACGATACACGTTTAACATTCAATTTTATTTCCGTCTAATTTTATGATCTTTCATTATTATTATTCATATTGTTGTTATTATTTTTTTACCGCAAAGCCCTCGATGCCCCCCCCCACCGCCACTGTCCTACGCTTATCAATTAATTTTCAAACACTGTGTGAGGTGGGAGGTCGTGATTATCATTATTATTATTATTATTATTATTACTATTATTGTTTTATTTTTTCATACTCAGGGCAGCCGAGAAACGAGCTGCGAGATGAAATCCTCGTGAGCATCACGTCTTATACATATATACATATATGAGCATATTTATATATGTATATAAACAACATTTTTTCGAACGGACGTAACAACAAACGATTTTGAACGAATTTCGAGATTCATAACTTTGTCCCGCGTTGTAATTTTTTTTTTTTAAACTCTTCTCTAAATCTGATTTGAAACCGATTAAAATTTTCGTTGCGAGTTTGAAGAAAAAATCAGAAAAATAATTTGTAAAAAAATAATAATGATTAATTTTTTGAAAAAAGAATCTCGAAGTGGCGTTTGTGTCGTTGTTGGGCTCGGTCCCATCGAACGTGTACACGAGATCGACGATTGAAGATCGTAGCTGTTCCTTGCGAAATAATTATCGATGAAAAAATAATACAAAATAAAAAAAAAAACGCGGAGCGTCGAGGCTAAAGGATTCTTTTATTTTTTTAGTTTTTTCGGCCTCGTCGACCGAAATGAATATAAATCGCGCGGATGCGGTCCTTGGGGCCAGTGTGACCGACTCACCTATCGGGTCCTTCGTTATCATTATTATTATTATTATTACTATTATTATTATTGATGATTCCTATTTTTGCAATCGACACGTTGATTAAAAAATGTTTAAAAAGAAAATGTTAATGGGTTTCTATTTCTTTTATTTTTATTTAAAACATTTTTTTCGTTCATGGTTAATCGTTGAGGCTGAAACGATTCGACGTGTGTGAAATTGCGTTTAACACATTTATGAAGACGGAGGACCCTACTTCCTACCTCCAAAACGTCTGTCACAAGACGTGGCCCGGTTACCGTTTTGCCAAGTGACGTATAAAAAAAGGAATGAAAATAAAAAATAAAAAATATGAGAAACACAGAAATGGTGTAAATATCGATTGGAAGAGAAAGGGACAATGTGTGACGGTGTTGGGGGCCGAGAAGAGCATTTGTATTTTGCATCGAGAGACGATTGGGCAATTTTTTTTTTACACATGAAAAAAAATTATTTCACCAAAATTGAAAAAATTTTATTACGAAAGAAAAATGAAATATCAAATTAAATTTTTGTTTTCTTTTTCGACGGGGACTTTGGACCCGAGGCTCGACGCTTTGGGAATGAATGTAATGACTGTATATTTTTTCATCATCGTTGTCGATAATTTTCATTTAGTATTATTATTATTATTATTTTCTCATTTAAAAATTAAAAAATGATATTTTTTTAAATTATTATTTTGTCGTCTTGTTTGACTTTTCTTCGATTGCTCTCGAATGCGCATCAACGCTCGTCTCACTTTCTCTCTCACTCTGTGTCTCTCTGTTTGAAACAAAATAAGAAAGACAACAACAACAACAAAAAATTACGAAAAGAAAAATTATATTTAAGTCGAATGTAACGTGTATGCGTGTGTATGTGTGTGTGGGTATGTGTGTGCGCATGCGTTCGTGCGCGCGGTAAATAATGTGAACGCTGATAAAACAAAGAAGATGATCGAGAAGAGAATGATAAAAGATGAAAATAATAATGATAATGATAATAAAGAAAAAAAAGTAATCTTTTGGAAAAAAAATTGGTTGATTTATTTTATTTATATTTTTCGTTTTGTTTAAACTAATCTTTCTTCGTGGGTCAAACTTTTGCCAGTTTGCCTAATTATCCCGGATTTATCTAGTTCCGATGAGACTCGTTAACGAATCTGACTCGACTTTCAGAGGCGCGGGGCTCGAAATTCACAACGAACAATTTTCAGAACGGCCAAGATCCATGAACGCGCGTAGGTAAATTTTGGGAATTATTATCTCAAAAACTATTGGTTCGATTGAATTCAAGTTGGTTTTATTCGAAAGTATATAGATTGAGGTATGTTGACGAATTTTTCTTTTGACATTTTAATTTTTTTTTTTTTTTTTTTTTTTTTTTGCAAAAGCGAAAAAAACGAAGAGGAGGAGAATAATCGTAGCCTATAGGGAAAACCGTATATTAATGTTGAGACTGGATTATGAACGTACAAACTTTATTATATCTTTATGATAATTAGTAATGATTAACAATGTGAACGATTGTTTAACTTTGCTCTATAATATCGACTGCGAACCGAAAAATGTCGAGACAAAAAAAAACTAAATAAATAAATAAAAAAATAACCAAAATTTGAATTTCAAAAAATAACGCCGAGCAAGACGTAATTTTTTTATTTAAAAAAAATATCTCGAGAGAAAGAGAGACGGAGAGAGAGAGAGAGAGAGAGAGAGAGAGAGAGAGAGAGAGAGAGAGATTGTGAAAATTTGTTTGGGCATACGAAAATTGTCATTCGCAATGGAACATTGAATCTTGGAGAAGAACGATAATCCGACAATCTCGGGACATTCGAAGCATTGTTTAACCGAGCCATTATCCTCAACGTACAACATTGCGAGTAAAATAATAATAACAATAGAAATAATGATAATGATAATAATGATAATAATGATTAATCGTCGAGGGTCCTATGGATGTGGTTGACGACGATGTGACACGAATTAACTTTCTCATATTCCCTTCCGAAAAATTATTAATGATAATCATGGGAATCAATCGAAGCGCTCGAGAGACAGAGTAGATGATGATGAACAATTAAAGAAAGACGAAAAAAACGAACAAAAATTGGTAAAACAAAAAAAAAATAAAACAAATAAATAACGGAAAAAATAAAAAATATTCGCTAATGATGGACCTGCAAAACACAGTTGGCAATGATTGTCGAACTCAAAATTATTTTATTTTTATTTTCATTCATTCATGATCTATTATTTTTTTTTGTTTTTTTTTCTCGTCTGTTTATTTATTATTTCGATGATATATTCGCAACTGTGGAATCCAAATGTATATATATAGATATAGATATATATATATATATATATATATATATATATATATCAATATATCGCATACACATATACATAAATATATATCGCGGTAAAATGTTGCTCTCGGTATAGCCGCGGTGATAAAAAATTATTGATACGAATATTTCAAGCAAGTCTACGAGTCGTTGATATCGTTTACATAGAAAAAGAGAAAGAGAGATAGAGAGAGGGAGAGAAAGAGAGAGAGACAGAGAGCGCGGGGGGGGGGGGCGAAAATTAAATTCGATGAAATTTCAAGAAAGAAAAACCAAAAAAAATGTGAAATGTAGAAACGCGTTGATTGTACGTAAAAAAATGCTCGCTTAAAACAAATCGTAACATTTTAAGCGACTTAATGTGTAAAAATGCAACGATTAAGCGAATGAACATATATGTACATGAATGTGAGTATAGCGAATTTACGACACAGTGCGCGCGAGAGAGAAAGAAAGAGAGAGAGAGAGAGAGAGAGAGAGAGAGAGAGAGAGAGAGAGAGAGAGAGAGAGAGAGAAATATCGCATGTAAAAAAAATACGTGATTATCGAAAGAGCGAGAAAAAAAGGGAAATGAAAGAAGTAAAAAAAAAAAAAGATCTCGACGAGACGTTCGATGATATTTTTCAATTTGCCCGAACGGAACCGTCGATTTTGTACGTATAATAATTCGATCGACGAGATAAAACATTCGTCGACGATGAGAGCGACGAGAAAATCGATTTTTTTTTTTTTTCTTAACTCAATTTGAGTCGAACACCACATAACGATGCGACGAGGATGAAGAATGTTTTTTTTTTTTGCCGGTGAACGACCCGAAGTACAGTATGGCGATTAACGTCGCGAATTGTTCTACGAACATTTTGTAATTTAAAAAAAAAACGCGAATGAATCGTCGCGAAAAAAAAATCTCGTATTTCGCGCGATTTGCGTTTTTTTCTCGCGACGCAGGTGAAAAAAAAACCTGAAAAGAAAAGAAAGAAAGAAAAAAAAACATTTTTTGTAGTTTGTATTGCTATGGCACTGTAGCTCTTACGTCGGACCATTCGAACGAAGCGACTCGCTTTAGAGTCATTAATGGCGAAAAAATAAATAAAATAATAATAATAATAATAATAAATGAAACAAAAAAAAAATATTGAATCATGAAAAAACCAACAAAAAAAATTGTTTATCATAATAAGAATAATGAAATGAATGTAAACAAAATGAAGACAGAAATATACGAGACGTATTGTAGGTGAAGGAGAAGAAGAGTAGAAGAGGCGAAAAACCGAGCGATTTTGGCTCGCGACTACGATTTTGTAAGAAACGACAAAAAAAAAAAAAAAAAACAAACAAACAAAAAAAAACAAACAAACAAACAAACAAACAAACAAAAATTTGGCGCGACGAATTGACCATTATCGAATCGTTTGTAACATTATTAACGAATGCGCATTACCAATGGAAAGCATCGAAATAAAAAAAAATAATAAAAAAATTCATTCGAAAAAAAAAAAAATTCGTACAAACTTTTTTTGTGACATGTTTTGTAAAATTTTATTTCACATATTATTTTGTGTCATCGGCTTCGCTCGCTTCCCGTCCTGTCGCACACTTATAAAAAAAATGGAGGACCCACTTCCGGTCCGTCGATTTAAAAATTATTTTTTAGTGAGCACCTATCACCTGTTATAAAAAAACATGTGATGATTATTTGGATTTTTCTGAGTATTTATTTTACAGTAATGAATTTTTGAACACTCCGTCGAAGAAAATTTTCAGACGCACATATCTCCGAAAATAAATATTTGAAATTGAATCACAAGCACATCAAAATGTGAGCTTTGAATTGCTCTTTCGAGATAAATTATCGAGAAAAAAATTCAATTTTATTTTGCCATTTTTTTGGAGACTTAATTACTAAAATCGACTTACTAAAAAAGTCTCACTTTTGTTATTTTTCAAATATCTTCTCCCCCAAGTTCCTTGTCCGATTGCGAAAATTTTGAGCCCCCAGCGATAGTGGGAAAACAATTTTCACTATTTTTCCTTGAATTTCAAAACTTATTAAAATTGGGAAACTTTCACAATATCTTAATAATGTAATATTTAAATATAGATCACCGAATAGATCACTTCACATTTCACCATTTGATTTCGTTCAAATTATTTTTTTTTTATTTCGGAATTTTAATCATTCCGAAAACAGCGAACACAGATCCTCACGTATTTCGTTAGCAATCGATACGGTTACTGCCATAAATATAGCAAACACAAAAAAGAAGTGTTCAAACAGAAAGAAATCAGAAGAATAAAAATGGAAGGACAGATATAGTCAACGACCTTGGACGATTAATTTGATCGACGAGCACGCGATGAAGAATCAACCGAATACATCACGTTTCTTTATCATTTCACGCTTTATTATCGATCAAATATTGAAGAAACTCGTCTACACGTTTGAGCGGCGTCGTTTCTACGGAGACGAATTTTTTCGTGACGTTCAGACGTTCGTGAATCGAGCCAGTCGGTCATGATCAGTCCTATCGCCTGCAGCGCAATTAAACGCAAAAAAAAAAAAATAATAATCTTCCAACACTGTAATTAACATTATCATTATTTCGTCACATTGATCGAACGATTGAGGGTGGCGAATATTTCGTCGGAGGAACAAAAAAAAATAGAAACAAAAAATACAAAACGATGACTAGTCCAGGCGAAAAGTCCAAAGATAACGTTTTTTTGTCGAGGCAATGAGAGGGGTCCTATCCCATAGATTTCGACCTTGCGAACACGAATATCGAGGTTTTAAAGTTTTTTTCCTATGGGGTTTTCGAGCATCCCCTTTTTAAGGGTTGAAATCGCGATTACTCGAGAACGGTTGCATGTATGAAAAAAATGTTCAAACAAAAGTTGTAGAGAAAAAAAAACCATGACATTTTTATTTGAACTTTTTTTTCGTAAAATCATTAGGTGAGTCAGGAGACGCCACTGAAATTAAAAACCCCACGTGCAGATGGCCGTGGTGGAGGGGATACCCCTGACGCGCTCACGGTATAGCTCGAAGTGGTGTGCGTACGCTCACGTACACGGAAGATTGGGTTCATACGCATGTGGTAGTAAGAGACGCGCTCGAGCGTGACGGATAGCTTGAGTCGGTGTGCGTACGTTCACGTACACGGGAAGGCCGGCGGGATACGATGTGGTAGTAGAAAGTAAACATCTCGACGTCGAAGAGAAACGAAATTCGTTCGGTCCGAGTTTTTCGCTTTCTGCCCATCATGAGCGAACGGCGCGATTATTTGAATATAGCTCACGAAAATTTAAATGTTATGGACATTTATTAATTAATTACATCGGATACTTTTTTGTATTATCTTCTTACATTAACCTTTTTATATTATTTTTTTTAACGTTTTAAATTTTGTGCATAATTTTTTAATCGAACTTTTTACTCAGTACAAATTCACATAAAATGTTTATTTGTAAGTCATAATAGTTGTATTGACGATGAGATTTTTTTCAAAATTACATGTGTAGTATAAATGTGCGTTATTTTGTATTTAATTTTTAAAAAGTTCAATTTTATATACAATCAAAGCCATTTTTTTTTCAAAGTCAGCGACTGTCATACGCAATCTGCCTTGTCGGTGCGGCAAAATATAGATCGTTACTTTGATGAATTTTGTATGTCTTATTATTAGCTTGAAGAACACTAGTATAAGCTTTTCAGTATACTATGGCGATTAATTGGAAAAAATTTGCGAACATAGAATGTCGGAGTGAAGTATTGAAAAATAGTTGCAAGTGCCGGGACTCACGGTAAATGTGTAAATACTCACTGGTTCCATTCTTCATCCAAAAATATGTTTTTATATCTTAGTATCCAATTGTTAATACTAATTCGGAATTTTTCTCATGAAATCCGCGACTCGTGGGATTGACGGATCTCGTAAGCTAAATATTCAATTCAAATTTCGCGGCCTAACTCCGCACACCGCGTGGCGATAGAAGCCGGCTCCACCAAGTACAGTGTTGCCAGATTGATGATGGAATGTTGGAGCCGGCTGGCTTCTACCGCGACGCGGTGTGCGGAGTTAGGCCGCGAAATTTGAATTGAATATTTAGCTTACGAGATCCGTCAATCCCACGAGTCGCGGATTTCATGAGAAAAATTCCGAATTAGTATTAACAATTGGATACTAAGATATAAAAATATATTTTTGGATGAAGAATGGAATCAGTGAGTATTTACACATTTACCGTGAGTCCCGGCACTTGCAACTATTTTTCAATATTTCACTCCGACATTCTATGTTCGCAAATTTTTTCCAATTAATCGCCATAGTATACTGAAAAGCTTATACTAGTGTTCTTCAAGCTAATAATAAGACATACAAAATTCATCAAAGTAACGATCTATATTTTGCCGCACCGACAAGGCAGATTGCGTATGACAGTCGCTGACTTTGAAAAAAAATTGCTTTGATTGTATATAAAATTGAACTTTTAAAAAATTAAATACATAAAAACGTACATTTATACTACACATGTAATTTAAAAAAAAAATTTCATCGTCAATACAACTATTATGACTTATAAATAAACATTTCATGTGAATTTGTACTGAGTAAAAAGTTCGATTAAAAAATTATGCACGAAATTTAAAACGTTTAAAAAAATAATATAAAAAGATTAATGTAAGAAGATAATACAAAAAAAAAAGCATCCGATGTAATTAATTAATAAATGTCTATAACATTTAAATTTTCGTAAGCTATATTCAAATAATCGCGCCGTTCGCTCATGATGGGCAGAAAGCGAAAAACTCGGACCGAACGAATTTCGTTTCTCTTCGATGTCAAGATGTTTACTTACTACCACATCGTATCCCGCCGGCCTTTCCGTGTACGTGAACGTACGCACACCGACTCAAGCTATCCGTCACGCTCGAGCGAGTCTCTTACTACTACATGCGTATGAACCCAACCTTCCGTGTACGTGAGCGTACGCACACCACTTCGAGCTATACCGTGAGCGCGTCAGGGGTATCCCCTCCACCACGGCCATCTGCACGTGGGGTTTTTAATTTCAATCGCGTCTCCTGACTCACCTAATGATTTTACGAAAAAAAAGTTCAAATAAAAATGTCATGGTTTTTTTTTCTCTACAACTTTTGTTTGAACATTTTTTTCATACATGCAACCGTTCTCGAGTAATCGCGATTTCAACCCTTAAAAAGGGGATGCTCGAAAACCCCATAGGAAAAAAACTTTAAAACCTCGATATTCGTGTTCGCAAGGTCGAAATCTATGGGATAGGACCCCTCTCATTGCCTCGACAAAAAAACGTTATCTTTGGACTTTTCGCCTGGACTAGACGGAAAATTTGGAAAACTCTCGTTCGAGCGAGCAGACCGGTTGTGTGAGAAAGAAAAATTCGGAAAAACCACCGTTCAGACTATGTTTTCCGAAACAACGGATGAACGGACGTTCGAATGTTGGAACAGCGAAAATCGATGGTAACGTCGGTCCCTACTTTTTTTTCTTCTCAAATCTGTTTGTAAAAAAAGTTGAGAAATATGTAGATTTAAATAATGGTAATGATGATGATGATGATGATGATGATGATGATGATGATGATGATAATAATAATAATAATAATAATAATAATAATAATAATAATAATAATAATAATAATAATAATAATAATAATAATAATAATAATAATAATAATAATAATAATAATAATAATAATAATAATAATAATAATAATAATAATAATAGCATCAGTCTGATGAAAAAAATGAATTAATCAATCGAACGAATTGTAGGTAATTTCGTGACACCAAAATTTTACACGAAAGACGTCGAAACGATGCAGAAATACGACGTGAGTGAGACGGTGAAACAGACAATGAAGAAGGAAAATGAGAAACCGCGAGATAAATATCGTTGGCCTTTGCTCAGCAGCCAGAGGTAATTTTTTTTTTTTCATCATCAACGACTAAGACGATAATTAACCATAGGGAAGCATACGTACCTAAAAAGCCAACGAAAAAAAGGTGAAAATTGAAAAAAAAAGTCGCGGCGAGACAAATAAAGATATGGGCAACAAAAATGAAAAGAAAGTTATATATCGATTTCTAGGTGTGCTATGCTCCCCTTGAACGTATTTATGAAGATTGAGTTGTGAATTTTTATTATTGTCGTTATTATTTTTTTATTTTTTTATTTTTTTCATTTTTAGCTACGGCTGGTGGTACGATCGTACATTTGGAACCAGAGATCCACGATTCAATCATCATCGAAATACTTCGGAACTCGTGAGATCAAAGGCGATGGTTCAGTGGGAGGATCAGAAGCTTCGTGGACTGTGCAATTGAAATTAATTATATTTATTCGTTTATTTATTCATTCAATTACTATACATTATCCCTAACTTTACTTGTTGATCAACTTATGTTATCTTAACGTTTGTGCGTGTGTGTATTTATCTATTAATTTTTTTAATTGATTTTATTTATTCACATTATCGTGGTTATTGAAACAAATTGATCAATCGTTTGATAAAGAGAAGTTGAACAAGTGGACCTGAGACAGCAAATATTTTTTTGTATCATGTATTCGTTGTTGAGATTCGTCTATCATGGACATTAGTAGTAGTAGTAGTAGTAATTTGATTTGGAGATTATGGCCATTATGGCGTTTGGTTACTTTTTTTGTTAAGGTCTCTACATTACCGACGTTGTGGATGGAACGCTCGGATATGGGAAACATAAGTAACCCCCCCCCCCATATATATATATATATATATATATATATATATATATATATATATATATAAATTATAGCTGAGCAATAAGAATTCATACTAATGTATGAATTCTTAATGCTCAGTTATTCTGTACATACAAAATATATTGTTGGTCTGCGGGGGCGGGGACATTCTATATAAATAAGTCCTCAATCCATGAAACCGTTATGCAGAGATCCTATCACTAGAATATGTTTGTGCGCATACGTACTACATGAAATTGCTCAGCATTAAGGTGATGGAAGACCTATTCAAGTGCGAGAGAGACAGCCCCATTGGCGCTCGCAGCGGAGCGAAGGAGACGGAGAGAGTTTATGTCTTCCATCGTCTTACGAAATAACACACACACACACACATATATACACATATGTATACACATATATACATATGTGGGACGACCATAATTTACATACATAAGTTTTCAACCCACAAGATCGTCTATATACACAGATTTTCCAACTAACCAACAAGACTATACAAAAAAATCTCTATCACGATTACAAAGAAAAACCCCCCGAAAAGAGAGAATTAACAATCAAACGTCATCTCACACGAAAATTCGATCCAACATCATCAAAAGAGACAAAAATGTATAATTAACCTCCTCGCGCCCGCGTTATTTTGCCGCGTAAAAAGATTCTCCGACTAATCCGGCAAAATCCCGCGCTGATTCGATCGCATGCGCGCGCGCCCAATCTTCGGATCCGCCCCGTCCTTCCCCCACCACTGACGCATCGCTCCCGCCGCCGACGCCGTCGGAATCCCATTCGTCAAACCCGGAAAGTACGACCAATGACCAGGCTTGCCGGGGTTTGTGACGTAATCGCGGTGCGCGCGCAGTCCCAGGGGCGCTGGTGGCGCGCGCGCCACCGGCGGCAGGTCGACGTACTCGCGACCAGTGACAAACGCACGTTCATCGGGTGCAACGTTGAGAGTCCGCCAAAAATGAATACCGGCGATAACGCGACTACGTTTACGACGACGGTTATAGAAAAGTTTTACGAAGACAATGGAGAATGTTCGCCACCCGAGAGGTAAGATATTGGATTTATCGTTTGAAAGTGAAGTTTTCGATTGGGGATTTTACGTGTGCCAAAATAAAATAATCAACGTGGATAACAGATTTTTGATTACGTCCGAGAATGGGGTTTACCTGTTGCTTCGGTGGGGGCGCAGGTGCACTGCTGCGCGCTCGCACGCCCGCGCAGGTAAGGTTAAGAAATCTTTCTTCTCCCCCCCCCCGCCCCTCATCCTATGTTTCTTCGCCCTCTTACACCCCCGCCGAACCGTGATTGTTGCGCTTTAAAACTACCCGTAAAAACTGGCCACGAGTCGACAGTCAACCTCCCCCAACGTCCTCGAGCGTCGTTTGGAAAATTCTTGAACGCTTTTCTTACCTACTCCAAATTTTTTTGTTTGTGTTTGTATTTTTTTTTGTTTCTTCTTTGTGATAAAAAGACAATATTAATTTCGTCGTCGTTTGAGTTGGACGTTATGGATGTCGTTGCTGAGAATTGTTGGTATCGAAGGTATGATATTCACTTTGAAATCGTAGAAAAATGAAAATAATAAAATACAAACAAAAAAAAAACAAACCAAATATTAGGAAACAAAATTTGAAAAGAAAGTTTTATTCATTTTTATGGAGTAGAGAGAATGGATTGAGGTTTATATTTATTTTCTCTGTTTTTCTTCTCTTTATTTCGTTTTTTCGTTGGAATTTTCGATTTTATTACAATTTTGTTGGTTAATGTTCGTGGTGGCATTTTTTTTTCGAAAAAATGTGTTTTGACATGATTTTTTTGTTGTGTTTCGTTTTCATTTGTTTGGACGTAATTGTTCGACTACGAGTTGGTCAAATCAGAATCACTGTTTTTCTTTCCACTTCTTTTTTATTGCACTTCATTAAAAAAAAAACACACTTTTTTTAGAATTGTTTTTATATTTTCGAGGTTAAGTTTAAGAATTTTTTTTGGGTGATGTTTTTGTGATAACCTCATTAGATGTTTTTCTGTTGAAATAAGGAATTGTCTTTTTCAGGGCTGTGTTAGTTAATGATTCGGAAATATTGAGATTTTTTCTTTTTGGTTTAAATATTTGTTAGAAGTTTTGTAATTTTTTGTGAGAAATGGGAATCACTTTATTTACGTTCATTTCACATATTTATTTCATATTTGAACGTCGCAATGCGCTTTGATGTTGCAGAGTTCGCATCTGTTGCACGATCATTTGTTTGAGTTTCGTTTACATAGTGTTTTGGCGCCAAAACTTTTACGTACAAGCATCATCCAAACTTTTGAACATTTGTATTTATGGCGGAAACGATTTCGAGGTTAAGAATAACTCGGTTATTCCTTTTGAAGCGCTACTATCTGTTTCCTTGAATTTCAAACCTTGTTTACACGCTTGTTTGTTTTTTTTTCTGCTCCATTTCACCCGCTCGACCTTTCGAAAGCACACGGGGCTGCGAATTGTGACGGTTAGAGGTTGTTGAAAACTTCTGTGCTATATTTGTGCGTTTGAAATAGAATAATTGATAATTGATCGAAAATTTGTCATCCGATTGTTTTTGTTCAAAAAATATATTTTTTTTCCAATTGTATTGCTTAAATTCGCAAAGATAGGAGCCTGGCGATCAAAAATGAGCGGAGATTGCGAATCTCCCTGGTGGAACAGGTGGATATACATTCGGACAGTCCGGTCGATCTCGTCGTTGTCGATCGGAGCCCGAAGATTCTTCGACGACTCTCTCATGTCGTTTGAATACTCACGACGTCTCATAATTTTGTTTGCAGCAAACGAATGCGCCTGGACGACGGCTGCAACAACAATTTGAACAGCACGTTGAACAGCGCGTCAAAGAACGGCGCAAAATGGAAGTGTCCGGGCGACACGAGTCTGGTGGAGCCGGAGATAATGGAAGACATGGGAGTGAGTATGTTGGAGGACGAGGAAGCCAGTTGCGAGAGCATCAAGGAATTGCAATCCCAGGAGCGAGCCATATCGCCAACCAGTTCCGAAAGTAGCAGACAAATTTTGGATCGCGACCATGTAGACACCAACGGCGAAGACGCCATGTATCGAAGATCCAGTTTCGACACCGACAAGCTGGACAGGTGAGTCCCATAATTCGATCAATATCTTTCGTACACGATCGGTGGATTTTTTTTTTTTTTTTTTTTTTTTTTAATTTAATTTCCTGTTGTCGCCCCAACTGGTTTCGAATGTTTGAAAATGAGACACAGCAATAATTTTTTGCCTCGAATCGGACATTGTAACCGATGAGTGCGACAGAATGGTAAAATCTGGTTGACGGTTGCGGTCTTAACAGAGTGAAAAAAAAATGAAAAAGAACGTAGCATGATGATGACGAGTGACGGATAAAGAACGACGGTAAAATGTGTGCAAAGGTTGGATCAGGATCCTTTCGATCAGGACGATCAAGCCGCTTACGGAGCCAACGACAACGAATCGGGTTACGCGTCCAGAGTCGAGACCGAATGTTATCCGGATGGCAAACAAAGTTTTGCCAAGGACGATTCTGCGTCCGTCGCTGACAACAGCGCGGCGGATCATTTCTATCTGTACAGGCGAAAGAAAAAACCTTCTTTCACCGGCGATGATAAATTCAACAAATTGTCGGACGAAATGATATTGTCGATATTGAAGTGGCTTCCCAAGAAATGTTTGGTAAGATACTCGCGTGCATTTTTTTTCATCGATCGATGATATTATAAAAAAAAACCAATTATTGAATTTTTTATTATTTTTTTTAATTCTCTTAACCGAGTGAAATACCGATAATTCTGTTTTACCATCAGAGTATTTAAGATATATGTAAAAAGTTTATTTTTAATCAGTAAAAGTTTAAAAATTCAGTCAAAATAAATAAATAAAAAAAAATGTAATGGTTATGAAAATTTAAATGAAGAATAATTGTCTCGAATGAGGGTTGATTTTGCTTGGGGGCTTTTTGTCCCCAGTGTGTTAGCTAAATGTTAACAACACGAATGTAAAACACGTGATAAAAATTCTGAAGCCCGTGGTGCCAAAAAAAAAAGGCTATTTAATAAATAAAATCTAAAAGAATAATGAAAATTTGTGGAAATTGATAACGATCGTCATTGTTTTCAGGTGCGATCGATGTTGGTTTGCAAAAGATGGTGTCAGATAGCTCGTGACGAGGCTCTGTGGACGCGTTTGGATCTCGGTGGCAAAGTTCTGAGCGAGGGCACATTGGGTCACATAATTCCACGGGGCGTTCAAATTTTACGATTGGCACAGGCCGAAATAGCCGATCCGGTGTTTCTGCCACATTCGAACGGGCTTGCCGACGATGCGGAATTTCAACCGTTCTCCGACATTCTCGTGGACGGTTACGTCAGCAAACTTCAGTATCTCGATCTGTCGATGGCCGTTATTTCGGCCGACGGTCTGGCCGAACTTTTGTTGCAATGTCGGCATTTGAAAAAATTGTCTCTCGAAGCTTGCACGTTGAACGAATATTGTTGCGAGGCCATTAGTCGTAACGTCGATTTGACCGTTCTCAATCTTGCCATGTGCGATGGTTTGAATGTAAATTGTATCGAAAAAATCACCAAGCTCAAGAGGTAATGATACATGTATATTTTTCAAAGACAGTTTCGAGAAAAACGCGTTTGAAGTTTTTTTTCGTGCATTCTCGGATAAAATTGCTCGTGTTTTTTCGAATCTCAATAACTCCGACAACTTCGTGAATTCATTGATAATTTTTTGAAAAGATTATTCCCGAGGTTACAAACTTTACGAAAATGCAGAGATTGAATGTTTTTATTTCTTATTTTTTTATTTTTTTATTTTTTAATTCATCGATTTTATTATTTATTTATTTTTCAGGTTAAATTCTTTAAATATATCGTGGTGCTCGTTGGATACGGCATCGACGGCCATGTTGTGCACAACGCTTCCCAAATCGATAACACGATTGAATATTTCCGGATGTCGAACAACCATAACGGACAACGGTAATATAGAATTTGAAAAAAAAAAAAAAAATAATAATTAATCGATAAAATTAAGCAAAATGAAAAAGTTAAAAATAATCTGCAAACTGCGCATTGCAATTTGCTTTCTCTGGAATCCAGGGCAGTGTATCAAGTCAAGTCAAGTGCATCAAGCATCGGGGGGGGGGGGGGGCATCATTTTTATCAATTTTCAACCGTTAACTCAAAATTTCACATTATTATTATTATTCTTTGAAATTAAAAAAAAAAATCTGTAAAATTAGATCGGCTACGTCGATTATCACAAAAATTACAGACGATAACAATTCAATTCACATAATTGTCTCCACGACAAAGCAATTATAAATAAAAACCTAATTAATAACCCTCTTTAATGACACTTCAGAAAAATTACGGTTCAGTCACACTGGATCAAAAATTCACCCCAGTAACTTTGAATCGCAACAAAAAAAATGTTGCAACCAACAAAAAGATTTAAAAAAAATTCTGACCACATTTCAAACCTTTTTCTACAATCACAAGATTTCATAATAACCGAATTATAATTCTACTACATGCTGAAAAAAAAAATCGAGAAACAAAAAAACTTTTACTAAAATTGCTACAACTTTTTAAATTTTCACAGGTCCTGATTTTTATTGAGTTATCGGTGACATATTTCACATAAAAAAAATCGCTGATGTAAAATTTAACCAGCGTGACTAAAAAGAGTTGAAAAAAATGAAAAATAAATAAAAAAATAAATAAAATTGGTATTATTATTGCAGATGTGAAAGAATTGGCAAAGTCTTGTCCGGACGTCGAGGAGTTGGATCTCAGTGATTGCACGTTGCTCACGATAAACACGGTACACAGTCTGTTGACACTCACGAAATTGGAACATTTGTCGTTGAGCCGTTGTTACAGCATTCCAACGTCCACGCATTTGCGATTGGCTTACATGCCCTCGTTGATGTATCTGGACGTGTTCGGTTTGATGGCCGAGCCTGTGTTGGCATCGGTTCGAGCCAATAGCGGTTGCACCGCAATCAACAAGTTCCTATTCAGTTCGGTCGCACGTCCGACCGTGGGTGTGAGAAGAACCAGCATATGGGGACTTCGCGTTCGTGATTGATTCGTCAAAAAATAATAGAAACGAAAAAATGAAAGAAAACAAACATTACAAAAAAATAATAATAATTTTATTTCGCAATTGAATTTGTGAGATAATTTTTTCTGTTGAGATTTTGGTATCTAAATATTGATCGATTCGATCGTTGAATCGGGTTTGTCCATGAGAAGACACACCGACAAACACGCAAACACACACACACACACACAGACACCAAAATGCATAATCTTATTCCGCAGAGACTGAAAATTTAACTTTTTTTTCTTCTAATTATACAAATAGAAACGAAATGATAGATTAACGAATTTTTTTTTTTTCAACCTATTAATGTATAAATATGTCTTTATTAATGTTCATTGACGGGTAATCGAAGGAAAAGAGAAATATGCCATGAGTTGGCGATTTAACCGAGTTTGGGGGAAAAACAGCATTCGTTCGATGAAAAAATTCTTATTGGAAATACAAATAATCCTAATCGATTCGTTGTACAATAATAATTCTGCCAAATAATTTAAAACATTTTAACAGAAATGTGACGATATTAATTGTTCCATGAAAAAAATCAAAAATAAATAAATAACAATTATAGTAATAATTATAGTTTAATCGTTTTGACAAGATTAACAATCATAATTATTTGTTTTTCAAAAATAACATTTCCGATTATATTTTTCATTGAATGAACGCTTATCCCTGGCACACCTCTGTCGGTCTGTGAAATTACTCATCGATTCATTTACTTATTTTTTTCATTATTATTATTATTATTATTATTATTATTATTATTATTATTATTATTATTGTATATAACACATTCGTGAATAATCCCGCCTAATTGCTAACGATCTTGTTTCATTAACCGGGCTGTGCGAGAATTAATTAATTAATTTTTCATTGTTTATTGCTATGACGATTCAATTCGGAATTTTGTTCCTCGTACACGAATATACCCTAACGATTAAAATAATTTTTTTTTTTTCGTAATAATTATCATTCGTTTGTAGATTTATCATTATATTCAGTTGGCAACGTGTGTGAGTCACCAAAGGCAGCAGGGGACGACCAATCATCGAAAAAGATTAATCAATTAATTCGTTCGTCCATTCAAGTGCATCACGATTGTAATAAAATATAATTTTATATATAGATATAGATATATATATATATATAGATATATATGTGTGTATATTTGTTTCGGGGGAGAAATGAATTACTCAAGCTCAATGTATTGACTCCCCAACAATTTTGACAGTCTGTCTCGTTTAATTAATTGAAATAATAATTGCCACCATAATTACCGTGATTTTGTGAACCATTTTCGGACCACCACGATCTCACTATCTCTTTCTCGCAATTCGTTGATGTTTCCGTATTAAGCTACATTTTTTTTCAATGGCAACAAGATTAATTTTTTTTTATTCTGGAAAAATTATTTTATTTTTTTTAAATTAAAAAAAAAAATATTAGTGCCTTTTGCGATTGTGACAATGAGATTGTGTGTTCCGACGACAAATGAGACACGTTAGAATTTTACAACTTGTGATGCTTACCGATATAACACGTAACACCGTAGGATAACTTAGAATAATTATAAAAAAAATAAAAAAAAAACGAAAATCCAAGGCAGAATAAAGTTTTACGTTAGGAAGAATTTTTTAAAATATATACATATATATTTTTTATGGCAAAGATTGAATAGTTTTTCTTTAATTATTTACACGTAAGCAAGTTCGTCGCTCGAATGCAGCGAATTCGAATGAGAAATTTGTATCATGTTTATACGTAACGAATAAATTCGTCCTTGTGAGAGATAAATAAATAAATTAAAAAAAAAAAAAGGATTTTTCTCGTTTTCTCAACAAATACACATTTTTTTATTAACCGGTTCATGTTTACATTGGAAAAACTGAAGAAGAACAAAAAAACGAAGAAGATACAAACGTACGGAAGCGTGATGATAAAATATTTCATTGTCATATATTTGTTTTTTTTTTTTGGTTGTTTTTTTTTATGTACAATGGCTAAATGACAACCAAGTAAACAACATAATCGTTACACGTGATTTTCCAATTTTCTTTGGAAATTTTTCGTTATTTCTCTGTCTTTTTTGTCCTCCCGCAAAAATGCGACTAAATGCATTCGATCGATCATTATTATTATTATTTTTCTTTTTTTTTTTTTTCGATTGAAATTCCTATGGAAAAAAACAATACATTTTGTCATTGTCTTAAAAATAATATTTTCCTGAGACAACTTTTTTCATTATTTTTTTTATTTTCGAGAATTTTTTGAACGATCATGAGACAAATTCGAGAAAAGTTTTGGCCAAAATACGTTGCTCGTGGGACGATTGTGCGACGGAAACGATGGGCGAATAATAACGCATTTGACAAATTCAATAAGTTTGCTAATCTTGATAGGTTCCATAATTCAGACTCAGTTTCCAAAAAAAAAAAAAAAAATAATGAAAAAAAGAAAAAATTAATGGGAAAAAAAACGGAAAAATCAAACATGCAGCCTACTTACAATAATGGAATCAATTTCTTTTTTTGTTCTTTGAAATTTTCTCTAATGTGTTATCGATGACATTTCGAACATCATCAACGTTTCTTAATTATTATTAATTTTTTCCCTAGTTGTTTTTTTTTTGTTTTTTTGTATTTAATTGTCACACGTGGCAAATATTATCGTCGGGGTCATCGTGGGCGCTTGCGTCAGTCGTATTTTCAACTTAGTCGTCCTCAACGATCGGTCGAACTAATTTCGTGCTTCGGTTGAACTTTGTGACTGTAATTATTCACGAAAGGAACGAAATGAAAAGAAAGAAAGAAACTATATTTTTAGGCAGTGGCTACAGGATTGGAAGATTGTGGCGGTGCTTCCTCTATCGTCAACGGTTTTCTCGAGGATTCCGTGGTTTCGTTTTCACCGGCGTAAATAGATTTCGATTCCTGTCTCTCTTGTTCGCTTTGCCATTGAACCTGAAAATGACATCAATGACGATTAATAACGATACGAATTAAAAACATAAAATATCAATATCGTGTTGGCCACGCACATGATAGGCATTAATTCGACCTAAATATTCTAATCGACTTTTGCAATACATATCGAGAGCTATATTTCACCTTGACGAATTTTCTTGCTTCCGATAAGTAATTAAAAAAATTTAAATATAAGTAATGAATAAGTGATTTCAAAAATTTTGCCATAAACCATTTTTGCTACAGTGTTCGTTATAATTTTCATTGAAAGTACTAACTGGAACCTGAATTTTAAATACTAATTGGAACAAGAATTGGAAAAAAAAACGATAAAGAACAAGGGCAAAAGAAAAAACGTTTCAGTTGAATCAATTGCAAATCAATATTTTTTCATTTACTCATTCACTTGTGTTGCAATAATCTCCAATCCAATTTTAATTTAAAAAATACATTTTCGCAGTTTTCTGCGATCGCTGCTTGATCCGACAATAATAAAAAAACGACCAAATTTGTACCAAAAGTTGAATCGTAAATAATCAATAATCAATTACATTTTAAAAAATGTCTAATCTGATTATAATATTTCTTTCTATTCGCAATTACGTGCAATCGCTGTTTGATCAAACACTGCTAATAATCAAAATATAAATAAATGAATAACGAACAAGAACAAGGACTGGAAGGTAAATTCCCAATAATTCAGAATCAATCATACATGTAAGAATAATTCCCAATTTTTTTTCTATTTGCAAGTTTCCGGCGATTGCTGTTTAATCAAACATTCAATAACAATGATAAATAAAAATAATAACTCAAAGTTAAATTTGCAATCATTAATAATTAATAATCAATAACATACTAATAATTTCCAATCTGATTCTAATATTACTTTTTACTTGCAATTCCCTGCGATCGCTGTTCAATCCACATAAGTATTTCAAAAATGATTAAAAAAAAAAAAAAAATAAATAAATAAATAACATTTTAAAAAAGCCAAGGACTAAAAATACGATAAAACTGCAAATAAATATATTTCCATATCACCTTTTGCTTGTGTTGTTTAACAGCTTCCATACATCTATCGATAACCATCTGTTCCGTAAGCACCCCATCCTCGGACGCGTAAGCAGCGGCCTGCCAGGCCACCCCCAATTTAGCCAATTCCCTGCCGGACATGCCCTCCGTCAATTCCGCCATTCTGCTGCACAATTTGCTGTAATCGAACTGCGCGACCTTCAATCTGCGTTTGCCCTCGGTCGCGGGTTGCAATACAAATTTGTCGAAATACAAACGAACCAAACGTTCGCGTTCCTCGCGTCCGGGCAACGTGAATTCCACCATCTCGTCCAAACGATCGTTGACCGCCCAATCGAATTGTTCGGGCGTGTTTGACGCGAGCACGAGCATGAATTTGTTGCTCTGTTCGCCGGTGCGATACAAAAATGCGTTCAACATTGCTCGCAAATCTTCGGATATGTGTTCGCTCGAACGTTTGCGCAAAAATGCATCGGCCTCGTCGATGAACAACAAAAGTCCTTTGCGCGACGTCGACGCCCAATCGAAAACTTTGTGAATGGCCGTGACCCCGTCGCGTCCCAACGGTGACAAATCGCCACCCGTTAATATCGCGTAATCCATTCCCGAATGTTGAGCCAATTTTTTGGCGAACATTGTTTTGCCGGTGCCCGGTGGACCGTGCATCAAAATATTTCTGTACATTCCACGATTGTGTTTTGTGTTTTTCGTGGCAATTGCCACGTCGCGAAGACGTTCCTCGAGTTTTGGCGCGAGAACCACACCGGACAGAGCGTCCGTGTGTTTTTCGCGTAATTTCTTCATCGTCTCGATGGGATGTTTCATCGTGTCGAGAACCGAAAAACGTGATGTTTCGCGCACGAGCGAAGGTTTGCCCAGTCGCGCTTCGATGTAACGAGCTGCCACGCCGGTCGAACCTTTGGCCGTGTAAACTCCGAACGCCAACAACGACAGACCACCAGCGGCTGCGATTATTTTGTCCCAATCTTGCAACAACGCCGTGGCGCCCGAACCCAAAACCGAACCAGCGGTTTTTATGGATTCCAGCACCGTAACACGTTTTTCCGAAGCTTTCAAACGTATTTTTTCCAAATTCAAATCCTGATTCTCACGATCGACTTTGGCTTTGGCACGCAATTCCGCTTCGAGCTTTCTCATCTCGTTTTTGTGTCGCAATTCCATTTCGTGTTCTATGGTGGATTTTCTCATGGCTTCCTGCTTGGCCACCGATTCTTCCTGACGACGTAGATTCTCGTCGTTCATTCTCTGTTGCTGCACCAATTGTTCGTCGTAACGCTTGCGCGCCAATTGATCCTGATACTGGGCACGCATCTGATGCTGTTTGGTTTCTTCCTGCATGGTTTTGCGACGTTCGTCGCCGTCAACTCGCTTCTGCTCGACCTTCATCTCTTCTATCGCGGCTTCGTATTTTTTCAGTTCTTTTTGCATTTCGGCTTGTCTGGTGCTTTCTTGGAGTTTGGAGAGTTCCAGGGCTTGAGTGGCGTGAGCTGAAAGAGGAATCGAATTGTTTTTACATGAAGATTTGTTTTAATCAGTCGGCAGATAAGATAATAAAGGACGATGCTGAAAAGTTGTTTTGGGTCGAAAAAGACTGTCGCGACATGATCGAAACATCTTCCTTTCGTGGACGATCGGTCCATGCTTTTTGGCAAATCCAACGGTCCTGGAAATTGCATCGCACGCGTCGAAAGTAAGGTTAGATCAGTGTCAAGAGACCGAAACGAAAAGCAAAGAATCCCATTCGCAATGCAGAACGGAGAGCGTCTCATTCGCATTATCATTATTTAGATCTGAAAAATAATAAGCGACGAAGCAGCAACGTTGTTCCAGTTGCGAGGAGAATCCTGCGACGCAGCAAAAACATTTTCGTAGCATGACACCGCGATCATGAGTGAAATTTCATTCGTAAAGTCAACGATGGAAAAACCGTTGCATCATCCAAACGTGCGGATAGCTCGGCGATCTACCACGAGAGTCAACCTAACCTATACGGGGCTTACGTAACATTACATAATTCGAATACCGGCAACGTGATTATCGATCCTGCCGATGACAATAAATTATTACCGGATTTTTCGAGTTCCTTGGCGGCCGCAGCCGCCCGCTCGAGAGCAGCGGAATCGAATCTGTAGGCGTCCATTTGTGACTTGGTTATGTTTTTCGGGGGTGGCTGATCACCGGCACCTCCGGAACCCGAAGCCGGTGGCGGTTGAGCGTATTGACCGAAATCCGGGGGTGGCTGTGCATTTCGATAACCCAACAGCCAAGACATTGTTTACGAATTGTTCGGTCGTATAAACGTTGAAAAAAAAAAACGATTGAACAATAACAACAACAATCGAAGACAAATGCGCGAGACGTTTGATTTTTTACGTCGAGAATAACGCGACGAGTGAAGCGAGGATTCGGTCACCACGAGTTTTTAACTCCCGATTGTCTTGTTCTCACGTGCACGTTTCGCCGCGAGTCAAATGCAGCGGGTGGTGGTGGGGGCGGTTCGGAGACGGGGGAATGGACTATGGACCGGGCATGAAGGTTGTGGTTGAGACGACCGGAGGGATAGCCAGTGGGAAATTTTGTTTTTTCGGCGTGTTTGGAGGGCGTCGATGGAGGCGACATCGAGCGGAAGTTTGAGGTACTGGGAACACGCGTCTGCTGGATCGAATACAGTAAAGGTACATTTTCATTGACGCACGAATACTGCGTCAAGTGTTTTGCGTCGAATATACGACAGTGAAAGTAATGTTTGTCGTAATGGATATTTATCTGTAGTTAAATATAAAGTTTGAAAACAGTTTCAACTTCACTACCATGACGCAATAATTTTGATAAACGATCATTTGACGCAGCATTCGTGCGTCAATGAAAATCGACCTTAACCCAAATATATTTAACTTTTTCGGTATTGGTAAATCGATGAACCTCGCAATAACACGATCCCGCCCATTTATACCCCCGATATTGGAGTATTGAGAGGTTTTACTGTAATTTCCTCCGCCGCTTGCAGTGCTGTGAGCGTGAAATGAACGAAGTAATGCCACGCCGCCATATTGCTTATCAAAATAGTGACCGCAGTTTGGTTTCTTCGGAATCCATCGTCCCTGGTCGACGTCCGAGATGTCAAACATGTCACATGTCACAACAAATTCCTGTTGAATGTTGAATGTGCGAAAATTTTCACGACATGTCGAATAAAAAGTATGTCCCGTTGGAGAGATCCATGAACAAGTGTCTCGAAGTAATGAAAAAGACGAGGAACCAAAATGGCGGTGATTACGAATTAAAAAAGTTGCAAGAGTTGATTTCCGACGACGCAACGAGCGACAACGAGTTATGGATCAGCCGGTTGCTGGATAATTTCCTTCACAATCATGGACACGCCGGATATGTACCCATAACCTCGAAAAATAAACTATCGCGATTAAAAAAAACTCCTTCGTACAGAAATATGTATATATATAGAGCATTACGTTCCAAAATTTTCAACCCATCGCTATTCACAGAAGGTCCAGGATTTGCCAATCGTGATGAAGATTCTTCAGTTTCTTGCTCACCGAGCGAAAGACTTTGAGGGCTATGAAATTCATTTGGACAGAATGCTGGAACTCTGCACAGTGCCTCCGCTGCTCCAAAAAACTTGCGACGGACTTCGGTGTACGACTGTACTCGAACAGTACTTTTCCGCTTTGGGCAATCTTGTTGCGATACTGCCCAACGACAGAGGCGTCACGAAAGTTTTACGAGCCATCGAATGCTCGCTCGTGCGTTCCGGCGGGGAAAATGACCCGTCGGCCGTAAAACCAGATCTTTGTGTCGTCGCGATGGAAAGATCGAGACTGCCCATAATCGCTGTGCAACTAGTCGAGACTTCATCGGAAGTTGGGTTAAGATCCGCATTGGAGCTGGTAGTTCTGCTCGTCGCAAACTCCTGGACTTGCTGTGGGTTTGACTCGAACCTAACCGCGCTCGTTTCCATTTTACAATGTCACTGCAATCAAAATTCGTTATCATTTCAATGTGGCACCAATACAAAGGTTCCAAAATGTTGGATGCGGGAATCTTGAATTGTCTGTTGATAAGAATGGATCTGGGACATCGATACGACGATACAGACAGAAGTGTTTACGGAGATAGCGATGAGACGTTGCCCTCAGATTGCACGGACATAGGGACAAACATTCTGTGGGCTCTGCTGCGATCGATCCTTTCGCCGAGCGAGCGTCTCGCCGATGGGCAAAGAACGCACGAACCCAATGACCAAGCCACGAGGTACTTTGCAACAGCCCATTCAAAACATCAAAACTTTGACGAAACAACAAATTTTCCAGAAGCTTTCGAAATATCTTGAGGAAGCAAATTCGCCAGGCTAGCGTACGCGGAAGCGGCAAAGACATAACGCTGCGCAACGATCTGGCGACGTTGATTCTGGCCAGTCTGGTGGCTTTTCCATCGTGGCGCTTGGTTGGCAGCGGTCTTGCCAAAGATCTCATTGTATTGTCAATTGCAACCGAATCGGAAACAACGCGTGGCGAATGGACCGAATGTGTGAAGTTACGAACTAACAACGAGGATGATTTTTTATTTAAAAAAATAATGCTGTCGATAATCTGCGAGCTGTGCGATCGACACGAGGGGGCTATAAAATCTGTAAGAGAGTCGCTCATCGCAATTGAATCAACTGGCGTCCCAAATGAGGCTATTCGTTGTGTCCAATTGCAGATTATGAAGGAAGAAAATGTGATGAATGGGATTCTTGGGTTGCTAGACGCAAATGTGCCGCAATCCTGGTCTTTGGCTGATTACGGGATGCGAATACTCGCACGTTTGGTACCAATGATGCCCGATGAATTCATCCTGCGAAAGGGCTCACTCAGGTTATGTCAACACCGACGCTTATCATCACTCATTGTTTAATGAGTTTGAATTTTTGAATTTTCATGAGTTTGAACCGCTCATTCCAATATTTTGCTGAACGAGCGCTTCAGAATTGGCCACCAAGTGACGTGGACCATTATTCGTAAAAATAATTAATATTTATTCATTGAGTTATAGTACAATAAAAAAATTAATTACCATTTCAATAGCACAAGATATGGACATTAATGAAACTTCACATGACATTTAATATTTAAAGCGTGGAAGTTGTAACGTCAACAGATTTCTCACTTTTTGTATTGTGAGTTTCAACAATGTGTCATTTTCCTACTTTCGGTAAATACTTTTAGGGTATTGTTCCTGTATGTACATTTTATGGTAATTTTTATTGTTTTCAGTTGTTTAGAAGTTTTATCAGTCACAATACATATTTATGTCAATTAAAATTTTTTTTCCTACGAAATCGCTATATCCATTCACTATTCGATATAATATGGAGATGAATGGTTCGAAAACTTGCAGACTCGTTTCAATGCTCGTTAAATGGACCACCTCAACGTCAACATTCGACAGCCACGATGTGATGGAATTAACGAAAGCCATATGCAACATAGTATCACGAAAATATTGTTCGCTCATCGTTGAAAGCTTTTACGAAGCAGGAATAATCGATTCGTTACTTCGTCAGTATATTTTCGTTGTCATCGAAGTATTGTTGGAAGTATTGAGTGAATAGATTGATTCAATTTTCGTTTTTTCCTAGACGTCCTCGATCGAATTTCCGCATTCGATCGTTTGACCATGGAACATCAGAGAATTCTCACTCTCGTGATCATGATAGTCGAGGAAATAATCAAGCGGAAAGAACGACGAAGTAACGTTGAAAAGTTTTCCGTCGATGGGGCCATTGAAATATCTGTAAAATTGTTGAAGAGATGTTTTTATCAGAGAAAAGAGGATTTTCAGTTGGATCATAGGTTCATTTGATGCATTATTCATGAAAGAGAGACAGATTTTCATTCGGAACAGTGTTTCAATTATTGTTCGTCATTGAGTTTTGTGGACAAATGCATTTTATTATATATTTTCTGATTTATTCATATTCGAATTTTTTTTTCCTTTTCGTCCGAATGATAGAATCTCTACCTTACCGATGCCATTGGTTGATCATTCTTCTATATATATTAAAAAAAGTGATAATAAATTAACAGAAATGTTCTGTGGAAGTATTTTTTCACTATTAACTTTTCATCAGATCTCATTAGTTTATCAAAAAAAAGATAACTCATTAACCACAGTATCGGTAAGGTAGGAATTTTATCATTCAGACCAAGAGAAAAAAAATCTTAAATATGGAGCAATGTTGAAAAATAATGAAATACATTTAGAGACAAAGCCCAGCAACGAATAACATAATAAAAAAAATTAATAAATAAATAATTCGTTGAAATGATGAGTTTTCCACAGATTGTTGATAGCAATTGGGTCCTTTATGTGGGAATGCATCGTCGCGTGTCCGGATGATATCGAAAAATTCGTGTTAAACGGTGGTACATACACGATCCTCGACGTTATCGAAAATTCCATATTTCCCGTACGTTGCATCTATCTCGGATTGCTGGCTGACGTTTCCGCGTTTTCTCACATCGTCGTCACACAATTGTCCACATGGCGTGGACGCGACAAACGCGTGGGTTACGAATCGATTTTGGCTAAAACTTGGCGAGAAGAGGAGATTAAATTGGGGGTCAAACGTACCCCCGAGGGTCTCATAGACGACATGGAAATTCCTCTCATGGGAACCCAACAACGAAACGATGTTTTTCATTCGAGAACCACTTGTGGCTCGAGTCCGGCTCTTGCTTCCATCGTCGGTTCGTCGAGACCGAAGATACATGCCATTGGAAAAATAATTGCTCACGATGCGGAACTGTACGAAAAATCTCGAGAGCACTACAAAATTTTGTTGAACAGTACGGAATCGGAGGATCGTGTGAGAATTTATTTGACACAGATTTTTATTAAATGGATGGTTCGATTAGGATCCAATAACAAATTTAAACCGTTAGCCATTTACGAGAAAACATTATACATTGCAATATTCGTTTCTCGAAAAGGAGAGAAACACTCTTGAGCTTGAATATAAACTTTGGTTCATCAAATTTCGTTGTTTTTTCCGCAAACTTTTGCATTATCGTTTTTTTTTTTCAAAGGATTTTTTTCACGAGCTTGTTTAATTATTGCTAAGGCTAAAGTTTATCACATTTTATAATTATGATCACAAAGCAGAAGGTTCGAGCTTGATGGATGAATTTTTTTTCATATTCTTAAACTTCATTTTCTATATTTGCTATTTAAAAAAAATTATGAAAAAATAAATAAATAAATAAGAAAGCTTCAGTAATATGCTCAACCCGCAGAGTACACATTGAGTCTATATTCGATCGATATCTCGACTTTGAACGAACCAAATTTTTGTTGCAGAATTTATCTTTCAAGTCCATGATAATATTTGCATTCTTAAAACCACATCATCACATTCTAAGACGGTAAACGTATATTCCTGAATTTTCTCAGATCAATTAGATTTATAAATTTACAATGGTGACTCATCAAAAGTCAGACAGGGTCATTTTGACCCAGTGTGTACTCGATGATCGAAAAAATATGTGTTTAAGAATTAAATTAATTCGGCGACTTGAAGGATTGTTTTTTTTCTTTCAATTTTTTTCTATATTTAAAAAAAAAATTTTAAACAAAATGATTCATTCGAAATAGTCGGGACAATATACTGAATTGTCGTTTGATATATGAAAAAAATTTCCCTACAGATAACGATGTACATATCGGATCAGATGTACAGATTGTGTCAAGGTCAGGTGTGGTCGGAGGTGTCGCGTTATCTCGAGCAACGTGGCGTTAATTTGTTGGGAATGGACGGTGAAATAATGTTTTTAATGAACGAACGTCATTGCGGCTGGGCCATGTACATTCGTGGGCTCCAAGATCGTTTGATCCGCGACGAACGTAATAACCAAGCCAAACGCGAAAGAAACGAATTTAATCGCATACGAGATTCCAAACTCGGTTCGTCGTTGAACGCCCTTAAATTCATCGATTACGTTCGAAGAACGACCGAACGCGATTACGCGATTCGACAGAAAAATTTGCGACTCGATGAAATCGATGATTATTCGCATTTGCCAAGATTCGTCGATGAGAAACATTGTCAAAGTTGCTTGGACGTTAAATCAAACGTTACGGTGAGTATCGACTTTTGCAGTGATTAAATCAATAAATTGATAAATATAATCGAGTAATAATGAAAATTATAAAAAATGAATTTTCTCATTTTTTTTCTCCCTCGTTCAATTTCAGACAATTTTTCAAGATATTCACACGATTCCGAGTGTGCACGAACATTCCCCCGACACACCCAACATCCCGAAACATCGTCCGAAAGACTGAAAAAATCCTGAAAATTAAAGATTACTTTTTCTTTCATCGTCATTTAGTCGAAATTAAAAATGGGAAAAAACTATGTAAAATTTTGGAATGTGTTTTTAAGATCAATTTCACACACAGAGGTCACGAGTTGTCTCATTTCTTGATCGTTCATTTTTCAAATTCACCGTTTTTTTTTCAATCTAAATTTCTTCAAACATTTTTGTAGATAACAAATATTAGAAGAAAAAAAAACAAAATTACCGTTCTCTAATTTTTCATCCATATCATTATTGCTAGAAATCATAAAAATATAATTTTCGACTGTGATATCGAATTCGAAGATTATCCAACGAACACATCCTACATTACCGACCGTCGGCAATCAAGCGTTCTAACGTACCGACATCGCATATATAATAACCAGATGATCAGGGACCCGAGCGACCCGATAAAAGAGAAGAAGGATCTACAGTCGAATCTCGATATTTTTCCTCCTGTTCCAGAAATTTGAAAATTAGAAATATCTATATATCATCACTGCGCATGACAAGCTTGGTGGGGGTAACGAAGCAACGTTGTCCGACACACTGAAACGTCTGTTAACCTCTGAAACGCTTACTGCCTTGGCGGGGGGCGGCAGGGGGGCGCGTGCCGAGAGAGATAGCGAAGTTGTGAATTCTGTCTCGCTTGCCCACCGTGTACAGTCAGTTAAAAATGTTAGGTCCAGCTCGATACGTTTCTCTGTGGCTGCCCCCATCGACACATAGATATAGGACTGATAATGTCGCGGGGAAAAAGTGAAATCGCAATAGAAAGAGAGGAGACCAGGGTGGTTATAAGCCTCTCTCTTTCCAACTTCAAGCTGATTGGTCGCAATTATCTTTATGTCGATCATTGCGACCAATGAGCTTTAATTGAGAAAGAGAGAGGTCAAGAACCACCTCTAGTCTTCTCTCTTTTCATTACGATTTCACATTAGCAGTCCATATCTATATGTCGATGGTTGCTGCAACCATCGACATATAGATATGGACGTCATGCGGGTCGAATATTCTTATTCCCGACTGTACAGAAAAGGACGGAACGTCACACTTGGCTATCGCTCTTGTTTCGCGCATTCGCTGCCCCCCCCCCCCCCCCCCTCCTCCTCCTTCACGGTATAAAACGATACAGGTCTACCCTGCATTTCAGTGCGTGCGACACGCGCTCGGCAACGTGTTGGCAAGTCATTGGACACACTCTTGTCCGAATCTATTCGAACACGGGCGAAGTAGTCGGCGACGAGACGAAAAAAAAAACAACAGAAAAAAAGAAGAGAAAAAAAAATTCGCGACTCGACTGTACGCGACTCGCGCGCAACAGGCGCGAGTCTCGCTCGCGCGGGAGGGGCGGAGGGGGTGGGGGGAGCGGAGGGGGAGATCCACCAGTGAGCAACGAAGGCTGGCGAGCGGGCCCCCGGACATGCTGTTCCGCGTCGTAACAAAACGGAGCGGCACCGCAACGCAAGTACGCAGTACCGGTTCGAGGCCTCGGCCGTAAAGAACGACCCAACCAACATAATAATCCGGGCTCTCTGTTTTATATATACATATATTTAAAAAAAAGAAAAATTAAGAAAAAACCATCGGTGGGGATCGTTTTCGACTCCGTTATCCGCAAAATCCACAATTTTCAAACCCCGGGACCACTGAAGTTTGCAGCGTACGATTGAAACCAAACTTTTCACTTCGCCCCCCTCCCCCCTCATTTAAATTTCGTCGACTCGAAGATTTTGCGTGTGTGTGTGTTTTTTTGTTACGATACACGCTTAACACGAAACTCGTCGAATAACAAAAGACGAGAATCGAATTGAAAAAAAAAGAGAAGAAAACACAAAAAGAAGAAGAAGAAGAACGTGAAGAAGAAAAAGGGGGGAAAAAAAAAGTTTTACACGGTGCGACAAAGAGACGTCGGCGGCGTGTGTGTATTCATAGTGATATCGTTAAGAGAGGGGCGAGCGAAAGAGAGAGAGAGAGAGGGATAGAGAGAAAGACAGAGAGAGAGATAGAGAGAGTAAGTGAAACGGAGCAAGTGAGCAACCAAGTGCGGCAAAGGGCCTGAGAGGGGCGGGGTGGGGGGGGGCGATTGTGGAGTGTGATTTCTGGTCTGTGCTACCGCGAGAGAGCCCACGAAATTTTCTGCATACCGATATTTCGTAACCCCAGAAAGTTCGTTCGCGCGTTCGTGGGTGCGCGAGTGTGTGTGCGCGTGCGTGCGTGCGTGTGTCTGCGCATGTGTGGCGTGTCGAGGAACTTCGAATAGGACAAGTGAACGTGGGAGAGCAAACAAAAAAGAAACACGAAAATACATAACACAAGTTGTGACGAAAAAAGATAAGGAAAGGAACAGACAAGACAACAACGAAAAAAAACGAATAAAAATAAAAGAGGGTCAAGTTGGGTGAGGTGCGGCGGCCCACGAGAGAGCTGAGGAGAGGAAAAAAACTTGCGTACGGTGGTTTTTTTTTTTTTTCGTTTTTAGTTTTTCTTTGGTGTGTTTTATTTGGTTTTGTTTTTTGGTTCAAAGACGTTTTTCAGTCTCCCGGGGACTGTTGGAAATATGGCTCGTGATGGGTGTATGTGGTATTGCCGAGTTTACGGCGGATGGACGAAATCGTTTTGGCTGTTGATTGTCGTTCAGGCGGCCGTCTTGCTCGTCGGATCTTCGTCGGCTATCGCCCAATCAGGTTAGTGTCTTTTGGTTGGTTTTCTTATTTTTTTGTCTTTCTTTGGGTCTTTCCGTTTTCTTCCTTTTTTTCTTACTTTTGTGTTTTAATTCTTTTCATCTCTTTCTCTCTCTCTCTCTCTCTCTCTCTCTCTTCTGTTTTTGTTTTTATTGTTACTTTGATTGTATTTAATTTTATGTTATCTACTTTTAATTTTTATTTGATTTACTATTGTTTAATAATTTAATTAATTTATCTATAAATTTTATAATTCTTTTGAAACACACACATTGCCCAAAAGTTTTACTAAGGCATAATAAAGAATCAATCAATCAATCAATCTCTCTCTCTCTCTCTCTCTCTCTCTCTCTCTCTCTCTCTCTCTCTCGCTCTCTCCTGTAATACACTCTCGAAATACAAGGAACGAGCGAGAGAGTATGTTCCACGAAGGCGTAAAAATGTATATAATCCGCGGCCAGCAGACGTAAACGGCTGTGAGTGACTCGATCAGTTAAAACGTATGGTGAAAGAATATCGACTGTTGAGTGAGAATTCGTGCAAACGTAAATAGTACGATACATGGATAATGTATAGGTGATTTTAAATAGCCGAGACAGCTATTGAATATCAATGTACCTCTCACTTTTTCTCACTTTCATCATCTCTTCTGACTCTCGCCCTCTCGCATGTGATGCAGTGTTGAAATATGCCCAAGGAATTCACAAAAGAGTATGTTCTCCGAAGTCGTGAAAATGTATGGACAATCCGTTGCCGGCCGAAGTATAACGGCTGTGAGAGACTCAATCGGTTCAAACTTACGTTGAAATAATATCAACTGTTGGGTGAGAGAATTTGTGTAAACGTGATTTGTGAGATGGACATGTGTAATACTTACCATGTATTGTAAATAGCTGAGAAATCTACTCTCTTTTTTTCTCTTTATTTCTTTCTTACTTTCAGACTCTCTCTCTCTTTCTATCTGACTCTCTCTCTCTCTCTCTCTCTCTCTCTCTCTCTCTCTCTCTCTCTCTCTCTTTCTTTCTCTCTCTCTCTCGCTTACTCTCTCTCGCTCTGTTGGACGTTCATGCTCGTGCGAGCGTGCGGCCGATGAGTTTTTCAAGGATGTGTGTCTTGTATTGGAAACTCGTACGTGTTAACAAAAGAACAAGGTTAACTTGTATATATATATTTTTTTTCACAAAATCTTATGGTTTTTGACAGACCGAATCTCCCGATCGGGAGAGTTAGCAAGAATAACATGAATAATAAGTTGAAAAAGAAAGGAACTCTGCGAAATCAATAAAAAATTATACATTTTATCATGCAAAATTATATTATCGTAGATAACACTAATTTTTCGGTCACAAGAGTCACAAAAGTTGTTTTTTAAATTTAACCCTTTCATGGTAACGTGAGCGATATGTAAGAATGTTTTTTTCAGATTTTGTAGATGCGTCTTTCTATTTTTTGAAGGCCTTGGGTCGATTCGACCCGGCGTTACCGTTAAAGGGGGTAAAAAAAAGCGTTACCGTGAAAGGGTTAAAAGTCAAACTATAATAATTCTGTAAAATTCGATCGATGAAACGATTATTGGATCATTATACGTGTATATATGTACACATATATATGCGTATATGTATCGAGTGTATGATTCGATTCTATATATATACACACACATATATATATATATATGTATATTTATATATATTTAAATTATACAGAGTCACCCTTTGCTCGATATATACCCATCGACTATTAATACGTATCATATGCACTTTGCACAATCTCGAATAGTCGTGTAATCTAAACGTGCGTTATCATCGATCCCTCGACAGTCTCACATCAAAACGACGGATATACATATATATTGCAAAAGTGCATTTGTATCGCAACGGTTCGCAACACGACGAATCATCCTGGCTCTCTGTCATCGGCTCGAATTCCATTGAATTAATCATACGCTAATACCGACCGAAGGTCACGCGTCGCAACACCGTGGACCAAGCAAGAGTAATTAACAAATGGCCGAGGAACGCGACATCGAGCACCAACCGACTTTCGAAGAATCGTCACATAAACGCTTATTCGCTTGAAAAAAAAAAAAATGAAACAAAATAAAAATCGTCCTTCCACACATTCTTGTAATTAACATTCGGTGTTCGTCCAATTATTATTATTATTATTATTATTATTATTATTATTATTAGTTTTTGTGAAGTAGTGTTGACGTTCTGACCTTTTTTTCATCAAATTCTCCCCTCATTAGTCAAAATTGTCTCTTGTTAGTTTTAATCAGAAGATTCCTACATTACCGACGATCTGGGTTTGACCGTTGTATATATGATAGACGATTGTCTCCTCCGCATTGTAGAAACAAAGATGTGAAAAATAGTGAGAGTAAAATGGGCCACGAGAGGACCCCACACGCGTTGTACACATGCAAGATGCTTTAAATGTTCTATAACGGAATTCAATCATGGTTGAGAATGTATTTGTATAAAATCCTCTCCCAAGTCATGAACCATGAGTCATGGAAGGAATCCCTGCTCGAAAACGCTGGCCGTTATCTCGAGAGGCCACTTTTTCCGAGCAACGGGGTCCGTGTGGCCCCCACACACTGCTTCCGGGGCCGATTCGGGTTCCGGGCGATATATTCGATCACGAACTAACGGAACACATTGCCTCGTTCATCTGAGGTCAGCTGAAGCTTGATTGGGTTAATTAAATCAAACGGAAGTTGAAAAAAAAAATACTAAAAATAAAAAAACTAGCAGAGAGGAAGAGATAAAAAAAATGAGTTTGCGGGATTGGCGGTTTAAAAAACACGAGGTCCGAGGCAGGAGGAGTGAAGGGTTGTCGTGTTAACGCGATATTTTTACACAAATTAGTTTGTCCATTTGGTATTTGTGTGTGGGGCGGGGGGGGGGGGGGCAGTGGAGTAGAAAAATGGACAGCCAGCCAAGAATGACGACGTTGTCGCTGAGATTCAAGAGGCCGATAGTGTGGATGACCTTACCGCTCGAAACGACACATATTTATAATTTTATTTTTTTTATTTTCGTCAACCGTGTGACGCGTTTTTTTTTTTTACACAGACTCGTTCGTGACTATTACGAAAATTGATATTTATAAATTCGGAGCCTATATCGAGCCGCGTTGAATAAAAAACCGTTGAATCGCCGACGACGAATAATTTTAGAATCACCGAAAAAAAGAAAGGAAAAAGATTTGATTTCTTACGTGATAATGTAATAATGATGTTCTTGGATACTGGAAGTTCGATGGTTTTGTCGATAAAGTTGTTTCGAAAAATTCTTGCCACTGCGACGTGCAAAGTTCTTCATTTACGTGTTCATTGGTGATATCTTTTTTTTTCTTCGAGGAGTGGTGATAGATTTTTTCGCCCGAATTCAGAGATTCGGGGTTTGAATTTTAATTAAATGCCAAAAATCGAATTTTTTAAGTATTTGTTTCTTTTCAATTTCCCGGTCGTTTAGTGCCTAATGTCCAATGTTTAAGTCCCCTCCTTTTTTTCTAATTACTCGAGACACTGAGTAATTTTTTTTTCATATTTTAGCAGAATTTAATCTAGGGAAAAATATATTTGGAGCGATAAAAAATCGCTGGAAAATTTTTTGGGAAAAAAAAAATTGAATAAAAATTCGCTATTTTTCTAAAAAATAAATAAAATCAAAAAATGCTAACGCTGTTGTAAAGATAACATGCTATTCCACTGATAAAAAAATGATTTAGATGTCTGCGTTCGAAAAAGCATAATTATTTGAGTCGATGTGGTAGCTAATAAAAAAATTAGGTTCCCCTCTAAAATATTGAAAATCGAGTATTATAATGTTATTTATGCAACATGAAATATGAATAGATAGTACACATTTATAAAATCGTTTTAATTATAATTTTTTGTCAAGCGAAACGCGAATACAAAAGTAATTTTCAACCATTTGAAAATCTACTGGGGTAACAAGTTACCCCGACTCAGAACTTTAGGGTCAACAGGTCGGAGATTCATTAGCTTGGATCATCAATGTTTATGGAGGGCCATCGAATTCGATTTCCGAGATCGGTGTGTTACATATCATGATCGTTCTCTCTCGCTTGTTAAATTGCATGGCTGACAATGACGAAGCTCCAGATACAGAACACGTACGACCTGTACGTTAGTTGTGGTTTGAGACGTCCGTGTGATCCTCCGGGGATCGGTGTAAAGACTTTCATCCGTTAATAATTTTTTTTTCTTCTTTCTTTCCACTTCCTTCTGGGCAGTCTGTTGGCTCTAGTTGGCTCTCGTAGCTGCACACGCGAACGCCCACACGTTGGATACGGTCATTAGGTCCGTCTTGTGTGGCTGGCTACGCTCGTGATTGCACGATCGGTCAACCTGGCTTTGTGAGAACCGCGTTCAGGCCGCGAAGCAAATCCCGACAATCGAACAAAACGAAGACGAGCCAGCAAGTTCAACGATACACCACACGGTTCGTCTCTCTTTTGCCATCGGGATTGTTTTTGCAACTTGTTTTGACAAGTTTTGGCAACTTTGTGCACACATTTCGACTTCAAAAACTCTCATTGGCCAAAAATTTTTCGCGACATTTCGATTTACAATTGAAGATCAGAGATTTTTATCTTCGACAAAAATTTTAGCGATTTTTAGCTATTTTATAATCCGTTTCTCATTAAAAATTATCTCGTGAATAATTTGACACACGCGAGCGAAATTCCGTCCGAATTGCTGTTTCGAAAATATAAAAAGCTAAACGCAACGCAGACTATAATTCGAAACTGTAATATTGTTTTCAACTCGTTTACAAAAGATATCGGGAGAAGCAGAGGCCATGATGTGGGCGACTTTTGGCCACTTCAGAGTTTTCTGGATGTTGGCGATTTTTTTGATAACTTTGGTGACCTCTGGCGACGATTTGACGCCCATAATTATCCGGCAATCCTGGCTGCGATTCACATGCCGATCTCGTGTGCTTGGACGACTCGTCGATGGGAGCATCGAAAACGAAAGTTCGGTGGAAAAACTAGTGGGATGGAATTCGTTACGAAGCGGAATGGGTCATTGAGTCAGGCGATTTATTTACTTTGTATTGCCGCGGAGATCGGTAAGCGATCGGGCGGAAATCGGTGTGAGATCGATGGGAGATTGACCGAAGATCGGTGAGAGATTAACCAAACATCGGTGAGAGTTTGTTAAGACATCGGCAAGAGATCGACCATAAATTGACCAGAAATCCACAAAAGTTTGGGAAAAGATCGACAAAAGATTTGTCAGGATCGGCAAGATATCGACAAAAAGTTGACAAGAGAGATCTATCACGAGATCGGCCGAAGATCGGCAACAAATTGACAAGAAATCGGCAAGACATTGATAAACGATCGGTAAGAAATTGACAAGAGATCGGTAATAAATTGACGAGAGATCGGTAAGAAATTGACAAGAGATCGGTAAGAAATTGACAAGAGATCGGCAAAAAAGTGACGAGAGGGTATTTCATCCGCCACATTTCCGCAACTGGTCCCGTAAAATAAAAATCGGCAAGCCGATAACGTGCCAAATCGGCAATCGACCAATGAAAAAAAAAAAGAAAAAAGAAAAGAAAATGAATTTTACAACGCGAGACAACGCTAGGGGGCGTATATGACGAGTGAGAGTTTTGAAACTCGATGAAAACTTTTGCCGCGGCGTTCCGCACCCTTCCGTAAACGTTCAAAGCGGGTCGTACGTGACGCACGGAAAAGCTTACATCGTTATTGCGCGAAATTGTGGGTTCGTTGCACTCGGTTAGCCGTGAGTCGAGCCGTCCGGGATGTTAGACGAGACGCGGACGTCATTTTCTCTCTCTCTCTCTCTCTTTTTCTCCGTCTCACTCGCTCGCCCTCGCTCTGTCCGCCATCCTCTCGCTCCCCCGCAACCCCTGCCACAACTTTGTACCGCATATGCATCGCATTCCTACGCGCGACTTGGCTTTTATTGCTCCCCCAACGGGGTCTATGCACAAGTGTATAAGTAGTTCGAACACTCGAACCATTTTTGTTGCAACGAGCAATGCCCACCAAAATTATTTTCCCCGGTCAATTTTGGCCGTAAATTATTTCAATCAAACTCGCTCCAGTCCCTCTCATCGTCGTTCCTGCGACGCGAATGGCCACATTCGGTCGATATGGATTTTATTCATATACTTTAATGGCGAAATATTCGAGGATTTCAACGTCCATGGATTGTCTCAATTTTAAACGTGGAATATAACAATTTTTCGAAATTATTCAAAATGGTAGCAAAGATGTGAAAGCTTCAATCGTTCTACATATATAATTATAATTGTTCGGTTGACCAAAAATTCAGAGATTTAATGTTCTCGAATTGAGGTAAATGAAGGCACATAATAATTCGTGATACTTGCCAAGTTTAAGTTAAAAATAGCAAGCTTTAATTAGCCAAGTTCAGGTTTAAAATTTGATTAAAATCTAAACATTTCTGTATCCATACAATATTATTTTTCGAATCAAATTTTTCATTTGAACTTGACGAGATATCTCGAACTTTATTATTTTGCTAATTGATAATGATATCATTTCTTATATATATTTATAATTTCTTATTTTGCTAATTCATAATAATAGAATAAATGATACATGAGTGTAGTCGACCTAAAACTTATACGTATTCAAATATTATGTGTATATATATAATACATATATATATATATATATATATATATATATATATATATATATATAAGGCACATAATATTTAAATCACATATATAAGTATATTTCTTAGCTATTCCAAATAAACTTATAAACTCCAACTTCACGAGTATGAAGCATATTACATGCCTTCATTCGCCTTAAAATCCGACGATAAGAAAACGCTGAGTCTAAATAAGTTCATGTTTTATAATATAATTATAAAATATTATTATATGTTTATAAAATATTACAATATTATGTTACAATTTTTTATTATATGCTTTCTTCAGTTGCCTCAATTTGACAATAGAAAATATTTCGGTTGAAATAATGATGTGTATATACGTCAATGGAATAACGCATCTCTTTCCCATAGGTGAACAAACTCGAATACAACAAAAAAAAACCCATCTACCTACCTTTATATCAAACAAATGTATTACAAAAATACATTTTCATCAAACGAACGGGTTACCCTGCACATCGAGGGTGTCCCCTCGACAGAAACTCGTTTACCGGAAGTTTCACCATTTCCGCCACTGAAAATCGATGCCCGACAGCGGTATTCGAGCTCGACCTCAACAGGGCCACCGGAAGCTCTTTGTTTCTTTTTTATTTTCTTCCTCCCATCGTTCCTCCTGCGATCGTCGGGTTGGAAATCCTTTCACGCCACTCGTTCGGCACGTCGAAGGGGTTGAAATTTTTCGCCACACCGGCAACGATCGATTTTTACGCAGCACGCTTTCTCACGAAAGCCCTTACTCGCGTCAATGGCGTTGCAACTCATTTTGTTGTCAAAATCTGATACAAAATGCTATTCCAGAATAGCATCTAGACAGTTTTCCTCATCAGGGTCTAATGTCGTTTCGATGCTGGCTCTAATCGCTGGCCAAGTTTACCGAATGAAACGGTAAAATCCTGAATAGATCCTGGACAGATATCCCATATAGAATCTAGATAGCGAAAAAATACACGCAGCACCAGAATCCAACTAGTTTCCCAATCTAGATCCTGTCCAGAAACTAAAAAAACTAGTCTTTATTCAATCGATAATTCTGGTGCAATACAAAAATAAATGCAAGACAATAACAAAATCGATGTTTTCACCAACTTTCTTACCGACGGAGCTATAAATAAAACAAATAAAATGAAAAATAAAATAAAAACAGATTATAATTCCATTGCTCAATACCAGACGGATTGCTTCTTCAGCACATTCCATCATAATGTAAAGTTGCACCAAATGTTTCACGATTGCGAAAACGATTACAACTCATTAGCATTTTTCGGTCAATCGAGGCCATCGAAAAATCGTATATAGTCAGACCGTCGCGATTCGTCGATGAACATATCCTGATGCAACAATCTCATCGACAATCCGTGAGTGCACAAAAATAAGAGTGAACAAAAATATTCAACGACCGATGGATTACAAGGACAGGAAGTTGAGACCGTCAATGGCCAAATCCCACACGCGGGTTACGGCACTTGCCAAACCCAACGAACGTCCAACTCACACATGTTGTTATATATATATATATATATATATATATATATATATATATATATATATATATTTATTATCCGGTAAGGCGAGGACTTTTCTCGCTCCCTTGTTTGTTCCACGTCATTCATCGTTAGTCGAGCTTTCGCTCGTTTTCATTGGGCTTCGTTGTGGATATAAGTATATATAAAAAAAAAAAGATATATCTACCGGGTGTCCCCCATCTAACGCGGAAAACGTGGAATATCTCGCTTGTCACTATCGATAGAAACAAATGTTATCGACAACAATTATTTGTCCGTTAACGGGGAAGGCTGTACCGTCGCCTCAAACAATTTTTTGCAATCCAAGGTCATACGTTTTTCATGCTTCAAGGTCATCGATGTTTATTCACGTTTCAAACACAGAACGACGTCTTGGTTATTTCTTGTCGTGGCGCGACGGTCGAGAAAAAGACCTTTATCAACGATCTACGACGCAATGACCTTGACCACCGAAAAATCAGACAGATCATTGATATTTGCTGTGCTGTAATATTTGTGTTGGCAATGTTGATCTTACATGTAACTTTTTCCAATTTTTCAACGGTGAAATAACCGAAAAAACAAAGGTTAATAATTCGTGTGTGGAAGAAAATGGTCGTCGATCGTTCATGCACCTTTTTTTTTTTTTATATTTTCCACCTGTGAATTTCAATGAAACACACGGATGATTCAGATGTGGCCAATTTGCATGACAATAAAGTTTCTTACTACAAGTCCGGGGAGTGTATTGGTCCTGAAGAAAAAGTTTTGTCTCGACGATAATGGAGTGAGATCATCGCGCGACCGTACGTTTTCGAATTAACACTTTGTGGTCTCCCTTGCTTAGGAAAATAAGAAAAATAACAATAAAAAAAGGTTTTTCCGTCTATGAATTTTTTCTTTCTTTCTTGTTTGGCTGATTGTGAGGCAAGATAGTACGTCGGTAGTCGTGAATATCGTACTGTTAGCCTCACCCTTGGGCAGTCGTCGTCCACTCGGTGAGGGGTTATCAACCGATCCCAATCCGAACGAATCATCGTTTCAATTGATGAAAACGCGTGGAACGCGGTCGGTCCTTATCGTTTTTCGTCGAGGGTGTCGATTATACGGGTATGAAATTGCGCGCTTGACGATAAACGTGTTGAAGGGTCCCCGACGTAGTATGTATGTACATAGTTGTCGCGCTGTGACAACGACACGAAGAGAAAAAAATAATTATCTGGAAGCACAGTGAGCAAACAATGTTGTTTATCCACGCTGATAAGCTCGAGGACTGTGTCTGATCGATAATTCGATCGGTATCTTACATACTCCACACGATACAGAAACGATCGCAATTTCGATACCGACACCGAAAGACCTATATAGGTCACATTGATTTGTGAATAAATATTTTTTTTACAAAAACACGTTCGCCAACACGTGACATTGTTATTAATGTTTTTTTATTTTCGAGATAAGACAGTAAAAAAAGCGTCTTAATTAGCCTAGACAGAATGAAATTAAATTCCTCTTATTGGCGGAATTAAAAAAAAAAAAAAACATTTTTTGTAAATCCCGTTGTTCCCCCGGACTTTTGTTTTCTCGAATGAAAAACGAGAACGATCGACTCCACAATTCCAAGACAAAGTCGAACGTTCTCGTTTTTCACCCGACAGATCGATCGTCGCCGAGAACAATGGTTTACAGTTTTTCGTTACCGACCGAGCTCGTGACACACGAGAAAAAAACTATATACATGGATATATCACGAAAAAAATATAGTGCAGACTCAACGACGAACACGAGACACACGTGTATCGTTTCGTTGAACGCAACGCGATCGGGTATTAATTATTTTTTTTCTTCCATCATCATCTTCTTCTTTTCTTTTCTTTGTTTTTTTTTTTTTAACATGTGAAAAAACACGTCAATAGTCCAGTTTTACGTTCTCGCGTGTCGCATTACTCACACGAGTACGAGTTCTCGGGAGGACTTACATAAGCCAACAGCTTCGAAGTCGTAAGCACCGGCAGACGTTTGCTCGTTTTTTTTATTTTATTTTATTCTTATTTTTTATTTTTTATTTTTTTTTCGTCTCGACGCGGTGTCAAAATGACGCGGGACGCATAATCGCTCCGGTCTCGCGTCATTTTTTTTCTTCTATATAGATATACATATATGTATATAATCCATCTAGAAAAAAATGACACGTGACGCAGCACACACACACACACACACATGTATATAAATATTCGATCGAAACTCTTGGTTATTATTTATTCTCTCGTGAAACAACCGACACGCGCATGCGCCGACGTTGCGTCGCAATTGAGAGACCCTCGGCGCTGTACCGAAAGCTCTCATAAAGACGATAAAAAAGATAGGAGATTAAAAAAAAAACAAAAGAATAATAACAAATACGCTGAGCTGCGTGATAGTACCTGCATTCGCGTGCCTTCTTTCTTTATGTTTGTATTTTTTTTGTCTTCTTTGTTTTATTGCTTCCACACGCCGATAGCGTGGGCTTTGTTTACCGCGTTGAATTGTAAACGAGGGGGGCTAGATAACGAAACTTATCGCGGTTGGAAGCGCATTCGACGGTGAATGATAATCGAAATTGCGACTCGGTGAATGGAAAAACGTTTGTGAGGTATGGAGAAGAAAAAAATATAATTTATCAGACGATGAAAATAATATTATGGTTTTTGGATGGTTTGGCCGTGAAATGGAAGGACGACCATTTCTTTTATTTTCTTTTAACGTTTCGCTCCTTGATCCGAAGCCTCTTCAAATTTTCTCTTTTATATAATATTCCATTAAGTAATGAATAAATATATATACAAATTTTGTTATATATATTTATTATAATTAGTTTCGACTGTAACATTATATCATCTTATTGTAACACTTGAATTCAGACGCTTTGAGTATTTTATTTTTCTCCCTCTTTTTAGTAGTGTTTTAGTTTTTTTTTTATTTTCATGTAATTTTTGGAGGTTTCAGATTTTTTTTTACAATAAAAATAATAATAATGATAATAACAATGTTTATATTTTGAACGCGAATGTTAGTCCCCAGGTTGTCTGTCGTAATGCGGAAATTACGGGATAAAAAGAGAGATACTGGAAGAGTAAAAGATGGCGGATTTGAAACCGTCTATCGAATACTGTTGTTTCGGTTGAAACGAGGAAGAGGTCGGGGGACTCGCATTTTCATACCTAAATCGCCGCGGAGACAATGCAGACCCATGATTATGATCTTTCGAAAGTTTTTCCGTCGCGTTTTTCTTTATTCCGCTTGGCTGTGGAAAAAAAAAGAATGGGAGAGGCGGGGAGGAGGGGGTTGAGGTGTCGCAACAATTTTACACGGCATTGCTGGTTGGTAATTCGTGTGGAGTCACGAACTAGCTGGGCGTTGAATTCTCATGAGTTGTGAGGCAGATGGGAGGGGGGGGATACTTTTTTTGGGGTTCTGGACGGGATCTAGGTAGGAAAACTGGATAGATTCTAGTGTTGTGCTGATTTCTCGCTATCCAGTTATTGTTATATAAGATAACTGTCCAGGATCTAGTCAGGATTTTCGCTGAGCCCTTCATGAATCGAACGATCGATATTACGAAAGATCAGAAGAGAAAAAAATTCGCAAGAAGACAATGAGAGCATTTTCCAACTTTTTTCAATTTTCAAGCGTAAGGACTGGAAGAACTCTTACCGAGGAGTTCTCAGTCGGCTTGTTCTCGTCATCGGGCGGCGCACCGTCGAGCAAGGGGCTTTCATTTCCGGTAAACGCTTGGGTGAGCGATATCTCGCGTCGGGACAATAATTTCGCTTTTGAATGCGTTACGCTGTGAAACGCTCTTGTTGCAGCCGCCAAGTCGATGTGAAAAAAATTTATACGACCCAATTACTTTCCATACTTTAGGGGTTTTTCTTTATTTTTTTAAAGCGTCCGTTTTTGTTTCTTCGCCAAGCTAATCCGAGGGTTTTATTATTTTAACGCACGTGTCGCACAGCTTTTGACGTCTCGTTCGAGACTCGGACCGATCCCAATATACATTGTTATCTCTGAAACTATTTCGTTAAGACGGAAACGAAGCATTAAGGAGACGCGCAGTGATATCCATATATGCATATGGAATACCTATATATACATATATATATATATATATATATATATATATATATATATATGAAAGATATCAGTGATCGCGTAATGCCGGCGAGTACGGTTCGAGTCGTCGTCGTATCGCATATTATATATGCTACATAAATATACACATATGTATACAATATGATCTATATGTATATATGTAAAATGGCGGTGAAATTGGAATATACAAGAGAGTCGGTATATCGTGTTTCTTCAATTCAATTCAAGACCCAAAAAAACCGATGGCAAGTTTTACAATTTTGTTTTTTTCTTTTCTTCTCTTCTTTGTAATGAGGCTGGACATAATTTGATCAAGCTGTGTCAACGAGCCGACATAGAGCAATTCCAGGATAGCATCTTGACAGTTTTCCCCATCTCAGTGTCTATCATTGCGATGCTAGTGTGCCAATCGCTAGCCGAATTAACCGAATGAGATAGTAAAAATCCTGACCAGGTCCTGGCCAGAGATCCTATATAGCATCTAGATAGCGAAAAAATAACACGCAGCATCAGGGTCCAGCCAGTTTATTGACCTGGATCCTGTCCGGGACCCAGGAAAACCAGTCGTTGCTTTGCTGACCAATAAACGATTCTATGGAAATATGGAACAATTCCAGGATAGTATCTAGACAGTTTTCCCCATCTCAGTCCATGTCATTTCGATGCTAACCTGGAATGGCTATTCAAGCTGACCGAATGAAACATCAAAATCTTGACTAGTTCCCGGACAGTTTTCCTCGATAACAGCTGGATAGCGAGAACGAAACACACAAAACCGCGTGTGATCCAGCCGGGTTTTCGACCCAGATCCCGTCAAGAGACCCAGGAAAACCAGTTGTTATTCAACCGATAACGTATCACAATTGCCATCCGGGCAATGTCGAAAAACAAAAAAAAAACATAAAAATGTTTCCAATCTTCTCCGAACGTGTGTGGATTTGAGAGACGGGTGGTAAACGATGCTGCCGGTTCGCAAAAACAGCGTTCAGATAAGGCCGATGATAGTGGGGGGAAGACGGCGCCCGAAGAGTCGCAGTTCATTCCGTCGCGAGTGACTTATATATATATACTCGCGATAGCCCTAAACGTCATCGTCGCAATCGTTCGCAATTAGCGTCGGTTCATTGCGTGACTTACGAGAGATGACACGCACGTTCGTCGATAAGCAACCGACATCATCGACGGAATCGAACGTTTTATACCCGGCTCGGTATAACTCTATTCTCAATTTTCAAATCTATTTTTTTTAAATATTTATATATTCAGTTATTATCGATAATTTGGGTTTTCATATTTTTCGTGCATGTATATATGTCCACAAACAAAGTAATGTAATACCCAAATTATCTCCAATTATAATTATTTCAATATTAAATTGAATAAATTGAAAAAAAGACACTTGGAAGAAATTGAGTATTCGGAGCGTGAAATTAATTTCACTTTCTTCCTTCCCCTCTCTCTCTCTCTCGATAATTCTATTTGCTCTTTTTCGTTATTTTTACCATTATTTTTTATCATTTCGTATTTTTGCAATTATCATTATTTTACTTATATATTTATATTAACTGTTTGTCTCGATACTGTCGAAGAGCCACACCCACCATTTTGTGTTATACCTATGTTGTACTTATTGTCATAGGTTGTATATAATTTTAGTCTAGTTTTTAGGCGCTAACCACGCTGCCTAATAAATATTAATCAATTAATCAATCAATCAATTAATCCTTACTCTTGTCTCTCTTTCTTCCATTCTCTCTGCAAGTCCCCCCCCCCTCACCGGCCCCTCGTACCCCTTGATGATTACTCCAATCTGATGATGACTCGAAATTTCATTACATTCTATCATGATTCTCAATGTATCGTCGATCAAATTGCCATTTGTCATCGATGAAACCCGAATGGATTACCGAAAATTTGCAAATTCGTCATCGACTGACAAAGCTAACGGATTATCATTGCGCCGTGACCGAGTTTCGATAGACCGAAGTTTCATTTTCGATCGTAGCAACCGAAAAAAAAAAACAAACAAAAGTTTATCCTCGTGATTTTTTTCGAATTTTGTAACCCCTCGTTGAACGACGTAATCGTTCGCGCTTGGGAGAAATAAAAATAAAAAGAGTTGACGATAATAACGGTTATCAAATGCGCGTGTTCCATATATAGTCAATTGGGTATTGTATATATATATATATATATATATATATATATATATATATATATATATATATAACACAGAAATGTCTTTGCTGGTATTTTTGTTTCCCACTTCTTTGGATTTGCGTTTCATTTGGCTATCAGTGGACTCTGTTCGATCGTAATTTTGTCGCGATATTGCGGTATCGACGGTAGCTCGTGAATTTGTTCGCCCTTTGGTTTCTACGTCAATGGATGAAGTACGAAAAAATTCTGTTTTGTCGATATTGATATAATTATTCTGATAAAGAACTTCTGGATAAGATGAAAGTCAGAAAGCAGGTTGGATTCTGGCGTTGTGTGTAATTTCTCGCTATTTAGCTGTTGTACAGTATACCTGTTCAGGATATAGTTAGGGGTTTTATTCGGTCAACTTGGCCAGCGTTTCGAATCAGAATTTTAATGATGTAGATTGAAATGGGTAATAATTATCTAGATACTATTCTCGAATTGCTGGGTGTTGGCCTGTTGACCCAGCTAGCGCCTGGCTAGTCCGGGAGTGACAAAACCGATATTAATGTAGAAGCGATTATCAGTCAGCCAAACAGCGACTAGTTTTCCAGGTTTCTGGACAGGATCTAAGCTGGGCTATTGGCCGGCTTCTGGTGCTACGTGTAATTTTTTCGCCATCTAGATACTATATAGGATTTCTGTCCAGGACCTAGTCAGGATATTACTGTTTCATTCGGTTAACTTGATTAGCGATTGGAGCCAGCATTGGAACGACATAGACTGAGATGGGGAACACTGTCTAGATACTATTCTGGAATTGCTCCATATTGGCCCGTTAATCCAGCCAGCGCCTGGACTAGCCCAGGACTAACGAAACCCGAATTATCATTCAATCGTTTGTTACATCCACAGTTGGAGAAAACAACATATTACAAAACTTTCGTCACAGTTAATATCACGACTATGTGTTAATTTGCATTTGCATGCAAGACTCGCCTACCTGATTCTTCGTAAAAACCATATTATTCCACATGCCATAATATTCATAAACATTGTGATAGACTCTGGATGATCATCGTTATCCATAGTTAATTGCTAAATGAAATTATGTCCAACCTCTTCACGGACCAATTTGGGACAGAAAAGCTAGATAGGTCCTAGATATCCGTGTCACCTATAGTCGTGTCCTAGCTAGATTATATCCAGTTCCTGCACAGATAATCTCGATTAGAAAATTTAGCGAGATTCTAGGTTCAAACGAACTCACCTCCAACAAATCTCCACACGGATAAAATTTGTTCGTAAGCGGATTTGTCGATGGATTCATCGAATTAGGAAATTGAGTCTCCGTTGTCTGTTTCATCATTACAATCGCCATTTCATCACAAGGTTCCGACCGCACGATTAAACGAAACCTTTTTGCGTTTTTCTTTAACTCGTCGTGCCGACCTGACCAATCGATCGTTGTTCGTTCACCGAGGACAATGACCCCGTCGGGTTTGTTCGATGCCTTGCGCTGCTATATTATCATACATGCTTAACTGCCTGTACACCGGTCGGTCAATATAATATTCCGTAAAAATAGATATCATTATAAATTCGGTTGATTCAACCCACTGACCGGAATCGACGCCGTTACGTGGCAAAAAACATAAAATCTACTGTAAAAACCAATGACTTCATATGGTTAAACATTACTTTATCTTTCTCCAGTTTGCCATATTTTTATGATATTTTTCAACATTTTTTAGCCGTCGAATTGACATGAATTGAAAAATTAAACATTTGAAATTGAAAATTGGAAATAAATAATTGGAATTAAAAATTGGAAATAAATAATTGGAATTCAAAATTGGAAATAAATAATTGGAATAAAAAATTGGAAATAAGAAATTGGAAATGGAAAATTCAAAATTTAAAATTTGAACTTGAAAATTGGAAATAAAAAATTTGAAACAAAATATGTGAAATTCAAAATAAAAAATGAAATATTTGAAATAAAAACTTTAAAATTAAAAATTGGAAATAAAAAATTTGAAATTGAAAATTTAAAATTGAGTTTAAAATTGAATTCTAATTGAATTTCAATTGAATGCCAATTAAAAGTTGAATTGATAATTGAATTCGGATTAAAAATATAATTGGAATAGAGAGTCGATGATTGAATCGAAATCAATGATTGAAATGAAATAAAAAATTTACTACAAATTAAAAAAAAACGTTATTTTTCATATACAATAATCTTGTTAAAATTTGCAGATGGCTCCTACTACAATTACGACGTTTCGTCTAGATGGCAAATTTCCACGAGCGAAGATGCATCGACATCTCACGTATTCCACACGGAAGATCTGGACGGTGCGGTATTGTCGAGAAGACGTCGTTGGGTGGGAAAGGAACCACCGGCTGCTTCAACGGTCGAAGATCCGGGCGCGGAACGACGAGTCGTGAGGACCGAATCCACGGCTTCCGTTAACATCGCCTATTCCACGGACCGAGCGAACCCCTCAAACGTCTCGACCCTGAAACCCATCGAGCAACACCTTCTGCTTCGCAGTGCCGGCACGACCGAAGCACCGGTTCCCACCGATTCCGAAACACGAACGACCAAGCCCGGAAAAAACACGGCCGTCGTAGTATCGAATCCGATGAATGCAGCTTCCGGACAACCGGTACTCATACCATACCTCCTCACATGCATATCAAAATATATGCATATAAAATAGAAATACTTATGTTTATCTTTTTTTTTTAATATAACAAAAACGACAAATAAAATAAAACGTAAAAAAAAGTTTAAAAAAGAGCAATGCAAGCTTTAGATAATTACTATTGACAGTCTCAACCCTGTAAAACGAAATTCTATCAAAGTTAAAAAAGAATCAAAATTGTCCCTCTTAACGAAAAAAAATATTATTACTTTATTTCGTCAAAAAATACTTGGAAATGATTTTAGGCGGCTATGGGGATATTTTTATCGAAAAGTACATTAAAAAATACAAATTTTACATTCGAACCTATTTTTTGTGCTATTACTGGTTTTCAATGAACAGCGAATTGGAAAAAATAATTCGATATTCATTTTTAAATAAAAATAGAAACGCCCTCCACATAGTTTCCAAATAATTTTGAAAAAATATTCGCGAAGGGCCTCCTCCCTATTTCAATATTAACCCAAGCCTGAGTAATTTTATATTTCTTGTCATTCAATAACATGCAATGCTTATCGGATTAATTTATTATAGCTAAAATATCAATAGAAGACAAATTTGCCCAATATGCTTTCTTTATCGGAAAGATGCGTACTTTAAACAAACAAAAATTGTTCATCACCAAAAACAAAATAGCTGAACTAATATGGCGGCTTGAAAATTGGAAATCATTCAAATTACGATGAAAATTGCGTTTTCACTTTGCTGGGGTAATCGGATGGGAATTTGGGACTCAAAATATGACAGACACTCAAGTGCAACTCATACGACGAAGTAACAAACCAAAAAAAAAATATTTATATATTTTTTATACATATAAGAACATATATATACATTATAACGTAAAATTTTTAATTCACAAACAAGTTAATATTTCATATATTTATAACATCATATCAATGAGTTTGATAATCGTCCCAATAATTCGAAACAAATTTCACAATTTCGTCAATGACAATTTTTGATAATTTTTTTTTTTCGTTCTCGTCGCTCTTCCATCGTCAGGATGACACGGATCATGAGCCGGTCTACACGGTTTCGCAAAATCACGCGTGGGCCAATCAGACGCGATGGAACAACGTTACACGCGACAATCCCGATAAATCCACGAAAAACGCGACCCAATCGGACGTAAAATTATCGACCGATC